>JAGFMF010011752.1:29261758-29288295 GCA_019455555.1 Galemys pyrenaicus | reverse complement strand
ATCTATCTATCTATCTATCTATCTATCTATCTATCTATCTATCTATCTATCTATCTATCTGTCTGTCTGTCTGTCTGTCTGTCTGTCTGTCTGTCTGTCTGTCTATCTAATATCTGACAGAGACCATGGTCACATAGTTTTTAACTGAAACCCTGAGATTATTCAGGAGTCCTCCAGGTAAATAAAGTGTGTATTAACCAAGAGACAGAGGATAGAGCCATGGACAACAAGTCCCCCAGCAGCAGGAGCAAGAATAGGAAGGGAGTGATGAGGAGAGTCAAAGTGTATATTTTCACAGAAGCCAAAGTACCTGTGGGAGGTCACATTCAAGATCAGTGGATGCCTAAAGCCACAAACAGTACTAAATCCTATAAATACTATTTTTGTTCCTGTACCGACATACCTAAGGTAGTTTAATTTATAATGTAGACATAGTGAAAGATTAACAACAACAATAATGAAGTAGAACAATTATGTCTGATGGTTATAATTAGTAATTTATTGTGCATACATTCATTAGGGACTTAGAGCATCAATGTCCTTTTCTAGGTTCCAGATACAAATCACTGGTTCCTTGAGCCCTCAAAGCAACTCTCTGTGTTAAGCACCACTGTTTGGGGATGGGGAAGCAGAGGCGCAGTGAGTTCTTGCCTGAGTTCAAATAGTTGGGAATGCTAAAGGCCAGACTGGTTGGCTTTAGAATAAAAAATCAGGACCAAGGGGACAATTTTACAGTGAATGTTAGATTTGGACTCTGAGCTGTGACCTGAATGTTGTATATACACATGTTGATCCTCAATGAACAATACCCAAAACATATAATGCTATAATGTAATATTTCTTCAGTAAAAAATAATGAACATTCTAAAATAGAACAATTATATTTATTCTGTAATAAGTTATATGCATGTGCTTTATATATAATATATGTATATACATATCTTATTGTGTGTCGTATTTTCACAATGTGGGCAAAGAAAAACAACAGAAAGAAAACTGTGGATTAGGGGGACTACTAGAACATTTCACCCAGGGAGAGGAAATAATATATAATAATCCATTGGAAGTTCAATAGTGACTGTTCAATAGAGCCTGGAGGGACTCGTGCAGGAATGGAAGGTGAAGTGGGGAAAGCAAGTGTGACTTCACTTATGAAAAGCTCACAGGGGAAAAAAAAATGGAGAGAGAAGTTGGTTTTCTTGAGCATGCCTGTAGGCTTAAGAGTTGGTGGGGGGAGGGGGGGAAGAGAGAGAGAGAGAGAGAGAGAGAGAGAGAGAGAGAGACTGATGGAGCAAGGTCCCAGAAGAGGCAGGAAGAAATGAGTTGAAACTCACATTTCCTGAAGCTCTTCAGCCTGACTAGTGTGTCCTGACCCAACACCCCTACTCAGGAAGCTGGCCTGCTCACAGTAAGTGATGATGGCTGGTTTGGGTGCTTTCCTTGTTGTGTGAATGTATGTCTAAGAGAAGAATTTATTGCATGTGCAATCGATGGCTCCTAAAAGATTGCAAGGGGAATTGAGAATAAAATAAACATTGTATTTCTAGATCTCTGGAGACAGCTTGCTGTGAGGTAATCTCTCCAAAGCCTCAACCTCTCCTGGCCTAAGTAGGGAAAATGAGGAATGTGGGGCTTTACCCCATGAGGGCTTGTAGATTCTCCAAGGTCTTAAACTCCACTGTCAGCTACGAGAATGTCTTTGGGACATGCCTCACGGGCACTAGCTCCTCAAAGGCTCCACCAACGAGGAGCAGGGTTGAGGTCTAAGACACATGCTGTTAATTCATCAGATTTTTCTGTGGTTAATTAGTTTTCTGACCCTTTTCAGCATAATTTGCAGGTTTTTATTCCTTAGATTTACTAATCTCAAATCATCACTGGTCAGTACAGCACACTCAGTTTTATCTTCTTTCTGGAAAAATCATCCTTTTCAAATTTCTGAAAGAAACTTATTGAAAGTACTATAAAATAAGAAATGAGCCATATAGAAATACACAGAAAATACTTGATCCTCATTTCACAAATCAGGAGCAGCTAAAGGAGAGGGCAGTTTTCATGAAGACAGACCTTGCATTTCTAAAATTACGTGTAGTGTATAAATCATAATGCTATTCCTAGCATTTTTGGAAAGTGTAGGAATTCACATGAATTGATTTTCTAGAGATTTGCGGTTTACTCTCATAAGATTTGAAATAAGTTTTTTTAAGACATTTAAACATTTGGTATGAAAGCCTTTCTAAAATATATTACAGTCCCTTTTTTTTTTTTTTTTTTTTTTGATACCTAGTAGAACTGGACCACTAACCTGTTTTTTAATGGCTAAGCTTTGTTTGTTCAGGTCTCCTGGAGCTGGTGAGGTACCCTGGTGCTAAATGGCCTCAGGTGGCTGGGCTTTTTAAACCCCTTTGGCTGTTCTGTATAGGATTTATCTCTCATATACAGCCATGAGAACACAATAAAAACATTTAGTCTCATTTTAAACATAATTAAAATTACTTGGTCATCTGGATTTCTAGCCCACAACAGATAAGAAGCTATGACTGTCCCAGCATCTGTTTCTGGCAGCAATCCCATCTAAATTGCTGCTCAAAATCCATGTGAGCTAAATACATGGCATTATGATAAACACAGCAATAAAGGTAGTAGTGTCTTAAAATAGTGTAGCATTTTATAGAAACACATTGTTTCTTCATTTATTATGTTATTTGATTTTCACAAAACCTCTGTGGCAAGTAAAATCATACTTATTGAATATCTGCTGTGAACCAGGCACTGTGTTCAGCTTGCTATATTCATTATTTCATTTATTCACACAACAAATTTTCCCTGACTGTCTCCTCTGCACCAGGCACTGTTTTGGGCCTAGATAACACTGCAGGGAACAGAACACAAGTCCCACTTTCGTGTGATTCCTATTTTAGTGAAGTGACAGACAGCAACCAGCCAACTATTGATAAATATATAAATACACTGAACATCAGACAGAAGGAGTGCTTGGAGAAAAATAAAGCAGGGATGAAGGTAGAGAGTGTTGAGAGCAGGAACCATTTTAAACAGGGTAGTTGGGGAAAGAAGGGTTCAATGAGAAAGTGACATCAAAACAAAAAAAAACTGAAAATAAGGGAATCATTCAAACAGATTATCTTGGGGGAAGATGTCTGGTAAGAACAAATAGCATGTGCAAAGGTCCTGAGGTGGGAGTGGATTCTGTCTCCAACAATCATCAAAGAGTCAATACAACTAAAATGGAATGAGCAAAGGAAAGAGTAGTAAGAGGTGAAGTCAGGTTTTAAAGGGTTATTGAAAGGACTTCAACTTTTATTCTAAAAAAATGGGAGGCAAAAATTGAATGATTTTGAGTAGAGGAGTAGTAAAACTTGATTACATTTAAATAGGGTCACACTGACTCAGTGATGAGAACAGACTTGGAGATCAAGGATGAAAGCAGAGCAACTAGTTTGGAGGACATTGATTTTAATCCCGGTGAGACAGGGTGATTGCTTGGACTCAGAGATTTGTGATGAAGATGAGAAAGGGTAGAATTTCATTATACTTTGAGGACAGAGACTTAAAAGAATTTGTTGATGAATGAGATGTATGATTTAATGAGAAAAAGAAAAAGAGACAAGGACCACTCCAAGTTTTATGTTCTGCTTAACTACAAGAATAGGATCGCTATTTATGGAAAGGGCAAAGGTACTGGGAACAGCAAATTTGAAGAGAAAGTATTAGATTTTTATTTGGACATGCTATTTTGCTATTTTTTATTGAGGTAACATTATTGTACATTATATAGGTTTCAACTGTGTGTCATTAAGAATCAGCAAGTGGAAGATGGGAACACGAGGGACTGAGGTGATGGTGCACTGGTGAGATGGTGATGGGGAATACATGGGGATTACAATTAATGGCAAGTATATGTAAATTTTAAAATATTTTAATAAAAAAAATTAAAAAAAAAAGAATAAGCAAGTGTACAGACAACATCAAGTTCATTAAAAGTTCAATAAGATGGCATTCACACATTCAAATGAAAATATCAAGGAGTCAGTAGATGCATCAATCTGGTGTTTTAATTATTTTAGATGAGGGGCAGGTAGGAGATTGGATGAAGGGTGGGAAGAGAGAAGTTAGTTTTGGAGAAAGAACATTTTCCTCTTAAATTAGTAGCTTAGTAGGAGAGGCTTGGTAAAAATACAAGGAAGTAATGAAGTAAAGAAGAATGACCATGGGCAAGCTCATTTTGGAAGACTTCAAAGTTTAGATGAAATATTAAGCAAGTGATATAATTAAATATATATTAAGCAAGTGTTAGGGACATCTGGTACCCTCAGGCATGCTTTGCAAATATACAGCAAAAGTGCAACCACTGTCCTTTCTAGCAAACATTGCAGACATCATCAGTCAGCCACAGCACTCTATCCTGTTGATTTCAAACCTTGTAGTCTTAGTTCAACCCTTCTCAGTCTAATTAGTTGGATCTTGAAATGAAACCATTTGCCAAATCTATTGAAGTGAGCTCATGGTTTCCCCTTCATTCACTCCCTCGTGAAAACAGAGCAGCTCTGATAAAATCAAGTACAAAATAGAGTTATTATGAACACAAATTTTGGCTTCCATAATAAAGAGGTGGTGCAAGGGAGGATGGAGGACGTGGTAAACAGAAGTGGATGGCAGTTCTTCCCTTGGTGTCTTCAGGTGTTTCTCTCTCCTGTGGAGTGGGGCAAGTAGGTTGCTTCCCCTTGAAAAACCAACTGAGAAATTTTCTTTATTATTTTTTTTAAATTTTGGTGCCTGCTTTAAGAGGGGCCACTTTAAGAAATCCTCTTTAAGAATCTGTAGTATTTATCCAAAGAATGAAAAAACGCTAATTCAAAGGGATGTATGCACTCCCTACGTTCATTACAACAGTATTTACAATAGCCAAGCTATGTAAATAACCTAAGTGCCCAACCACAGATGATGGATATGGAAGATGTGGTATATCTACACAATGGAATACTACTCAGCTATCAAAAGAAATGAAATTTTGCCATTTACAACAGCGTAGATGGAACTGGAGGGGATTAGGGTAATTGAAATAATTGAGGTCCTTTGGTAGCCTCAGTTGTTAGATTTCTAAGGTTTGTTTTTGTTTAGTTTTGTCTGTCCTGTCTGTTTGTATTTTATTTATATTCCACATATGAATGAAATCATCTTGGGACAAGATCCATTGGGACTTATTTTTAATAACCCCCCCAGGGAAAAATATTTATCATGGATTCTCCCTGGTGGCACAGCAGGTTGAACGCTACACCCTGAAGCATCCTAAGCACAGCAGCTGGAGTTCGATCCCCAGTCAGGGAAGAGACCCACATGGCACAGCAGACCTCTCTTGCCTCGTCCCCTGCTCCCCTGAGCTGTGTACTTCTGTCTGTCTGCCTCCTCTATTCCCTACTCTGTCTTTGGTGAGTCCGCTCACCCCTCTTGCCTCTGGCCTGTACCCCAGTTCTTCTATGCATAAATAAATAAATCTTTAAAAAAGAAAAAGAAAAATTTTTATCATGGTACCTGGCACATCTCAGGCACTGAATAAATTTTAGGGTTTATTAGAGAGCTATCTTAGATATCAAAAATATCCATTTCATTTACAATTAATCTTGTCTATAAAAAGATATTTTTCATACCCACACTAAATAATAATAGTGTTGCTACAAGAACTATCATCCTCTCAGTGTTATCTTCACAGCCACAATTATCTTCCCGAATCAATATCCTTAATAGCCATAGAGCACCTGAATGCCATTCAGTTGGTGATAACCTAGCAAATTCTGACTATCTTTTAAAGTCAAATTCTATTTATTTGTGATTTGTTTACAAAAATATATAAACTTGGAAGTACAGCTTCACACCTCAACATCCGCATGCTGCACTCCCCCTCCACCAAAGTCCCAGTGCCAACACACTAGCACTTTGTCCCTCATCCCTTCTTCCTCCTCTCTCCTCACCTTGGTAAACAGTCTATTTTTCATCGAATCTAAGTTATTTTTGTTGTGCTTTGTCAGTTTGCTTTCTTTGGTTATTTATATCCCACAGAGGAGTGAAATCATCCTGTAGTCACCACTTCCCACTTACTTCACTTAACCTTATTACCTCAAGAGCCATCCCTGTTGTCCCCAAAGGCACCATTTCATCAATTTTTAATAGCTGAGTAGTATTCCATTTTCGAGTATCGCTCCCCCAATTCCCTTATCCAGTTGTCTTTCTATGGGTATTTGTTCAATTCCATGTTACAGATGCTACTGTGAATAATGCTGCTAGGAATTTACCCGAAGAATATGAAAGTAGCAATATGAAAATGCTTATGCACCCTACGCCCATAGCAACATTATTCACAAATTTTCGCTATTTGAAGTGTGCCAGGCACAGTGTTAACGTCTAAAGATGCATCGCTGTGTACAGTCACCCCAACAGCCCCATGTGCTAGTTACCATCCTGGTAGAGGTTCAGAAGGTCAAATAACTTCCCAGAGTCACACAGTTACTTTCAGGGCCAGGGTACCCCTGAATGTCTGGGGGTGTCCAGCACCCACTCCGCACCACTCTTCCCACTGTGTCCTTGCAGAAATGTGCTGCCCGCTCAGGCCCAGCTTCTTTCCCTTCTCGAGGGTCCCTCACCTAGAGGATGGCTTTGCAAGACGCTGCCCGGGCTGTTTTGTGAGTGACCAGGGGCACACATTTTGTTAGACATTCGGCCTGAATAGGGGGCTCGGGTCTTTAGTGTGTGTCTGTGGAACAGAGAAAAGCTAACTGACCCAGAAGGGGATTGAACTTGTGACCTAGATTTTGGAGCACCAGGCTAGAACCGCTGGGCTGCAGACACAACACCTCCAGAGGACTGTTTTAGGAGAGACCTGCCTTGCATTTTAAATCTGGTGTCGCTTCTCAACGCCCCCTCCTCATAGCTGAAGATTAAGAAACTCAGTTTCAAGCAAGAGCAGAGTGAGAAGAAAATAAATCGCCATTTAAATTCATGCCTCTGGATGTGTAGCTTACCCCGCTGAACCCCTCTCGCTTCATCTCTGCCACCTCCATTCTGTGATTTATTTCAGGCGATGGCCCTCTGTGTATGTGTAAAAATCCCCCTGAATGCTTTCCCCTGAGGGCAGTCAACGCGTCTCTCTGAAGTTTAGCGCCAATGCTGATGTGTGCAAAGGGATGAAAAACGTACATTTTCAAGTCTCCCCAAAGCTTCCAGCCAAAAGAAAAAGAAAAAAAAAAAGTTGTCCATTCCCCTTTTTCAGCCCTCGCACTTCAAATGCTAATGAAAAGTGTGTTGTCTTGGGCGTGAATAGGTCTAAAATGCTCTGGTTTGGAAGTATTTGCATACCCTCCTGAATAGGGAGGCAGCCTGCAGACGGGATTAGCCCTACACATCAACTCCTCCGAAAAGGAGCTGACAGGACTGAAGAAAATTGAGTGTCGGCAAAAGACTGACTGGAAGGGGGGTGGGAGAGCATCTTTTCTGGATACTCCTCCTTGCCATCTTTCTTCCTCACTAAAAAAAAAAAAAAAAAAAAAAAAAAAAAAAAAAAAAAAAAAAAATTAACAGGATAACTCTCCAAGTAAAGGAATTTGAAAACAAAACAACAAAAACAAAACCTGAAGTGAAAACTAAGCTCTCAAAAACAACTGACTATTTTTGATTTTTCAGTTGTCTGCATGCACGCAGCTCTTAAGTAGCTTGAACTGCTTGGCATGTTTCATGCCCATGTTGGATTATAGAATCATCATTTTTTTAGATTTATATTTTATTGGCTACTTCATCGTTCTGTTGGTGTATAAGTTTCTCTCCATTAGTGAAAAGTGTCTTCACACTGGTAGCTTTTTGAACTGTTTTCTTAGACCAAATCCCTCTCAGCTTTGGCCATAAGGAGCTATGGGCAGTTTTCTAATGTTATCTATGTCTTGTCAGTTTGGGGATTACAAATTGGAATGATATTAGAAATTCTGCATTTTCCACTTTTCCTTCAAACATGCAATTTCTAGTTAATACTTAAGTGTCTAAGATCTTAATGTTTTTATACAATTTAGCATTTCTAAATTGAAATCTTTCACTACCAATTTATTTCCATTTCTTTGGTCACTACCAATGATTTCTTTTTTTAATTTGCTTATATCCCATTTGTATTTTCTCTTGAATAAGCCACCTGTTCCTTTCCCACTTATTCATTGGGAGGTGGACTTTCTTTGCATGCTTGAATGTAGAGCGGAAACAATATCTATCAAAAACTTCCCTGGAAATTTCCTCCTTCTTCCTTCCTTCCCTTTTCACTTTTTTTCCTTCCTTCCTCTCTTGCAGAGAGATGTTCTGAATTCAAATCTAAGGCTGTTTTGTACTAGCTTAACTAGAACTGCAAGATGACTCAATTCAGGGTTTTATACAATGAGTGGAAATAACCCCAACAGAAGTAGCAGATGGTAAATTTTCTGGTGTTGCTCTGTTTAGTCAACTTTCAAGTGCAAATTGTGCAAGATGCCACCACTTAAATATTCCTGTAGACCTCTGCTATAACCATGCCACACTGGACTGCAATTTGACTATTGGAGTGATCTGTACCATACTGTTTGCACTTCAAGGGTGGGGACTAGGTTCTTCAGCAATCACAAGCATACAAGATATTTATTGTTTGAAAAAAAAATGACTGAACCCAGTAAACAGGTAATAAAGCAAAAATATCAGATAGAGGTCTACAACACTGGTTCGAAGATAGAATACCCAGCATTGAAAACTTGGTTCTGTCAGTTACCAGTTTCAAGGCCATAGACAAATCGTCTGCCCTCCCTGAACCTCAGTCTTCACATCTCTAAAATAGAAATCATAACAAACATTTTTTTGAGTCATAAAAAGGATTAAATATGCAGCACCTATTACATGCTGTTCTTCCCTCTTCCTGGAACACTATTTTCCTAGATACCTGCAAAGTAAGTTTTCTTATCTCCTCCAGAATCAGCTTGTGTGTCCTGTTTTCCATGAACCATACCCCGTTCATCTTACTGAAATTGAAATGCTCTCTAGGTCTAATTCCCCAGTCACCTTCCTCCAATTTCCCTATTCTGATTTTACTTTTTTATAGCACAACATTCCATATCATTTACTTTTTCATTATGTGCAACCTATGAGGCTAGATATTTGATATTGGGACTTAAGGAAACTTCACCATAAAACAGCTTGTGTCTGGTTACCTGCTTGACCACTACTGAAGTGTGACATTAGCATGGAATGAGTGAGGTTGGCTTCCCTTGAAATAAGTCCTCAAACATTAAATCTTCTCAATATTTGTTCCTGAAAAGCTAAAAGAATACATTCCAAGAGGTGTGTATGCAATGTGACGATTTGCTACACAATTGTATTGTGAGCTGATGACTACAGGAAGGTTAGTTAACACTGCCATTAGCTCATGGAATTGCTCATTTTTTTGTAGTGAGAACATTTAAGATCTACTCTGCAGCTTTCAAGTATATAATACATAATGTTAACTAGAATCGCCATGCTGTATATCAAAATTTCTTCATCTTATAACTGGAATTTTCTAGCCTTTCAACCAACAGTATTCCATTTACCCCACAGCATGGCCCTTAACAATCATTATTCTACTTTCTATTTTGAGGAGACTGGATTTTTAGATTGCACATATATATCATCATGTATTTGTCTGTCTTGTCAGACCTTCATTAGACTAATACCTTCAGGGTCCATACATATGGTTGCAAATGGCAGGATTTTCACCTTTTTATGGCTAATATTCTTTTGTTTGTGTATGTGTATTTCTTTGTATATTTACCCATAAATGTGATGTCTATATCTGTTTTTAGTATGTTTGAGGGACTTCTCCCATAGAATTTGTATCAATTTACATTCCCACCAACAATGCACAAAAGTTCCCTTTGCCTGTTTCTTTGCCAACACTTGTTATCTCTTGTCTTTTTAGTAAGAGCCATTCTGACAGGTATGAGGTGATATCTCAGAGTGGTTTTGATTTGCATTTCCCTGATGATTAATGTTGTTAAGCATTTTGGGGGGTACCTTTTGACCATTTATATTCTTTGGAAAAACGTAACTCTACAGGTCCTTTGCTCATTTTAAAAATAGATTAGTCTTTTTTCCTAACAAGTTATATGAGATCTTATACTTCTTTGGAAATTAATGCCTTATCTGATATATGATTTGCAAATATCTTCTTCCATTCCACAGGTTCCCTCTTCATTTTGTTGGTTGTTTCTTTTCTTACTCAGAAGCTAGATTATTGTTGTCTCATTTGTTTGCTTTTGTTATTATTACTTGTGTTTTGGGTGTTATATCCAATATCATTGGTATGACCAATGTTAAGAATTTTATCTGTATTTTAATCTAAGAGTTTTCGGTTTCAGGTCAGTCTACTTTGAGTCAATTTTTGTGAGTGCTGTAAAATAAGGGTTCAATTTCATTCTCTTGCCTGTGGGTATTCTGTTTTCTGAGCACCATTTATTGAGTAAACTATCTTCTCAATGAGTTTACTTGGCTACCTTGTCAACTATCAGTTGAACATATATGCAAAGATATATTTCTGGGCTCCTAATTCTGTTCCATTGGTCCCATGTGTCTATTTTTATGCTAGTACCTTACTAATTTGATTCAATAGTCTCATAATACAGTTTGAAATCAAGAAGTACGATGTCTTCGGTTTTATTCTTCATTTTTAGAATTGCATCGGCTATTGAATTTTGTGGTTCCATGTGATTTTTAAGATTTTTTTTTCTGTCTCTGTGAAAAATGTCTTTGGGATCTTATTAGGGTAAAATAAGAATTTAAAAAAAAAAAGATTTATTTATTTATGCATACAAAAGCTGGGGCACAAGCCAGAGTCGCAGGAGGTGAGAGCAGGGAGCAGAACATGCTAACTGACTGAAACACACTGCCGAGAGGAGCAGCGGGCGAGGCAGGAGAGGTCTGCCTCACCATGTGTGTCCCCCTCCTTGGCCAGCAGCAGGGATCGAACTCGTGCTGCAGTGGTTGTGGTTTGCTTCATAGTGCATTGCTTAACCTGCTGCACCACCAGGGAGGCCCAATAAGAATTTTTTTAACAGGGACTCCATTCAATCTATAGATTACTTTGGATCATATGGACTTTTAACAATATTAACTTCTAATCCTTGAATGTAGGATACCTTTCCATTTGTTTGTAACTTTTAAAATTTCTTTAATGTAGTATAGTTTTCAGTGTAAAGAACTGTCATATCTTTAGTTATTTTTATCCTTTTATTGTTTTTGATATTATTGTAAGTGGGTTTATTATTATAATTTTCCTATTTCAAGTAGTTCATTGCATGTGTACTGAAATACAATTGAATTTTGTGTGTTGGCTTTGTATCCTGCATCTTCACTAAACTCATTTATTAGTTCTAACAGTTTTGGTGCAGTGTCGCAAATGTTCTTTATATACGATTATATCCTCTATAAACAGTCATTTTAAATTCTTCCCTTACAGTTTACATACCTTTACTTCTTTTTCTTACATGATTGCTCTGGCTAGGATTTCTGATATTATATTGAATAAGAGTGGGCACCACTGACTTAAATTTGACTTTAAAATGAAAACATTAATTTTTTCATCATTAAGTAAAATGTTAGGTATGGATTTATCATATATGTAAGATATGGCCTTTATTATGTTAAGGTACATTTCTTCTATGCCTAATTTGTTGAAAGCTTTTAATGTAAGAAGGTGTTGAATTTTGTCCAATGCATTTCCTAATACACAGTAAGAGGATCATGGTGGTTTTTATCCTTCATTCTATTAATATTCTATATCACATTTAGTGATTTGTGGATATTGAACCATCTTTGCCTTCAAGAAAGAAACTCCACTTGATCATGTTAAATGATCATTTCAATGTGCTGTTGAATTTGGTTAGTTAGTATTTGGGTGAGAATTTTTGCATGGATGTTCATCAGAGATATTGAACTACAGTCTATTTTTCTTATGGTGCACTTCTCTGGTTTTGGTACCAGAGTAATTCTGGATACCTGGTCACTGAGTAGATGGAAACGCCTCCAATGCTTTGCTCAGTAGGTGGTACAGGGACAAGGGTCATCTCCGGGTCTCAGTGGGGTCGTCAGTCAGTAAGCCTATTTTCAGGTGCATGGATGGTACATGGAATACATTTAATAAGTATTAGATACTGTCCTTCATCCCAACTTTCAGTAGTTTTCTCACACCAAAGACATCATCTTTCAATATATATTCTTTGTCTTAGAGATTAAGTAACTGTAAACCAAGAAAAATCTCATTAACTCAACTTTTTAAGAGAAAAGTGGAAAAGTGAGTGGAATTACAGTACCATAGAGGCACTCAAATGTATTGCCTTAGAAAGAAAATCAGGTTCAGCTCAGGCTGATTGGACAGGAAGTGAAACCAGAACTCTGAATCTGTAGGTGTTGGCACTATTAGTTTACCTATGGAGTAACTTCTTTCATGTTTATGTTACTCATCACTCAAGTTGTTGTCTCTCCAATTTGTTTTGCATCTAGTTTTGGTCAGGACTGATTTCCCCAGGTTGCCATGACATTAGTTCTCCCAAAAATGAAAATGTGATTGGTTGTAGGATAGTCAAGAGCTTTTCTAACATCAAGTCAAATAACCATCCTGGTCAGTTTTGGTAGAATGGGCATCCTGCTCCACTGGCTTTGCCTGCCGAGGGAAAGTGTGGCAGAAGAAACACGCATATCGGGAAAAGCTCCCCAAAACATATTGATCATTTTTCCATCTCCCTCACCTTCCACCTTACAAATACTAAATGTTTTCTTTAAACTTCAGTGACATGAATATTCTTTACACTGTCGTAGAGGTTTTCTTTTCCTTATGTTTCCTCCAAAGAAGAAAATTCTGTTTTTCCCAAGAGAAATTTGTTTTATTATCCTGTTTTAGTAAACCCTATTTTTAGTAAAACATCTTTTAAAATGTTTAAGCTGACATTCTCCCAAGAGACAGAACCTTGGGGGACTTTCTTTCTTATGGCTGTCGCTTAATTTAATTATATCATCTAGTCATTGCTACATGTAATCCCAAGGGAATGACTGTAAGTCATACTGACTGCTTTGCATTCCAAGTAGCTCATTCGTTTCTCATCAAGTCATAACTCCCTTCATCCTGATGTTGGCTATATAAAATAACCATCCTAAGATGTTTATGGCCACACGGGCAAACCCAAATGAAGATTTAAGATATTATCTGATCATTTTTTTTCAATTTCAGATGATAAGAGCAGGAAGAAAAATATCTTTTTTTCTCCAGGTTTTGTCTTTTGGTCTAAGTAGCTTGAGCTTTCTATCTTCCATTTGCTTGACAAATATGCCTGTTTTATTTTTTTTTTTCTTAAGTCTTAGAACTTATTAGCTAGGTAGCATAGTAATTTTTCAGTTTTAGCCAAAATTTTTCCTGGAGAGAAGATCTTCATGAGTAAAATTCTTCGTGCTAGAGCATATAAGGCCAAAACTGAATCTGGCATTTTACTGTATGAAACCAAAGATTACATGGAAAAGATCGACATACTATGTAAATGTATTTCTAGTTTTTTTTATGTAGCCTGCATAAAGCTTGTCCCTTCCCCCCTTAAGTAATGTGCTGGGGTTTGAGATAGGTTAATTCAATGAAAGCTCTACTTTCTCTTCTAAAGGCATCTGAAGTGCGCACTCAGAGAGGTCAAATGTTGATGTGTTATTGACATTGCAGTGGAGCAGTGTAATCTGACTCATTTATCAGTTTTTGCTCAGGAGGACCAGGATCTGGGCTCATTTAGAGACTGAATTATCTCTGGCCCTCACAACCAGATGGCAAGTTCCTATGAAAGTGGGGAATATTGCTTCCAGGCCTTATTGGAAAATAATCTCCACACCTGCCCTAGCCTATGAAGCTGGTTGATAAAAACTGAAAGTGCTGCATTCCTCACACCCACTCAGGGCCCCAAACAAACACTCCTAGGCCAGAATCAAATTCAGCATGAAATATAGAAGTTATCACCCGCTTTGCTGACAAGTCCCATTTGACCTGAACTCTCTCAAATGCTAACTCTATATTTTCAAAAAGAAAAATTAGGTTAGCTATCACTTTCCATCCAGGTGCTTAGGTAAGTCTTTTCTTCTTGTTGTCGTTATGAAATGGCATGGTCAAAGACAGAAAAGAATAGGAAAACACTTATGTGTAGGTTTACGAGAGCTTTATTAAAGAGAAGGAATTACTTTGCTTCAAAGGTGGAGATTTACAATACCTGTATAATGTTTCTAAAAGGGATAATGAAAGGTTTGGCTAGAGTTCTACTTCTTGTACTCATGGGGATCTTGACTTGCATATGTATGTTACACACACACACAATAAATATAAATATATGGGTTCTATATATCCTGCCTCCTAATGTGATTAGCAGATTGAGGCCTTCATTTTCTTAATCACTATGTTTCGGTGCAGGGCTACAAAAATGCAGAAGATGTGGTCTCATTTCTAAAGAATTTCATCTTAGAGAAATGGTTGAGTCAGGTCATGACACACTCATTTAAGAAAACTGACATTGTACCGATGTGTTTTTATAAGTGCAGAACTTTTATTTTTGCTCAGAAATGCTAAATGTAGTCACTTTCATAATTGTTGGAATGAGGTGGGTTTGAGCTATTGAGCCATAAGGTAAGCTGAGCTGGTATTTTCATAGTTCTATCTACCGTACCTAACACATTTTAACATAATTACTTTTTCTTATTTTCCTTTGTGTATATTAATAAGAAAAAAGTGTTACAGGCAAGAGGGAACATGAAGCTTAGAGTCAGTTAGAGCTTTACTTGACTCTTGATTTCATTAATGGTGCCCTAGGTGACCTTGAGAAAAACATATAAACGCTCTGATCTTCATTTTCCTCATGCATGTTTTAATATTTATTGAGGTAAAGTTGATTTATATCATTGTATTTGTTTTATGGGTTATAGGCTCAAACATCTACAAATATGTTTTCATACTATGTTCACCACCAAAGCCACAATAATCCTCCACCATACTATATTGGGCCCTCTTCCCCCAGCCCCACTCTCCCACCACCCCCCCCCTTGCTGGTTGCCTCAGTTTTGCAGTCAAATGTCAAGGACTTGTTATTGATTTGATTTTGCCTGACCCTTCATTTTGTTTCTCTGTATTCTATATATAAGTGAAGCCATCTGGCATTATTTGTCTTTCTCCTTCTGACTTATTTCGCTTAGCATTATCCTATCCATGTTGTTGCAAATGGCAGTTCATCTTTTTTCATATGTCCTCATCCATTGAATGACAATAACAATCCTTAATTCTCAAGATTTTAAAATAAGAGTTATATATGGTCCTGTGTTTAAAAAGCACCTGAGAGTAAGTGTTTCTATTTTGGCAAAATGAATGGTGGTGAGATTTTGTCCATAAAAAAATCCAGTCATTATAATATGATAAATTGATTGAAGACCTCTGATAATTTGACAACTTTTCAAGTCCAGCTCTAGAGAATTATTTCAAGGTGGTCTTAAATTTTTTTTAAAAGTTATATATGAATGTCTTAGGAGACTTATATCATATTAAGTAAGTCCAGAAAGACATTCATGTAACATATTTCTCAGTCTCTTAGAAAACAACAAAATGTTAAATCCAACAAGGGGATGAGGATTTCAGACTGCTGCTTTTATTTCCCTTCCAAAAGGGATAGCTCTTAATCAGAGTGCATTCTCCATTCAAAATAATCTGTAAAGACTGGCATGAAAATGCAGATTCCTAATTGAACAAAGACAATTATTTCCAGATTGAAGTACAGTGGTGAATGGCTCTGTGCTCCAATTATCGTCAGACTTTTATTTCAGATGGAAGGCTGAAATCACAGATGAGTTAGCCTTAATTGGGAGAAATGGTTGAGATGACACTCTTAATACCCTACTATAATATTGTATATTTAGGTCATCTTTTTCCATCTACAAATGACAGTGTCCCAGTTATATCCACTTGGGACAGGAAAAAGTAATGGCAAAAGGAATAACATTTTCTCAAAGGTGAAAGCATCTAGGAGTTAATGAGTCATAACACTGTATAGATTTTAAATAATGTAATTGAAGGGTACATTTTTTAATACAATTATGAGTGAACTCATAGACTAACTTGAAAACCGATCTCAGCATAGTGTTAGTTCAAGCAGAACTTTTCTTGATCCTGTTTATTCCTTGATAATATATCCATTTCAACAATGCCAGTGGGTAGCCCAGCTATGAATGCATGGATCTCCAAAACTAAAGGTGTAAAAGACTGAGAACAGATGTGTTTAAAAAGCTATACAAAGTTTGTGCTTCTCAAACAGCTGAGTCATGCCTGCTGTGGATTGAATCACAGGTGTGTTGGGCTAGGAGAAATCAGGTTTGGAGACTGATGTCCTGAATTTTTCTCTGGTTCTTTCTTCTTTCTAGTTGGGGTTCTAGATTCAGATATGTGAATTCATGTAATCACCAATTATTTGCATTTGTGTAAAAGTTCCTATTTTCAAGGGGATTTCACAAACTTTCGAACATTTGCTCCTCATTCCTCCAAGGGGTGGTGGGCGTCATCATCTCTTATAAATGAAAAACTTGAGATCCTTAACATTACAATGTGACTGAGTGCAGGGCTAGAGCAGGACCAGTCTCTGATGACTGATAGCTAACCCATGTGTAACATGTCACAGGAGTTGTCAATGACTTCAGCACCACAACACACTACTGTTTATCAAGCCATAGAAATGTAATAAGAATTCCAATACTGTCTCTCTCCATTCATGCATTAGCTACCACAATTAGTGAGACATTTATCTTTATCCAATTTCAGTCCCATGGATATGGAAAATGGGACTCAAAAAGAACAAGTTTTTCTAAGATGGGTATTACCAGGAGATTTTCCATAACCAAATAATCTTGGGAAATTCTTCATTTCTCTTTTGAAGAATTACAATGCACAGTAACATACTGTAGCACACTGACTCCATTCATGTTTTTAATTATAACTCTCCCTACATTCATGTCTTCTGCAGTGGAACATTGCAGGTATTTGCATGAAAAGGTATACTATATTCTTTTGCCCCTGATCCATTCTTCGTCTGACTATGAGACTCACTTTGGATAGCAGGATGTTAGCAGACGTGATGCACTTGTGCTTTCCCTCTCTTACTCTCTGCCTTACTCTTCTAGCTAGCCAGCTAAAAGAAGCAACGCCTGGAGCAGAACCAAATTGATTCTGGAACTTCTCACTGCTGTTTTGCAGTCTGAGATTCTTCCTGTCTGAGCCTCCTCATCCTGTATGATGCAAGGAGACTGAAGATCTTCCCACCTATTCTTGTTCCCATTACCCTTTATCGTTTCATAGGACTTTTCTTCCAATAGATCTTTTACACTGCAAATTCCATTTTGACATCTGCTTCTCAAAGAACCCATACTGACATACTTGACCTATCTCATCAGCTTTAAGCTTTGAGTCTTTTTCTCTGCAGAGAACCTCAGTTGGCATATCCAGTTTTTCAATAACAAAAAGGATACTGCCACTAAACCTGCAAGTATAATTTGAGCTCTTTCTTAGAAGGCACCAAAAACTATGCTAAATGGTTTGTACAGAGTCTGTTTTTTAAACCTTTCTACAACCCAGTGAAAATTTATTTCCTGTTTTATGTACCAAGAGCCCAAGCTTCAAAGATATAATGGATTTGCCCAATTTCAAATAGCTGACAAGTGAAGGAATTGGCATAGAGTCTAAACTGCTGTATCAGTCTCAGAACAGGGTCCTTCCATTGCCCACTTGTGACATGGATGGAACTTGTGATTATGTTAAGCAAATAAGTCAGAAATGAAAAGACAATTACAACATGGTCTCTTGCATATGTGGAATATGAAGAACCAAAAGAGATCAACTAATAAATCACAACAGAAATAACTCTTAGATTCTGGGGAAATAAAATGGTTATCAGAGAGGTGGAGGGGGGAAGGAGTTGAGAGGGAAGGGCATTGCCATGATAGTGGGAAGGGCACTAGCACACTGGGGCAGGGTGAGGCTTATACACACATAAAGGTACAGTTATAACCCCAACATTTATGGAGTATTGTAAAGCAATGGAATTTTATTAAATAAAAGGAAGAAATGGCTTACATCACTTTCACTTATTCCATTGTCTAGAATTTAGTCATTAGGATTCACTTAACTGCAAGAGCAACTGAGAGACATAGTCTAAGTAAATAACTAAGAAGAAAAGGAAACATATTATTTGTAAAAGCTAGAAGTCTCTGTCATTTAATAAAGAAAAAGTGTGTCTAAAGAGAGGGAGTGTCTAACTCAGCCACCTGAAGCTTGGAGACTGAATGGTCTGAGGACTGGTACATATTGATAACTAAGTGATTTGGACAGTTGGTGATTTTAATGAGAAATTCCAGGGAATTGACCAGATACAAGTTAGAGGGTCAAATGTTGAGGAATAAGTGGAAGGTGAAGCAATGGAGGCAGCAATGTAGTCAGTCCTTTTAAGATGCTTGGGTGCAAAGGAAAAAAGACAGGGTAGGTAGAAGAGGGGAGAGGAAAATTATTTTAAGTGTTTTCAAAGAAATTCAATTATTGTGCAGATACTGATGCTGAAGATGCCAACAGATATTTGGAATAGTAAAAGGAGGGACTAGCAGGTGGTGTAAGGACCTTGAAAGCATGTAGCAACAACCCTACAAAGTAGAAGTCATCCTGTTCTTTCTCTCTTACTCTCATTTTCATTCTTACTCTTTTTTTATATGCAATTTCCTTGCACTTTTGGGCACAGAGTATACAATGTCTTCCTTTGTCAGATGAGTAAAGGATGAAAATACTGGTCATTTTCATCTTATAAACATATGCAGCAAACTTGTTACTGGATCCTTCTAAAAAAAATGCAACAAGCAGGAAAATCAAATTAATAATTTTTTAAGATGTTGTGTCATATTAAAAGAATCCCTTTCATTGAACGTCTGTTTTATGTAAGATACAGTGCTAAACAGTATCTGATAAGGAGCATGTTATTAATTTTAATTTTTAGATATGAAGAAACTTAGGCTAAAATGAGTTAAATTTAGAATCATTTATTAGTATGAGAAACAGAACCATCTCTAGTTATTCTATGGAGGAAGAGATTTCCTAAAGAGATCTGGTTACTTAGCAAATCTTTGTAAGAGTTGAGGAGAGTAACTTTGGACTGAGTTCCAAGATTAACTCATAGAAAGCTGGTGCCAAGGAAGTGGCTACATTTGCTTCACCAACAGGAAGTGTTTATTCAAGAATATACTGTGGTGATTGTGACAGAGAAAGCAAGAGGTCACCACTGTCTCTACTATGTAACACTCCCTAGACATCAGAATGGTCCCTGGGGGTGGGAAAAGGTGGGGGAAGGTCCCTCAGACATTGCTTGCCAGCAATAATGACTAAAACAGGACACCAGCCCTGTCTCACCTTTACATTTCAGATTTCACATGAGTGCATCTAACGGGAAAAATTTAATTTGCATTAAAACAGAGGTTCAGGAAATCTGAGAAATAAGAGTGCTTACCTTTCCAAACTCTAGAGTAATAGGAAGTACTTAGCATAAGGTTGAAATATATGCTGAGGGTAAAATTACCAAAGCCACCAGACATAGTTATCAATAACCTAGGATTGAAATCTTTCTAATGTTTTCATGTTGTCCCTAGATAAGTCTATGGAAGAACTTCCCAGCCTGGAATATTAATAGCCATTTCATGTATAAAAAGAGTTTGGAAACTGTTCATTTATAACAAAGTAAAACATTTCTTTTTTTTTAAATTTTATTTATTTATGCATACAAGAGCTGGGATACAGGTCAGAGTCCAGGGAGATGAAAGGATCCACCAGAGACAGACCAGGGAGCAGAACAGGCAGACTGACCGAAACACACTGCTGAGGGGAGCAGCGGGCCAGGCAGGAGAGGTCTGCTATGCCACGTGGGTCCCCTCCCCGGCGGGCAGCAGGGATCGAACTCATGCTTCAGTGGCTGCAGTTTGCTTCATAGTGCATTGCTTATCCCACTGCACCACCAGGGAGGCCCCCAAAGTAAAACATTTCTTTACTGCAATACTTTTTGGAAGCTCATGTGTATGTAGGTTCTCTATTGCCACAAAAATGCTAACTAACATATGTCTCATCACCTGATGTCTTAAAATAACATCATTATTACTCCAGCATCTACCTTGATTAGATGGTGCTGCAGATCTTGGCTGAGCTTGCATGTGCCTGGGAATCGGCCTGCTGTTGACTGCTGTACTATGATGACGGCATCAACTTGGTTCAGCTCCAGGTGTTGCTTCTTTTAGCTGGCAGAGAGCAAGAGAGAGAAAGCACAAGTGCATCACGTCTGCTAACATCCTGCTATCCAAAGTGAGTCTCATAGTCAGACGAAGAATGGATCAGGGGCAAAAGAATATAGTATACCTTTTCATGCAAATACCTGCAATGTTCCACTGCAGAAGACATGAATGTAGGGAGAGTTATAATTAAAAACATGAATGGAGTCAGTGTGCTACAGTATGTTACTGTGCATTGTAATTCTTCAAAAGAGAAATGAAGAATTTCCCAAGATTATTTGGTTATGAAATTCTCTTTACAGAAAATCTGCTCAGCACACCAATTTTAGAAAAATAGAATCATTGCTCAATTAAGTTGTAAACATGTTTTATATATCATATCCCTTTTGCATAACACATTTTAAGAGAAACAGGAAAAATTAAATTGTTTTCATCGTATATTTTAGGCTTAGAGGGCATAGCTCTGTGTAGCACCTGATCTTCTACCAACAGAGGACTTCTAGGTGCAGGCATTACCAATAATAAAGGGTCAAATCAAAAAAGCAGAAAATACTTTCACTAGGAAAGTAAATGTTTAGTATAGGGGCATGTTATGAATTGACTTATGCTCACCCTTCCCCCCAAAATATCTATATAGGAGTCCTAACCTCCATTACCTTAGAACATGACCATATATTAGGAGACAGATAGGATCTTTACAGAGATAACAAGTTAAAATGAGATCATGAGGATGTTAATCCAACATGACTAGTGTTTTTAATAGAGGAGACTGGCATAGACAAATATAAGAATGTCATGTGAACATGAAGACAGTGATCTATAAGGAACGTTAAGCCTGATTCAAGTCTTTGCCTCACAGTCCTCAGACAGAACCAACTCCCTTGATTTTAGGCCTCTGGCCTCCAGAACTGAGACATTAAACTGCTATTTGTGGAATTTTGTTATAGCAGTCCTAGCAAACACAAACAGAGTATCAGTTGATTTTTGCCTGCCTATCACTCATCCATCCTCATGTTCTTTTAGGAAACCTCTCCCCCTCCTTTTAGTGCATATGATTCTTCTGAAAGGGATCCAATTCTTTGCACAGGAGTTAGCACATGGCCCTTGTCTAATGTATCAGTGTACCCTCCCCTAAGATTAATCAATAAAAACAGGCCAGGGTTTTTGTTGAAATCTTTCTCAGGCATTGCTATGTTGATAAGATATAGGTCTGGAGCTAGTGGTGACCACTTTGCTAGCATGAGGGAGTAACCTTTCTGAGGGTTAAACCAATATAGAGAAAAATCAGACTGTGGGTGGGGGAAAGAACAGTTCTCACAATTGAGCACTTGGATGCAACTATACCTGAAGCTGTATACTCTTGCAGTTATATATGTATGACCAACAGTTTCCTTTTTTGCTCATATCAGTTTGATCTGAGTTTCTTTAACTGGCAAATGGAAGTGTTCTGATTGAATGGTATAGTTATTTATACCTACATCCATCTAACTGATTCTATACCTTATCTACATTTTTCTTTCATAATGCATCCTTAATTCCCAATTCAGGAAGTCCTTCCCTTATTGTACCTGTGGAGAAACTCTAGTACAGAGAGAAGGATTAGGTCTACATGAAAGAAAAGATAATCCTAATATTATCTTTGCAGCCTCACTCCTTCCCTGTGTTTCCCTCTTTAGCACACATTCAACCTTAAAAAAAGTATTGTTTTAAAATGCCAAGGATATTTGGAAGAGATAAGTGAGAAATATCCACATCTTGGTTAATTTTATTATGTGTTTTGAAATAACATTAAAGTGAACTAACAAAATTGAGAACAGAATATCAAAAATAAATGAAAATGGGAAAAATTGATTAAAGACCTAGTTTTCCCAAACATTTTTTAGAATCAAAAATACATTTGAAAATAAAGAGTATATAAGTAGAATACAAAGGTAATTTTACTTTTGATAATGAAATGAAGTATATTAGGCAAGAAGTAAACCAAAATATGCTGAGCTGTCTGTGGTCCTGAAAATCCAATTATTAAAAACATGAATTTTATTATTATTTACTTTTATTACAAGTAATGCTGAGAGACATTTTTCCATAAAGACAATGATTCTTAAATAACTATAAATACAAAGAATTTAATCTCATCTGCCTTGACTTTACTCCTGGACAGATAAGTTAGTAAAAATATATATATAGTTACAAAGTAATAGTAAATTACAAAACAAGGAAAAATTCACTAAACAGGAACTACAATATCTAATCTTCTTGATGTTAATTATAGTTTTCTTACTAAGAAAAGTGCTCAGCTCTAATCAAAGTTTACATATTCTAACAACCTTTTTGTTACATATTTCTTTCTAGTATTTATAAACAAGAACCTTTTCACAATTCTGCCTTTATGTTATGAACACTTCAACAAATAAGTATTGTTCTCTATTCCTGAAGCTTTTTGTATTCACCACACATTTTAAAGTTTGGTTTGTTTTGGTGTGATTTTTTGTTTTGTCTTGTTATTGTTAAAGTTAGAGGGGAAGACACATTTCCATAATGTGGATGTCTATCTTGGTCCCTGAGCTTTCTGCATCTTCCCTTAGGCTAGAAGGCAGAAATTTGCTAGTGAAATGGTACTAACTACTCATACTCTTGATGAGAAAAATTTAGTACTCAACAATGAACAATGAATAACTTGTGGGATTAGTTCTCAGACTCTCCAGCTTTATGGTTAGTAGTAGTCTTCTTCAGTCTTCCTGGTGACTTGCCAATCTAGTATGCTCTTGCTTACTTTGGAGTTCGTAGCTCACCATCATTATGAGGGCATGTTTTACTGCTGTAGTCAGGTAGCAAGTTTCTCAAGACTTCTACTCATGTTGCATCTTCTTTAATAAACAAAAGCCATGTGACCCGTGGTTCAAAGCATGGTCTTAGCTCTTAGACAGGCTTTGTTTCAAAGCTTGGACTGCTAGACTGTTCTGACTTGTGGCTTCTTTGTTTGTAAAATGCAGTTAATAGTAAATAGTTTGCAAAATAGTACTTTCCTTGTATAGCAGCATGTAAAGAGTTTAGCAAAGTATCTTAAAGGTGATAATATTCAATAAATGATAGCTTATAGATATTTTATATATGTGTAAGTAGGTGAATGGATAGATGATAGATGGATGGATGGATGGATGGATAGATAGATAGGTAGATGCAGAAATAGATACCAAATACACAATTTGAATTTAGGGAAAAAAAGAGGAAATAATTTGTTGGACATTTTCAAGTATACATTTTATGATAATTTAGATACTCAATAATATATACCTTTGCTGTAGTCCAGGCACTCTGCTAAGCTCTGAAGACAATAAAAGAAAGTATAAAATAATATTTTTACTAATTCTCAGTTGGACCCAATATGTTTCTGTTAACTTGACTTAAGTCCACATACTTCTCTTTGTCTCATTCTACACCTTCTCTCTTGGCAATTTCTCTTATTCTAGAACTTTAGCAATTACTTCTAGATGCATGTATAAACCTAGTAGGATTATTTTCCTTGGAGCTCTGGTCTTATGTATCCAGCTTCCTAACAGACTTTCTATCTCCTATATTGGTCAGGGTGTCACCAAATTAGCTTGCTGTCACTCTCATGCTCGCCCCATTCCTTAACTAGCAAATGAGACCCAGTTGACTTACCAGAAATCCAGATTCTTCTTTATCTTTATAGCCAATCAGCTCTCACCTACTATTATTTCTATTTTCAGAGTCTCTCCCTCCATATCCTCGCTCTTTCTCTGCTCAAATTGTCTGATGCTAATGCTTTCATAATTAAGACTTCATCATTTCTTTCCTCCTAACACTCCCTACTCTCTTCCATCCAACTGCCAAAATGACCTTTGTAGTGTAAAACCTTCTCTTGCCATTCCATAGCACATTCCTCCAGTGATTCCCTTTCCTCTAGCACAGAGGTAACCTCTTTAGTTTACCTTCACATTTTGAATGGTTAAAAAATAGTCCTCTACCCAACTGAGAGATGCCATAGACAAACAGATCAAAATGTTAACTTTATTTATGAAACACATTAGGTTTGGGGGAAGTGATAACTTTCTAATGCTACACCCCAGAATTAGACTGCCAAATAGTTGGACAGTCACAGCTAGGTCTTGTCTTGTTAGGACAAACACCTTTTACAATAGTGTATCTCTGTACAAAATAGAAATGGAACTGAACTCCTTGATTCTGAGCAGGAATGAATGAGGAGGCAGAGAAGCCAAGAAAGTAATGATACAGATGCCCACAGAGAGACACGCGAAAGCAGCAGAAATAATGTTCCTGCTCGTCACCCCATCCTTAAAAGCAGACATATCCACAAAGCTCTTTCCGTTGATCTCACCGACTACTTCCCCGCTACCTCCTCTCCAGCCCTCACCTCTGATGTCTGAAGTGGCTCCTGCTGAAAGACTTACAGGAAGGAGCCTGAATGCACCAGGAATTCTCGTTTCCATAACTTGGTACATGGTCTTCCCACTGCGGGCCTTCCAAGTCCCTGCCCAGCAAGAGGTCCTTGCTGCTCATCCTCTGTCCCAGCTTCCTCTCCTGGAGTCTCCTTCGGCTCACCCTGGCAGAGGCCTTCTCCCATGTGCCCACGGCATGTCATCTGTGTCCGTCCTGCTGCAGCCAGGCCTGATTATCTCTGCCCTGCAAGGTTGGAAGCTTTTAGAGGTCAGAGAGCAGCACTTTGATCTTTGGGTTCCCAGAACTTAGGACAGTACTTGGCACACAGAGTAATTTCTAAGAAACATGCCATGGTTGAATGAGTGACTAGTGGACCTCCATTATTTAGCCTCTTCGGCATCCCATTATCCCTTTTTATCAAAACTGCAACTTGATTCTGCTTGGGAAAATTAACATCCTCCTCTCCTACTCCATGCAGGTGCCAAGAAAATCCAATTTGAATCTTAAATAGAGGGACACAAAGATCAAAGTAGGGTCAGGTTTATTAATTTTGATAATGGTGCTCAAATACATCTAGTTTAAATGAATTATGAATGTTTGTTGATGGAGAAACAAGAGAAAAGAGGGAAAAAGAGGTGAAGGAGGGAAAGGGGCAATGAGTTTCAGAAAGCACTCAGGGTAGAGTCCCAGGAACAATTAGAAAAAACCAGACTAGCTGAGTTACAGACAGGGAGCTGCAAACCCCGGGGCCTGGACTCCTGGAACCTTCTCTATTAAACAGTTCTGTGTTTAAAAGGCTGCTTCCTCGCCTAGACTATTTTGGTACATCTATTATTGGCTCCCATTTAGTGTCTGTTTATTTAAATCTGCTTTCAACTGGAACATAATTCTCTTGATTATCGGTTGATGCTACGACACAGTAGGAATACAGATAATTGTCACTGTGCACATTCTGCTGGAAATATAAAATTATTATCTTTAGAGCAGTTGAGTGGGGTGTTTGAGCCTGGATGTTATGCCGCGCGGGCACGTGGAATTTGTAGAGTGCTAATTTGTTGGCTCCTCTGCCTTCCTCCCAGGGCTGTCATCTGAGCCTCTCCCGGGAACTCAGGCTGGCACCCTGCTCCCAGCTCCAGCCCGAGCATCCTGCCACTTATGCAGCTGTGCCCAGTGGAGAACGCTTCCCTGTCCCTGGGAGGCTGGAGCTTCTGTCATGGCAAACACTGACCCAGGGACTAGAGGGACACCCCCCCACCCCCTCCCCTTGCCTGTCACTGCCTCAGGCTCCAAGACTTTTAGGGAGCTGCCCCAACCAGGGGACACCATCTGAGCTGAGAGACAGTGGAAAGCAGCCTGAAGGCAAATAGTTACAGGGGCATTAATGGGGCCCAGTTTCCAGCACTTTCCACCCTTCCACTCCTCACATCTCCTTGACCTCACCAACTGGCACCTCACTCCCAGAGTCTCACCTGCTACTGTCCCCCCACACCTCCTACCCACCCTGCACCTACCTCCAGCTTGCCGGCACCCCCAGCTAGCTGCCTCTTCATTTACAAGCAGCATCACTAATTGCTTTTTAGGGTCCCTTTTCTGCACTCTGTTCAAAATTCACGGGGCGTTCCCCAGCCCCTTTTATGCTACTTTTCTGAACCTTTTCAGCCTCTTTTACAAACTTAGCACTCTCTGTGCCTTTTAGTCTTTGCAAGAAGAAAGAGACTTGAGAGCGTTTTTTTTTTTTTTTTTTGCTGTAGTAAAGC
>JAGFMF010011752.1:29237264-29261735 GCA_019455555.1 Galemys pyrenaicus | reverse complement strand
CCCCCTTTCTGCATCCCTCACCCCCCCCCCAAAAAAAAAAGCACACGCATTGGCCCTCCTCCCACTGAATGGGGCTTTGTGCAGGGAATTTCCGGAACATAGACCAGTGCCCAGGCCTCTGTGTGAGTAGAGGAGGGGCCCAGCCGGGCGAGGAGACCCTTAAGCCCACCCCATTACCACGGTCACTGTTTGCCCTGGATTCTCTAAAAGGCCCATTGTTGCTGGTTGCCAGGTATTCCTTAGCAACACTTAAGCCAAGCTGCCTACCCTATTTAGGCCCAAACTTTTCAATGGCCTCCAAAACCCGTGCTTGTCAGTGCTGCAGACCGCTCCTCAAACAGCCTCAGAGGGGAGGGAGAAGCCAAACCATCCCCCAGCCATCTCTGCCTTTCAAATATCTGTGCTTGAGGCTGCTGGGCCTTCTAGTCATTTGCCTAGGATCAGCGGGCCAAACAATTGCAATTAAAATGTCTCCCTCCCCAACCCTGGCATCTCCGTCTCTGCAGTCCTCCGCCGCAGGGGCAGACTGCCCTCTAACCTAATATTAATCTGGGGCTGGGTTTCATCATGCTCTGCAAGGGCTCCTGACTTCTCCACCATTTCAAAGAAAATCGTTTTATTCTTCCAGGCCAGCTGTTGTCCACTTGCATGCAGCGTTGCATGTTCCTCCCTATCTCTGGTGAGGAGAGGAAGAGTAAAATCAGTCTGAGTTCTAGAAAGGATCTCAATGATTGTCCCCAGATGATGGTCTGGAGGCCCAGATCAGGGACTAGACTGCTCGGGTCACACAGTTATCTTGGAACAGTAGGGGCTGCAGAGCCCAAGGCCCCTGGCCCTCGATCCTGTGCCCCACCCCACCCCAGCCCCCTTACACAGCTTCAAAATAACATGGACAACAGAGTGACAGGGTGAGGAAAACACAGTTTATGTATCTGCAAAATCAAAAGCAGGAGGAGGGCATGTTCTGATTTCAGCGGAATATGGTACCCCGGTCCTGAGCTCTTTCCACTCCTCTTTCTAGCAGGAACATGCACCTGCCCGGACAGGGCGCGCACCCGTGTAGGATGACTTTTAATTGTCACCTTCCTTCCTCTCTGTAAAGATTCCAATCATCTCTCCCAGACTGAATTAGAAGAGGATGGACATAGCCTTCTAGAACGTGACAGTTATTCAGCTGCTTCACTTGTACCACCCCACACTTGGCATTTGATCTATATTGCATGACTTGCCTGACGTCACCGAGCACTAAGATACAGACAAACTGTTCCCTGTGGCATGTATGGTCCTGCATGATCTGCTGGGCCTACCTCCTGCCTCACCTTCTACCTTTTCCTCCTGGCCCAGAACATCCCTGCCACATCTACCTTTTCTCAGCCCTTCAAACACAAGCTTGTTCCTGCTTTGGGTCTGTGCATCTTTGTGCTTCTCCCACCTGGAAAGCTCTGCCTCCAGATCTTTGTGGGGTTTTATCCTTTGTACCTTCAAGACACAACTCATATGTTATGGTTCCTCTAAGGACCTTTTTAGACAGTTATTGCTTAATTGGCCTCTATGAAATTATCAGAGATATACCCTATATGCATATATCTACATATGTACTGTGGTTCTTTAAAAAGATAGACTCCATGGTAGTAGCTAAAATTCCTCCACCCCAAAGATCAATTCCTGCCTCCTTGAGAATGCACATTATAACCAATAGAGTTCACTCATCCAATGTCAAAGCATGTTGCATTCGGACAGTGCTGTAGAACTGGAGAATGAATTCTGTCCCAGATGAAAGTGGAGGCACAGCCTCAGCACGTAGACTTGGAAGAATTTTAACCACAGTGAGGACAGATAGTCACTTGGGGCTTCAGCCCAGCCCTCGTATTAAAAACTTCACAAAAGTTTTTTTTTTTTTTTTTTTTTTTTTTAAGAGCCTNCAAAAAATTTTTTTTTTTTTTTTTTTTTTTTTTTAAGAGCCTTAAAATACCCTTCCAGCTTAGGTAACTGTGATGTTAAACCACTAATCATTAACCCCTTGCCTCTTGTCTTTCAGCGCCTAATCAGATTATACAAAACTTTCCGGATGTTCTTGGTTTCCAAAGCCAGTGTGTGAGGGTAAAGTAAAGTTTCTAAAATACTGGCTTGGAAGTCTAAATTTTAAACTTTTCCTATTGGATATAAGTCCACAAAATAAAATTTTCATTAAAAAAAATTAGCTCTGCTTCCTGGGGCCTCCCTGGTGGCGCAGTGGGTTAAGCAGCGCACTATGAAGCAAACCACAGCCACTGAAGCATGAGTTCGATCCCTGCTGCTGGCCAGGGAGGGGACCCACATGGCGCAGGCAGAACTCTCCTGCCTCGCCCACTGCTGCCCTGGGCAGTGTGTTTCAGTCAGTCTGCCTGTTCTGCTCCCTGCTCTGTCTGGTGAATCCTCTCACCTCCCGCGACTCTGGCCTGTACCTCAACTCTTGTATGCATAAATAAATAAATCTTTTAAAAAAAAAAATTAGCTCTGCTTCCTAAAACCTCCTGTAGATGAAGGGTTGATGTGTCTACACTCAGTATATGCATTTGTCCAATCATCCATTCAACAAGTGTTCACTGAGTCCCTCTTGGGTGCCAGGATGGTGCCAAGGACTGCAAAGACATGTTATTTTTAGAGTATTTATACAAGTACCAAGTACTCCGGAATGGAATCTTCTCTTTGTAGGTTGCACAATTAAAGTTCTAATCATGAGTTGGCCTTCCTGATATAAATTGCCTGTGGATAGAGTTCTTGATGCTACATGGATTCTGTCCTCTCCTTAGCAGAAGAGTTAGAAGTGTGTCCCCAACACTGTGAACAACTATTTAGTTGCTTTCCACTACCCTACCTTTCTTTCTTGTAGTTATCTCAACAGATCTTTTTAGAAGAGCTGAGTTCCCTATTCCATGTGATTCTGGAATTATTGTAATTCAAATTATCCTTTCTTCACCTGGATGGAGAACAAATAACCCAGGTGCTGATAATAGCTGGTCAATTGATGACCCCAGGGTTTGGGTACATGGCCCCAGTGACCAAGAAGAGTCTCTACCTTCTACCTCTTATTACTGCAAAATTGCTTTTTAAAATTTTTATTAAGGTGACATC
Source organism: Galemys pyrenaicus (assembly GCA_019455555.1). Taxonomy (NCBI): domain Eukaryota; kingdom Metazoa; phylum Chordata; class Mammalia; order Eulipotyphla; family Talpidae; genus Galemys; species Galemys pyrenaicus. Next base: position 29,258,621 of record JAGFMF010011752.1, on the reverse strand, counting down.
AATTTATAACACTGTATGAGATTCAGAGATATAGGATCACATCCCTTTAGATCTTTAGATCATACCACCAGAAGAAAGTCCTGCAGGACCTTCCAGCCCCCCTGTTTCAGCTCTAGTCAAGGGTCCTGAGGGAAGGAAGAGACCAAAACTGGCAGCTGAAGGTCCCTGGGGATCTTGAAGGCTGCTGTTATTCATTGCTGCTACACTGACCAAGAATGAACCAGTGGACAGGTCAACCTGAGTCCTGAAAAGGAAGGCCAAGGCCACATTCCTGAATACCAAGTCTGGATTTGGATCTGGGAGTCAGGCCAGGAGTGTAGTGTTGATTGTAAGTAAATCAGGAATTGGCGAATAGGGACAAGAGTCTTGCATCATGCACTGTTTGGGGCTTTGTTGACTTCATAGGTCAGCAATAAATGAGTTTGGTGACTGGCAGGCGTACAAGACCTGAGGCAGGAAAACCAGAGGGCTTTAACTCCTCTTCTTGGAAATGTCTTCATCTACTGACTTCTGAGAAACATTTATTGTCTAAGTATCTTTGTTTTCTGCATATAGATGGCCCCCAGATTTCCGGATTCATCCTTCCTCTATCCTCTTGTTACCATCCTTTTCCTATCTCCCCATGTGGTAGGCTAGACAATGCTTCCCCCAAAGTTGTCTGTGTCCTGATCCCTCTAACCTGTCAATATGTTACCTTATTTGGCCAAAGGGATGTTGCAGGTGTGGTTGCTAAATACTTCGTGATGTGAGAATTATCCTGGATTATCTAGATGGGCAGGCGGTCAGGGTCAGCGCAAGAGAAACACAGGTTGGGTGATCTACTTCTGATGATGGAGGAGGGGACCATGAACTGAGGAATGAAAGCAGCTTCCAGAAACTGGGAAGGATAAGAAAACAAAATATCTAGCCCCCACCCCGCCACCCATTCATCCCCAGCTTCCAGGAGTGAAGCTGTCCTGACACCCTGATTCTAATCCTGAAAAACTCATCCCGGACTTCTAAAAGAGGGAAGTATATTCAACCTTTAGCATGAGGACTAGAAAGTCACATGGTAATAGCAGTAGACATAAGGAGCGAGAAAATGGAAGTATTACTGCCGTCTCCTGACAATTGGCCAATAAAAGGCAGAGCAAAGAAATGCCATTTCTGAACGAGTAAGATTTGAAAAAACCGAGAAAATAAAGGAGGCCCTCTTCTGTGAGATAGGCTCTGTTACCCCCAGGTGAGGGAAGACTGTGGGTGCATAGGAAACATGTCAGCAGCGCAGAGCCAGGACTCAGAGGACAAGAGGACTCTTTCTTTGATCCCACCAGCATCCAGGCCCCCATATCTTAGTTATACAGACCTAGTTCTGTCAAACAAGATTTCCCACAGTTCCCTAACCACACGCAGTCCAGGATGAGGCATTCATACTTTTGGTGATGTTTAACTCATGGAAGGAGTAAAGCTAGAATTGAACTTGACCCACAGCAGAGGCAGAACTTAGGAAGACCTTGCCTTTCTGACTCCCAATATGTCTGCCTTTTGCTCATCATCAGGTCCAAACAGCTACTGTTTGGTTCAAGGAAGTTTCCACACAGTTGCTTTTTCTAGCATTACCAGAATTCACTTTTGTTGCCTGCAATCTTAGAACAAAATGAGATGCTTTAAAGTGCAGTGGATCAAGTCTCTGGGGATTCAATAACCACGTTAGAAACAGCCTCCTGAGATGGTCCTACTAATCACTTCTCCATACTCAGAACTCCTTCCCTTTCTGTCTGTTTCTATTCCCTCCCTGAGTTTATGCTTTCTAGTGACTTCGGTTTACTGGCTTCCTACAACTGATGTCTCCTCACTGTCCATATTCTCTTATGGTGGTGCCCAGCCCAACCTCTTCAGGGGGATGCTGAGGTCACCATATGGCATAGGACACCCTGCTGGGCAGAAATCTTATGCCACGTGACTTAGATCGTCAAGCATAACTGTCTTCGGGGCAGCACTGGTCCCTGGTCTAAATAGCTGCGGTCAAATTCATGTGCATAGAAAGCCTCAAGATTGATAGCGAAAGTGCCTTCCCTCAGAGAACACTGGGCAGGCACTCTCAACACTGCACATGTCCCAGCTGTTGCTTGAGTAAGAAAGAAGTGAGGGTGCTATATGGAGAAGGGATGGGCATGGAAGCTGCAAGGGCTAGGTTTACAAGTGAGGGGGGTCCTGGGGTCTTAGCAGAGAGAGCCAGGCAGTGGTTTCAAGGCCGACTAGAATACCCTGGTGGATATTATGATGGACATTTTCCCTTGCCCTGAGTTGCTCAAGCTGAAACAGGTTCAGGAAAGTGAGACACATGATAACTTAGAACAAGCACAGACTGACATAGGCCAGTCATGACCTCTGAGAGGTCATGGAGTGTGGGAATAAAGATGAGCTAATGAGGAACTTTTCAGAAACTATGACTTCAGACAGCCTACGTGGGCTGGTGGGCTCCCTCTGCTCCAAAAGCGGGACAGTCAGGAACTCTGCGGCAGGAGCTATTAACCTCCTAGGTGACATCTCTAGTCAAGAGAGTAGCTTTGCTTCTCAAGTTGTGCAGAGGTTTAAGTTACAGCTAATGGTCAGAACTGTGCGATGTTCACTTAGAAAAAGACCAGAGAAATTTCCCTAGTTTCTGATATCATGTGATTCCATCCAACCCAAAATAAAATGCAGTTTTAAAAATTAGCACTAGTTAGATCTTTGCACTTTAGGAAATGCTTTTAACTACTTAACTATAGATCATCTCTGAGGGCTTGTATGGCCAGATACTGCATTTAAGTATGTTCTATGTATAGGTTTATTTAATCTTTGCAATAAACCTTAATTATAGAGATTAATATAACCCTTTTTACAGACAGAAATTGAGGCTTAGAAAGTTGAAATGGCACACACATCACAAAAAAACAAGCCCTGCTTGAGATAGCTCCAAGAAAAAACCCAGCACCAACCACCACATTCTATTTCATCTCTCTAAATACTATTAAAAACCCATGAGGATGACACTTACTACCGCCATTTTAAACAACAAGGACTGCAGAAAAATTATGAGATTAAGGGACTTATTCCAGGTCATACCATGATGTGAATAGGAACCAGGACCGGAACCCAAGTCTTTTGACACCAACGAGTTGCACCAGACACAGTAGAAAGATCATGTCCTTCAAATTAGATTTATATTCAAATACCTGCTGCAAAATATATTTACTGTGTAATGAAGGCAAATTTCTCTACATCTCTGAGCTATAAAATGGGATTTTTATACCTACGCAATGGGGAAGTTGTTAGGATTCAGTGAGGCAACTCACATGCCATAAATGTTAGCTTCCTTCTTTCTCTCCAAAGTCTCTGCTCTTTCCACTAAGCTATATAGAATGGCACGATCTTAGCTCAAACACCCACATTTTTACATAAAGAGAGAAAGTCCAAATTATCCATGGATGGTGTTCCAAGGATTCCTTTAGGAGACGTTTGGAACTCTGAATGAATTTTCCAACACAAGCAATTCTACAGTTATGTGTTATAAGTTGTGTTCTGTCTTCCCCAAGAAGAGAAGGGTCAAAAATTTAACTTGTGGAACATATGAACGTGACCTTACCTGCAAATATCCTTGGAAATGTAATCAAATTGACTTCATACCAGATAGGGCTGAGCACTAATTCTTATGAGTGATCCTCATAAGATGAGGGAAGCTTGGACACATGCACAGAGAAAAGAAGGCTAAGCGATACTCAGAGATGCTAGATTGGGCACTCACGGGTCAAGGAAAAGCAGTACTGCCAGCACCACCAGACAGCAGAGGGAGGTAACTGATACCTTGATTTCAGACTTTGGTCTCAAAACTGTGAGAATAAATTTCTGTTTTCGGTTATCCTGTAGGTGGTGTTTTATAACAGAAGCTGTATTACAGTGTATTAAGTGGTAAGTGAGCTTTAGCTGCCCCCAAAATAGAATCAGAACAAAATAACGGTCATTTATTTAGCTAATGGTTATGGGGGTCTTCAATTTGGACTGGGCTCTCCTGAGCTGTTCTGGTCCTGGCTGGGTTTGTTCATGAAGCTGCTGCTGAGTCAGTCAGACACAGCTGATCTCTGGAGGCCACAGCTAGTGCTCCCTGTACCACATGGCCTCTAATCCTCTAGCAGACTCGCCTGGACTACCTCTGAGGACAGCAGGGCAGGTTCCTGAGGGATACAGAGCAGAAACCCCCCGTCGGTTGAGTCCCAGATTTGGGAGTTATATATCACTTTTGCAATATGTTCTACTGACCAAACAGGTCTCAAGTTCAGATTCAAATTGGAGGTGTAAACTATATGTTGACAGAAAGATAGGCAAAGTCATGTGACAGAGAGGCTTGGGCATTGGGGGGGATGATGTCTATTTTTGCAAATATTCTAGCCCAAGAGGGACCTCCCTAGTGGCGCAGTGGGTTACGCAACACACTATGAAGAAAACGCAGCCACTACAGCATGCGTTCAATCCCTGCTGCTGGCCAGGGAGGAGACCCACATGGCACAGCAGACCTCTCCTGCCTTGCCCGCTGCTCCCCTCAGCAGTGTGTTTCAGTCAGTCTGCCTGTTCTGCTCCCCACTCTGTCTCTGGTGAATCCTCTCACCAACCATGACTCTGGCCTGTACCCAGCTCTTGTATGCATAAATAAATAAATCTTAAAAAAAAAATACTCTAGCCCAAGAGGTTTAAAAAAAAAAAAGCACTATCTTCCTCAAGAGGGACATCCAGCAGTTCTGCACCCACCCCCCAACACACACACACATTACAGACTGAGGGGAATTTCTGTACTTCCTTAGCTCCCATCTAATGGGCACCTGGGGCCCCACCCTCCTTCTCTTGGGTTTACAAGTCTACTGGGATATTTAGAGAGAAAACTGCTATTATGGTTGTGTCAAGTAGGGAGGAAGTCAAGTCTTGAGACACACCCTTCACCCCACTCTCACTCCTGTACAAGACGAGGTCCTAGAGCTTTCTAGAAAGTGTCTGCCATGCTAGCCACACATCTGCTGTCCTTTGGACACCAAGATGGCGGATCATGCTTACTCGAGTAAGAGCCTAGCAGCCTACAGGCGAGTGTGCTCTGGGCACTACAGAAACCTGCATCTCTAATTCCTGGACCCCTGAGCCCAGGACCCCACCAACTCCTTCAGTCTTTCTCCTAATGGTCCATTTTACTCAAAACTCATATGAAAGGAAATGAGTCAACGGGACCAGGTAGGAACTGTGGCCCACCAGGGGCCCTGTCCCTTTGGAAAAGGAATGATGCTACCAGCTCCAACTAATTTCTACTAAGCGGGAGGATAAGCCCTTATTCCCAGACTTTACACATTTTTACATATTTTAATTTTTTTTTAATTTTTTAAAAAGATTTATTTATTTATGCATACAAGCACTGGGGTACAGGCCAGAGGTGTGGTGGGTGAGAGGATTCACCACAGACAGAGCGGGGAGCAGAACAGGCAGATCAACAGAAGTACACTGCTGAGGGATGCAGCGGGCACAGCAGGAGAGGTCTGCTGCGCCATGTGGGTCCCCTCCCTGGCCGGCAGCAGGGATCGAACTATTGCTGCAGTGGCTGAGGTTTGCTTCATAGTGCATTGCTTAACCCACTGCGCCACCAGGGAGGCCCTTTACATATTTTTAAATGAAGCTAAATATCTGTATTTGTATGTAAAATTCAAGAATTTTTAAGTATGGTCAATTGAAGTTCTAAGCATGTGTTACTATAAAATTCTAGATGTGTTCATTGGAACCTATCTTTAGGCTAGATTTGGCCCGAGAGGCACCAGATTGTGAATTTTGGGGAAAGAAGGAGTATTCCTTTATTTCTGTTTACAGTCTTAATACCCCCCCAACTCCCCCTGACACCTCCATGCCCCCCCACCCTACCCCCCACAAAGCAATCAGTACAGAACTGACTGACTTCTTGACATGGGACCTGGTGGGGAAGAGAGGACAGAGGGTCCTGGGAACGTGCAGGCAGCGAGAACCAAAGCATATGACTTCCGAGTGGTACAACCTGATGTGAAGTCAGCCTGCTGGGGTTTCCAGCGTGACCCTGCCACGCCAGCCTGGGATCTGGCAGGTCGGACTGATGCCTTGCTAACCCAAGTGCAGCCTAGGGACCCACAGAATCAGCGCCGCTGGGGGTTTGTTAGAAATGCAGGACCGGGCCTCCCTCAGAGTGTGTGCATGAGACTCCGCTGGTCCGAGTGGCCAAAGCTTGGTGGACCGTATCTCAGCACATTAGGACAGAAAGGGAAAAGATGAGTCAGGCATGGGCTCAAAAGCAACTGATGCCTGGTGTTTGGAAATGCCAGTTCATCTGCCAGTCGCCCAGGTGACTCCAAACTGATTAGTGGATTGCCTGGTTACAAAGCCTATCCTAACCAGTTAACTTTGATTCTCTTTTGTCTGCCATGAACCATTTTCAAGTGTAAATAAAATAGAAAACAAGTATCCCGCAGTTCTAATCCTCACTACTTCACTTTGTTATCCCCACTTCATCTCAGCCAGTTGTATTTCCAAAAGCATATGGTAGTTTCCATTGTTGTTAGCATTTGGGAAGTACAGGATCCTCCCCTTCCAGTGCTGTTTGTTACCCTAGCGCCCTACCACCAAAGAACCCCCTCTCCACTACCCCAGACCACTGCGCTCCCTCCCCAATTCAGGCAGTAGACAGGCGGACCTTTGGTATCTCAGAACACATATACGTATGTTGTACAGCTAGCACATGAAACAAGGAGTTCACTGATAAGCTGACTAGGACAATGGTAAAGTAAGATTTCAATAAAAGGCATGAGTCAATTTTACGTAGAGATGACAACTACAACAGACATATTTGGATGATGCATATGTGGGATAAACTGACAGTTCGCATCCCACAACAGGGTTTAATAGTCTGTGCCAAGTTCAATGATAGAAGAATCATTTTTCCCCTCCTCCGCCCCAGATCCAGCGAAGTCCCCACCTGCACAGACCATCTTGCGCTTCTTTGCACACCCCGTCTATGCAGAGACTGTGCACAGAAGGTTTAATGAAGTGCTGTGGCCAGACTGCCAGTTCCTAGGGTTGACACTGTAAATCATCAGGTGGCCTTCCTCGGTGACAAACTCCCACCCAGGTGTCCGTGGCATTCATCTGTTTGCTCTAGATCAGCGGGTTTCAACTTGGCTGCATGTAAGAAACATCTTGGCAGCTTTCTAGGCGCACCCTAGACCACCTCAACCCCAGACCACTTCACTCTGAATCTCAGGAAGTGGGGCCCAGGGTATCTTTCAACACAGAAAGTGGAAAACCAGGGGGCTGAATGAGAAGGTTGCCATGAGCTAGCTAAGTCACAGAAAACCAGTCAATCTCCAGGAAAGTGACATCAACAGACTCGTCCTGTTAAGGCCTTTGCTCTAGAGATGCCCTTGCTGCCAGAATGCTTCCTCCCCAAGATGCTTGGCTGACTCCCTCATCTAACAGTCACTGCCAAACCCCACGTTCTCACTCAGGCCTACCGTGGCCACCACACCTATGCAGTAATCTGCCCCGAAGTCCACCCCATGGCACTCCTCTCCCCTTGCCCTGCTCTGCTTTTTCCTTTGCCATAGCACTCATTACTCTTACACATATATCACTAACCTGTTACTCATCTGTACTGTCAATGACTGTCTCACCCCTCTAAAATGTAAGCTTTTGGGACACAAGGGTCTTTGCTTTGACCCCTAAATATCTCAAGAGCCTGGTGGAAGAGCATGGAGAACATGATGGGCGTGCCACACATACCTGCCCAATGAAGACAAACTGAGCCAGAAAAGGTCTGCTAGATTGTTTGCCAAGCCCGACCTCCTCAATGACCTGGTGAGAAGATGGCAGTCCAATGAGAAGAAGCAACGAATCCAGGTCACCCACCAAGGAAGTGACTGAACCAGGACTAGACCCCAACACCTGGTTCTCTGCCACTCCAGTAAGCAGGCTTACTGTCTAGACACGTGCCCACAGACACTGCAAACCTTAAAGCCTTTGTCTCTGCTTTTAAAAGACATTACTAGCCAGATTGGGACCATCATCGCAGACTATGGAATCATTCAAACCATATATGGAGATGGGATTTTTACCAGATTTTTTTATTATTATTATTATTATCTTTCTGGTTTTTTCGGGGGTTTTATTTTGAGTGAATTTTGTTTGTTTTTTGTTTTCCCTAATCTGGACTGAAATAAAGACGCGTGAGATCTGCGCTTTGGATTTTGTAAATGAGCCCGCTGTTCATCGCACTTTGCAGCAAGATAAGGCCCAAATGGCATTTGCAGAAATGCTTCGCTATCTCTGGAGCAATCCGGCTCCTGTGAGGGCCCCTTGGTAACAGCTTGGCAAATCCGCAAAAGGAATGCGACTATATAGTTTGTGTGTGGACCGCAGAGTTATTACGGCTTCCAAATTGCCTAGCAGGTCATTAATCATAGGCCAAGATAGGCCATCGCTGCGGCGGGGAGTGAAAGCGCACGCATAAAGCCGGCGAAATCATGTTTAACATGCAGCCCTTGCCGGCGTAGATATGGACCGGGGAGAGGGAAGAAAAAAAATCATCCCCCTTTTAGGAAAGAAAACTTCTACTTATCTTTGATTTGCATTCGTCCTCCCTCAATAGTCCTTAAGCCTGTTATTTAATTCATCTTGGTGCCAGGGTACATCACAAAGCAGAAACCCTAAGCAGACCTATGCAGCGTGTGACCTCCAAACCCCTGTCTTTTCTCGTCAGTTCTATGTCATTTGTGCAGTTGAACTCCACCAATTTGAAATGCTGACCTCTTCCAAAGACAACCTTATTCTCCTCCCATGAAAGAAAGGCCCAGGGCCCACAAACCACTCAAGCGCGAGATGCAAGAAAAAAGAAAAGTGGCTGACTCGTAAATCAATTTCCACAGCCCACCCAAAACCCACACAACACATTTCATTTGTATGATTTTTTTTACATTACTGAATGGATTTATAAAGGCAAGGGCTTCAAGAGCACAATTTAAAAACTGATGAACCTCGGCCCCCCAAAATGGAAGTAGACACTCAGTTCTTAGTGGGTCACAACCACACTGGGGCCTCCCCTCTTCTTTTACACCTGGAATCCCTGGATTGTTTAAAAAGTTGAAAACCAAATGCAGGAATAAAGTTCCATTTTATTGGTAAAGGCAACAAAAGAGATAGGGACAGGGAGGCGGTCAGAAAACCCGGATTAAGTCCTAGAGTCTCTGAGGTTCTGGGCTGTGCAATGGCCTATGGGGAGCATGCCCTCCAGGGACTTGGGCATCTGCACTCAGTCTCCAGACTGCCCCCCAGACCTGCCAGTCCAAGACAGAGCTAGACAAGTCCCTGCGATCCATGCTTGCGCATGTGTGGTTTTATTGTGTGTTTTTGTTGAGGTGACAGTTCACAACGCATATCCCTGTATGACTTAGGGCCCTGGATTCACGTCATCATGCATGCCCCCACCAAACCACCAAGAATTCACCACAGTCCTTTGGGTCCTCTCCTCACACCCACCCCTGACCCCACCCGAGTAGCCTCAATTCTTCCAGGGTTGGTTTTGGTTTTATTTTGCTGGTTCTTTGTTTTGTTTCTTTACAGCCCATAGGTGACTTACTCTGTTTAGCTTGGTCCCCTCCAGCTCCATCCATGCTGCTACAAATGGCAAAACTTCATCATTTTTTTTTTTTTTTGAATAACAGGGTTTTATCCCACTGTGTGCATATACCACATCTTTCTTCATTTATCTGTTGTTGGGCACTTAGGTTGTTTCCATACCCTAGCTACTACGTGGTGGAACAATGAACATGGGAGTACACTTTCCCCTTTGAATTAGTGTTTTTACGTTCTTTGGGTAGACACCTAGGAGTGGAATTGCTGGATCATATGGTATATTATATTTTTAATATCTTGAGAAGCCTCTGTACTATAGTATAGGGAATGGAACAGTCTGCATAGCCACCAACAGCATAAGAGGGTTTCTTTTTCTCTACATATTCTGCGACACTGACACTAGTTGTTTCTGGTCCTGCTGATATGGGCCATTCTCACAGTATACAGTGATACCTCCCTGTGGTTTTGATTTGCATTTCCCTGATGTGTGATGTGGCCTGTGGTTTACACAGTCAATATTTTTTTCATGCGAAGTTGATCACTTCTGTTAGATTTTTAGCTGGTACTTTTCCCATCTAAACAGTCATCAACTATATAATGTTATTTAATTAAAATTGTTGATGTTGTTTAATTAAAATCTGCATCTATGGTGTACCTACTCCGTTCCTGCATTAGATGGTTAGGATGTAAAATACAGTCCCTTTCCCAGGTACCTGACAAATTAGTGTAAAAAGAAGATATAAAAAGCTCCCTCTTGTAGAAAAAGTTATGAGAATAGAAGTATGAGTTTCTCTTTTAATATATGAGTCAGTTTTTCTCATGTTTTCTCTCCACAACACCATTTTCTAGCAGCTTCATTTTTCAGGCTGAGTGTGCATGTTGCTACAGACTGTTCTGTTCTCTAGCTTTCTGATACCTAAAGGGGAAAGAGGAAAAAAGACAAAGAAAAAATCAGTTATCTTCTTCTTTTTTTTTTTTTTTAAAGATTTATTTATTTATGCATACAAGCACTGGGGCACAGGCCAGAGGTGGGGGGGGGGGTGAGAGGATTCACCACAGAGAGCGGGGAGCAGAACAGGCAGATCAACAGAAGTACACTGCTGAAGGGAGCAGCGGGCACAGCAGGAGAGGTCTGCCACACCATGTGGGTCACCATGTGGGTCCCCCCCCGGCCGGCAGCAGGGATCGAACTCGTGCTGCAGTGGCCGCGATTTGCCTCGTAGTGCGTTGCTTAACCCACTGCACCACCAGGGGAGGCCTCAGTTATCTTCTTGTTGTCTGGAAATTAAAGAGTTTCCCTCTCTTATGAAGTACACACTGATGATCCCCCACCCCAAGATCCGTGAAACATTGTTAGCCAGTTAATATATATTCACAAATTGCTATAGTTGAGTAAGATGACGGTCCCTGATCATAGAGTTCCCTGGGTCCTTTTAAAAGCTATGTTCTCAGAGCGCTGAAATAGTGTAACTCCTGGTGGTCAACATGAAACAACTCATCATTTCTTTTCTTGCTATAACATATTCTACTTAGTATAAGTGATTTTGGCCACTTTGCTGAATTCTAAACACTATGTGAAATCCTTGGTTGTGACCACTTTTTCCACTCTAGGAAAAAGGAAAGAACTCTAAGCAGATAAACATGTGTGATAAGAGCATCTAAATAACAACAGAATGTTTAAAAGTTCCAGAGAAAAGTGATTAATTTGTGTGAGGTGAAATCAAGGAAGGCTTCCTGGAGGAAGTGATGTCTGCTTTGCACTTAAAGTTGCACTTCTCCCAGGACAACAAAGAAGTTATATGTAAATGCCATGTGCCACCAAACCTACTTCTCATAAAAGTGATAACTGACCTCCCTCATAAAGTAATGAATAAAACCATTTCCCTGTAATTTAGCATGCTTGGAAAAAACAGATATAGTAAATGACTGCTTCTGGAAAAAAGCTTGCTTAAAGAGACAAATCAAAAATAAACAGATGTCCTCCAGGATAGCTACATACTGCATTCCTCTTTACAACCCCACTCTCCAGTGTAGACGTGGCTTGCCTAGAAGCTAAATGAGTGATGTGAAACAGAAAGCAATTTTTTCCATCAAGGAGTTATTTTATTTATATGAAAGCAAACATTTAAATCTGATTACTTATTATATGTCCATTGGATGAACTCTCCTTCCCGTTTTTGTTTTTTGTAAATAAAGTTTTATTGGGACATAGCCACACACTTGTATTTACGTGTCCTTCCTGGCTGCTTTCCAACTTTCCTTCCGCAATTCCACACTGAGTAGTGACCCACAAAACTGAAAAGTTAACTTGTTAGCTTACTAACCTTCCTCCGAAAGATGTTTGAGGTTTTCATCATAATGATTTGATGTTTAGTTTTGTCTTGCTTTGGTCTACCCAGCTTCTGAGCAGCTTTTCATTATGTGGTCTTAAACATTCAGTGGAAAGCAGAGTCATCTCCTAGTATAAAACTGGGCAAAGTTGGGCCTTCCTGGTAGCGCAGTGGGTTAGGCAGCACACTGTGGAGTGAACCGCGGCCACTGCAGCACGAGTTCGATCCCTGCTGCCGGCCAGGAGGGGACCTGCGTGGTGTAGCAGACCTCTCCTGCCTTGCCCACTGCTGCCCTCAGCAGTGTGTTTCAGTCAGTCTGCCTGTTCTGCTCCCTGCTCTGTCTGGTGAATCCTCTCACCTCCAACAACTCTGGTCTGTACCCCAGCTCTTGTGTGCATAAATAAATAAATCTTAAAAAAAAAAAAAACAAAACAAAACTGGGCAAAGTCAGCAGCAGGGACAGCAGATCATCCATTTTTGTTCCATAGCACCTTGGGCTATGTCTACAGCCAATCAGTTTTCAGCCAGTGACACCGTCTGGGTCAGCAGGACGCGCAGTGTCTAGTCCTGAAGAAGGTGTCAGGCAAATGGTGGCATCCAGGGGCTGCGTGAGAAGAGACCTCGGTTGTCGAGAATTCCCAACACTGTGGAGCATGATGTGACCCAACGTTTTGGCTGCTGCTCAGTTTCATCTTTCCTGTGCCATTTGGAATCATCCTTCCCAGTATTTCTATGAACTGCTCAAAGCCTTCAATAAGTTTCCTTTCATTTTAAATCTGTCAGAGTTTCTGTCTCTTACAGCTGAGAAATTCAACTGATAAAACCACCCATTTTATTTTTTACATTCATCTAGCAACCAACAGATTACAAATCACCATCACCTAATTTGTTTTGTTCGTAAGATAACCCTGTGAAGTGTGTCTCTCTGCCTGCTTAACAGATGAAGGAACTGAAGCTAAGTGAGGTTAAGCAGTTTCTTTGAATCAACACCAGAATCCCTTTGGATGAAAATGCAGGATCTCTTTCTACAGTGCCAAGCAGGCAAGTGCTTTTTAGCACATGCTCACTGGTTTTACTTATAAATTACACAAATCCCATCTCTTCTTCAAAGGCTGCAGAGGGCCCAGAGCTCTGTTAATGCTTCCCAGCATCTTGTTGTTTTTCCCTTCCTTTATTCCCGTCCAGGTGGCTTTATTTTCCATTTGAAAATGTCATCACCACATCATTAGCAATGCACTGTTACCTGACAGTAGGAAGAAGCGTCCCCGGGCCATATGGCTGAGTTTATTCTACATGGTCACGGTGTAATCCTGTTGAAATGGCTTCCCTTTGCAATCAAAACCGAATTTCACACTTTACCAAGATGGGGACAGCTCTTGTCTCCCCCAGAGTAATATAGATCTCCCCAGGCAGCGAGGGCCAATGGAAATGGCTTTCTTCCCTAGGCCAGCAGCAGGTGGGGGGCAGGGCTGGGAGGTCAGCATGAATAGGAAGAGGCGAGAAAGGAAAGGCAGGAACTCTTGGGGAATTAAGAGTCCAAAGTAATCCTCTGCATTCCCTCCCTATGGATTACCACTAGGGACATTCACCCCTGGTACTCTGGAAAAGTAAATTTGGAATATGGCACCTAGTGGGATTGGTAGCTTTCTCTTACCCACAGTTGCTGTTATTTCCCCACATGGGCTAAAATTAAAATTACTGTCCAAAGAATGGCATTGTATCAGACCAACTAGTTAATCAGAAATTCCAGGAATATTTTAAGCAAATATCCTTCCCCCATTTATTATAACTCAACTTAGTTCAGTGTATGAGAATCAGTGCTATAAATAAATATGAAAAAAAAAAAAAATCCTGAACGTCACCAGTAATGTATGGTCACCAGAATAAGATAACGAGACATCACTTTTTTTAACCTGTCAATAGATAAAGTTTGTACAATATGATGTCTGTTTTTATAATAGTACTCAGTAAGGCTGGGAGAAAGTTAGTGCTCATTTCACTGCTAGCTGATTCATCTTTCCTGAAGGCAATTAGGTAATATGAGTTCAAAAGTCTTAAAAAACACATTTCCTTTGACAAAACAATAGTCCTTCTTCAGATGTGTCCTGAGAACATAATCATGTGTAATTATTTGGCTATAAGGTTTTCATCACAGGATTTATTCACAAACATAAAAATTAAAATTAAACATAAAATTTAAAATTTTATAAAAATTAAAGAGAAAAAATCCCTGTGTAAAAATACACAGACTGGTTAAAATGCTAGCATTTAGAATTATGTTGTGAAAGATTATTTGATGTTTCAGAAATTCACAACTACTACATATTTTAAAATCTTCTTTAATGCAGATTTAAGGGCAAGGGTCATATAAGTCTTTTTCACAACTCGATCCTGCAGGCTCAGAGAATAGGCGCTGGAAAAATATTTGCTGAATTAATAGCTAAGCTTATTAATGCTCATATATTATAGAGCCATGAATTACATAATGTCATTTGTCAAAAAATGTGTAGATAATCAGATGTTCACTGGTTTTCTCTGGTTGATAGAATATAGATGATGGCTAGTCTCTTTACTTATGTAGAATATATCTCAGCTCTATTCCATGTTAGCAAATACAAATCTTCATCATCACTTAAAATTCTGCACAATCAATATATCGTTATATGAGGTTGACAATATTAAAGTGCCAGGTTCATATTTTCAACATTATAAGAAAATGATCATATATAATTAACATTATATATACACACACATATATATATACACATATATATTACATGGCCCTTGGCCATGTATCTTTTGAGCTAATCTGATTTTTTTTCTTAGAAAACACACCTAGTATTAAAACTTGCATGTCTATTTCCACCTGCACAGGATCTCTAGCAACACACTAGCTGTACACTGAAATATATACCCTATTTAGAAGCCACAAGCTAACCCCCCCGTGTGTGTCCCAGAGAAGCAGGGTCATATTCCTGAGAATAGGGAGTTGTGTGTTATTAGGGTTCTTTTTGGCAACTCCCACAGGAAAACACAGTCTGGAGAGGGAATATCGCTAATGCCTATGCCTCATTCCCTCATAGGTTCAGCTCCACCTCTTCAGGAAGCTGACACTTTACGAACTCTCTGGATGTGGAAGCCTGCATGTCAGTCTGGCTCCCTCCCAGGATTTTGCTATTTGCTCATCTGTTTCTGTTTTTTTTTTTTTTTTTTTTCTCAAGGATTTTCAAGAGAACGGATCTCATCATCAGTTTACATCGAGCACCACTGGTGTACACTTTGGTTATGCAAAGTCTAAGGTTTTCACTTCAGCAGTCTTCCTGCGCTGGTGAGGTGGGGGAACGTGAAGGCTGGCCTGCATTTCAAACAAGAGTGGATTCTGAACATCTTCAGACAGTGCACTATTTTCATAAAATAGCCCCAAAGTAGACCTCGTGTTTACATGCCTCCATTATTTTTGACTTGTGGTCCATGAGGTAATGATTATAAATCAAGGACAGAAGCTGTTTTCTGGAAGACAAAGAAGGTTGCCCAGAGAAGCAGGAAAAAGAAAAATGTGAGAGAGACAAAGGAGAACATGAAGACATTTCTGCTCTCTGAAAACCCAAACACTCATATGAGGAATCAGCAAGAAGACAATGACTCAGGAGCTGACTTTTGCAGAATTATTAAACATGCCTAGGATTATAAATCCAGCTTTTCTTGTTTTCTGGTTTTGTTTTTTTTTTCCCCCAAGTTGGTGTCATTCAGCTCCAAAGAGTTGATGGATGGATGGAATCAGAGTAGGTAGTGAAGTAGATGCTGAAGTAGATGTGAATTTAAATAATCTCAGCAGAGTCCGAGGCAGTGGAGGTGATGTTCATCCTCTGAATCCCTATGAATTGTTTATTGAAAAATTTCCTTCCTGGTTCCCAAAGTTCTAAGTCACCCCAAAAGTGCTGAAGAGGATAAGGCTCTTAAGAGGGGAGAGACAAGAAACCAATTCTTGCCTAACTTCTAGCGTCTTCCTTTTTCAAACGATGTAATCACCTCTTGGGTCTTCATTTCTCTATCCATAAAGTGGACTCACATGTTCTTAGCCTACCCAGGGAGCAAGTGACAGCTGAGCTCTCTGCTCTGAGGGCCAACTACACCCTTCTTGGAAGCACAGACACTGTTCTGCACCATGAGACAGTCTCTCTAAATCCCGTCGCCATGCTTTACCTCACTGTCCTGCTGGCCTGAACACAGCAGGATGACAGAACACAAAACCCTCCAGCAACTAAATGAAAGCCACAGCACTTTTGTTTCGTGGATGTAATTGTAAGCGCCATCTATTTTCCTGAGACACAAAAATAGAAGACTAAATTCCAGTTCATTTTAATTGAATTTTCTTGAGCATCTACTATGTACTGGATACTATGGCAGGCACTTTTGCAGATTTGTTTTGTTCTTTCTTTATAGTTAGATGTTATGTGCACTGATCCAGATAAAGAAACAAAGATTTGAATCTTTACCGATTGAGAGTAGATGCAGAGTCCAATCAGGCCAGACCTGAGGACCCCACAAATATTTTCCATAACAAAATTATATCCAAAGAAAACCAAAAGGGCCTTTTTATGGAATCCCTCCTTTCACTTCTTCCTTTCCCCTCTACCTTCCCTCCTTTCTTCCTTCCTTCTACAACTTTTTTGCATGTCCAACATGTGCCAGAAACTATTCTATCTAGTGTCAGGGAATACAAAGAAGATGCCAAAGGACCTGATTGTATATTAGGAATGTTTTCAGAAGCCAACAAGCATGAGTTGGTCTCTGGGTCTTACTGGAGAAACAGGCTGGATTATGGCGGAAAGAACAAACAGGAGTGGAAGGCCTGGCTAGCCCCCTACCTCACTTTGTGATCAAGGGCAAGGCATAGAGCTTCTCTGCAATCCTCAGTTTGTTTCACAATCACCTTGTGAATTGCCCTGATGGAGAATAGAATAAGATGTCTGGCACTTGGAGAAATACTTGGTAAACAGGAGGGGGAGGGGGCTAACCATGTGCATATATTCTAGTCATATCCAAGGTAGTCAAAGGTCCTGTTCTACCTTCTTAGTCTGGGAGTTCTGTCCCTATGCTTCTCGGTAGGACTATCTTGTGTGACCTCTCCCAAGCATCTTGTGCTGACTCTGAGAAAGCAGAAGCTGGGGTACCACTGTGCATCCTGACAGTGCAGAAACCACACTGAGGCAAGCTCCATCTCCTCGGGTTTTCAAATCCCTGCTCCTTTGGCTGGCGGTGGCTTCAAGGGGTGGAGGGCCAATTCGCCATGGAGTTTGTATCTGCAGCAGGCCTGACAGGCTGGGAGAGGAAGGCGTTAATGTTTTCTGACAGGCGACCCCTAATTGTGGGAGCTTTTCTTCTTGGCCTTTCTGTGAAATTCTGACTTAGGCAAGCAGCATAACAAAGTGGTAGAACATTAAGGGGGGCTTGCACTACACTGAGTTGGGGGGGGTGGTGGCGGGGTGGCCCAGCATTATTCATGAAGACTTTCAGCTGTTTTTGTCTTTTAACTAACCTTTGAGTTTGATCAGAGGGCTGGCCGCCTCCCTTTCGCCAAAGGCCTGCTGGCACCTGGACAATGAGGACAGACTGTTTTTCCTGGTAAATCGAGATGGCTGGGGGAGGCCTGGCCAGACCTAAGGTGGGAGGGGAGGGCTGGGGAAGGGAGTGGAGGGTTTTACTTGTGTCTTGGTCTTGGGTAGAGAAGTGGTTATTGATAGAATTTTCCATCCCCCCCTCACCCCTCCAGCACTAGCAACCACCCTCTGACTGCAGACTGGACAACTTTATCCAGGAAAATGCAGTGGCTGGTTACCCATTTGATCTTCAAATGCCACACTTGCCCTGCCACCAATATATTTCGTTTGCTTTTTCTGCCTACCCCATTGCCTCCTTTCAACCCCATTCCCTCCTTACTCCACTGGCTGGAGTAGGGTGCCAATCTAGCATGGGGGGGGGGGTTATGTATTTTTTTTTTCAAATTGTAAATAAGATGGCAAAAGGGGAAGAGAGCAGAGGAGTGAAGAAAGAAGAGTGGAAGATCAAAGTTAAGGGAGAAAAGGAACGGAGAGAGGGAGAAAGTGACTCCAGGACAATTAGACCCAAAGAAAGGCTGGCTGAGTGGCCGAGACTGCGGCCAGAGGAGATGGAGGAGGGCGGGGCGGGGCGGCTGGCAGTCCCGAGGCCGCGTGCGGGGCAGCTCGGGAGCCCAACGGTGCTGCTTCCCGCCCCCGTCCGCCCGCCCCCGTCCGCCCGCCGAGGGGAGCTGGCTGGAGGGAGGAGGAGGTGCTCTCTAAGTGCTCTTGCTTTTGGCAGGTGCCGAGCTTTATGTCCCCTGCGTCCACTTCCTGCCCTGACAGCCCAGACGCAGGAGCCGGTCCTCTCCAATGCACTCTGCAGAAAGTGACTCCCTTCAAGAAGTGTGGGTCGGCGCCTTTCCCCCCCATTTCGTCCCCAAAATAGCCTTGGGAGCCAGCGCATCAAAGGCGGCTTTGTGAGCGGTCGCCTGCAGGCTGCCTGGACGGGGGCGCACGTGGGACTTTCTGGGAGCGTGTCCCACTCCCTTCTCCAACCTCTCTCCTCTCATTCATTCTTCTCCGCTGCTCCTTCTTTGTCTCTTTCTCCTTCTTGTTTTCCTCCTGCGTTCCCTCCCCATCTTTCCCTCTAGCTGCCCCCCACTCACAATTTTGTTTCTCTCTCCCCTCTCCCCAGTCTCTCTCTTCTATCTCCCTCTCTTCTCTCCCTTCCTCCCACCTCCTACCCCTTCCGCTCTTCCACCTCCTACCTCTTTCTCCTTTTCACACCTCTGGACTCCAGCCCAGGCCCCCTGCCCTCCCGCCCCCTCCGCCACCCCACCCTAGCCGTCAGGTAGCAGGGGAGGCCCGGCGCGCGCAGCTGACAGCGGACGCATGCCTGCAGCCAATCACCGCCCGGATGCGCTGCAGCCTGAATAAATCATTAAGCCTGACACGCGCTCCAGGCCGGAGCTCCGAGCTGCAACTTGCTTCCTGCCATTAACCTACACACCCTCTTTTGTAACAACCTAATCTTGCATACAAAGGAAGAGGAATATAACTTCGACCTGCGCAGGAGCCCAGCCCTCCGCTTTCGCTGAGGGGAGGGCGGGGGAGTGGGGACTGGAAACGTTAGTGTCAGCTAAGTGGCTCCCCGCCCTCCCTTTGACTCCAGATAACCTGGACTTTCTGGGGAAATCCGAAACATCACTTCTTGGCCCAGGAGTCGAGACAAGAAAAAGAAAGTTCAGACTTCTCTGCAGTAGGGGGGAAAAAATACATAAATAAGGTTGAGGGCATTTCTTACACCAGAGAGCATCCACCGTGCTTCAGAACGAGGTGGCAATAAAATGCGTTTCTTAGAGAGCTCCCTCTAGAAGATACAAGTTATGTTTGCTTTATTTGGCCCTTCCTCTTTACATGGAGGACATACATGTCTCGGTGAATGAATGGGCTAATGGAACAGGAAAAACTTCCCCACAGCATCCAGGTCTTTGCTTTACTTGGTTACAAAGTCCCCAGTACCATCTCTCTACCTTGGTGGGGATCCTGAGGAAGGGGGTTCTCTTGCATCCATACAGACAGTGGCATCTCTAACATCCTTTCTTTTTCTGTTCATCTGGTGACCTATGCAAGGGAAGGCATTATCCTTGTTTTTCAATAGAGAAAATTGTAACTGGCCTTTCTTTGAGGGGGTGTGTGTGCAAATTTTCAGCAAAGTCATTCTTGATTCAAAAAGATGAAGTGATTTTGCCAAAGCCAGGTTGGCTGTGAGCAGACCTAGGTTCACCGCTGTCTTAGGAAATTTCTTACTGATGGCCCCATGAGTCCCTGTTAACTACCAGAAAACTAACACGTCCCTGAGGTCCTGTGTGGGAATGGCACTGGACCAGCCATGAGAAACACTAACTTGAAAGTGTTAAGTGAAAAGAGTTTATGGGAGACACAAGGATGGGGGTGGCACTAAAGTAACCCAAAGGGTATAGCATGCTGGGCAGAGACAGGTAAATAACAAGTGGGAGTCCTTTCCACCTCTGGGCTGGAAGGGGGAGAAGATGTCTCTTCTGTTACAGCACCTCAGCAGGAGCTGCCACCGGGGAGAGGAGCCTGGATGAGAGCTGTGGTCTTTAACCCAGGAGCAGAGCCATGGTCAAAGCAACCCAGCCCCCGCAGTGAGAAGCAGGGTTGTAAGTATCCAGACCCCCCTCCACTACTACCTCCTAACCACCTATTGGTGTCTCCCACTGACCAAACCCTACAGATTGTCACAGGGCAGGGCAAGGGAGGGAGCCCTAATAAGGGAGACCCAAAGAAGGCTGGAGAGTGAAGTTAGTAGAGGAAAGGAAGAGTAAGAAACAGCTCTCAGTGCCACAGAACAGACCATCCATTCAGTGAACACACACCTTCCTCCCAGATGTGATAACAGGAAATAAGACAGGTAAGGTTCCTGGCCTCATGGAGTTTACTGTGCAATGGTGCACAATCATAGACAAAGTCAAGGCTCTGTTCAGAAACTGGGTAGATGCCAGGAAGGAGGAGCAGCACAAGGGGACGGTGGCCTGTGGAACTGCTTTTGACCAGGTGGTCAGGACAAGCTTAAGGAGGAGGTGGCATGTGACCTGTACAGAAGGTGACCTGTATTTCCCCAGAAAGCCTTCTTTCTGGGTGGGGTGATTTGTGGGTAAGCCTCATACCTAATCTGTGATTTAGATGCATTAACTGAAAATTTAGATGCATCATCTTGAAAAGGAGAGAAAGAACTCGAAGATTTAAAGAACTACAAGCACCACGTTCAGGTATAGCTTTTAAGCCTCCTTTCCCACCCACAAGGCCATGTGCTAACAATACCTAATACTGTCTTTTATCAGCCCATAAGAAAAGCAAGAGCACTAACACAGAAGGCACAGGGCTCTTGCTTCTGTATCTGACACCTCCAGCCCTGCAAGAACAGGGGGTTGGCAACATTAGCTGGACTCCCCGTACTTCTGAGGCCTCTTCCTTTGATGCTCTGCAGAAAGCAGTTGAGTTTCTTCTTTTCCTTCCTTGGTGGTCCCACCTGAAGTGAACTTAAGGAAAATTCTTCCCAGCCCCACTCTCCTCCCAGTTAAAAAACAAACAAACTCAAACGACTGTGGCAGAGAGGTGAAAACTAGGTACCTCCAGCCCAGCTCTGCTATCGCTGTCATTCAACCAATCTGTGGTCAGTCGCGGGTCTATTTCTCTGTGTGGCTGCACTCCCTGCTCCGTCTCGTTAGTTTCAGGCGTGTCCCCAGACTGAAATCCATAGTGTCCGGACCTTTTTTTTTTTTTTTTTTTTAATAAGTAAGATTTCTCAGTCAGTAAAGTCA
>JAGFMF010011752.1:29201617-29237236 GCA_019455555.1 Galemys pyrenaicus | reverse complement strand
CCCCGCCCACCCCCGGGCAAAAAAAAAAAAAAAAAAAAAAAAGCGGGGTGGGGGCTAAGACCCGGGAGAGACAGCGATTGCTAGCTGCCGGGGTCTACATTTTGTATTTCGCTGACAGCCCAGCGCGGCTGCAAAGCCCGCCGCGCAGCCAATGGGCAGCGGTGATTTATGGAGCTGACTAATGCCGGCTGAATGCGGCCTGTCAGCGCGCTGTGAATGGCTTCCCTCCGCCACACAAGCCCCGGCTTTGTGTTGCTAAGCGATTAGAGCAGATGTAATGAGATTTTGCCCAATCCCCGCTTTGCCCTTTCCTAGCTTCGGCAAAATTGTGTGTGTTTTTGTGAATTTTTAGAGTTTGCCTTCGCATTGTGGCAAACAACGGCTAACTTTGCCTCGAGTTTAACGAGACTGGATATTTCCCATTCAGAAGTGAGTAAAAGAACACCTGTCTTCACAAGGAGAAGGGGGGGAAAATACCCTTTGTGGGGGCTGAAACATTATCCTAATGTTATATTCATAGCCATAAATGACTTGCTACACTTTCTTTGCATTCCTTATCTGGAAACTTGCAAAGGAGCTAAATTAAAAGAAAAAGAAATGGGGGGAGGGGGAAGAGGGGGGTCCAGCCCTGGTCCTCCAAATGAGAAGATAAAAATAAAAGCAGGCATCACAAAGGCATTACTTCCCTCAAGTAAGCTCTAAATTGGCCCACTGCTGGCAGAAAGTCCGATTATTTATGGCGATGAGGAATTTACTGATTTTTTTCCCTTAATTACGCTCATCTCTTTGAAAGGGACTGAAGCCTCAATGTGTATTCTATAGAGGGTCATTTAGCAAAATGACATCAGACGCTGTGGCTTGCTCCGCGCATCGCGGCTTTAAAAAATGATTATTCTGTGCCACTAAATGGTATAGATGTACCAACACAGACTAGATTTTTAACTCTGGAAGACGTGCTGGCTCCCCGTTCTTTGTTGGGTTTTGTAAGATGCATTTTGCGCTGGGCTTTCCGCTTGGCTGGAGACACGCAAACTGAATCTGCAAGTAATACAGCGGGCGAGCGAGGAGCCGGGGAGAGGCGGACTAGGATTCTGAGCACGTCCTTGCTAACTGACAAGAAGCAAGCCAGCCAAAAACCCACCAATTTCTTTTTGAATCTTGGTAATTGGGTACTTTTACACGCAGCTCACGCTATTCGGATAGAGTCACAAGCTTAGATAGGCCAGTGTCTCAAAGCGACCACACATTTCTAAGGCTTTTATTTATTTAAATCTAACTTCTTCTGCAAGGAATTCACATCACAACATGCCCTTTACTTAAAATCAATATGGAAAGTGTGTGTATTAGGGAAAAGAAGGTGGACTGTGTGTGCCTGCAAGTGAGGGAAGGACAGTCATTGATGGGAAGGGGGGGACACCACCCCCAAACTCCAGCACCCATGCTGTCACCCACCCCTGTGCCCATGCTCTCTATGGGCCTTCTTGAAATTTCACTATGAAAAGCTCAGAATGAGTGAGTCAGATAAGAACTTTCTCTTTCCAGATAATTTTTGGGGTGGAAGTTTTAAAACATACAGTCTTTTCATCGAAGAGTAGTACAACCATCAGCCACCACCTGTTCTTTAGGTATATATTTGCAAGATAAAATGGCAAGAAAACATATGTAGTTATACATATGCTTTTTTCTGGAACAGATCTCAGAGTCACTTTGGGTAGGCCTAGCCACAGCACTTAGCTTGGTCATTTCTGCCACTTAGCTGGTTTTGCAGCATCTTCTACAGCCCACTCCCCCTTCCCTGGAATCAAAGGAGACTTGGAATCAAAGGAGACTTGGAGGCGCTGATTATTTTCATTTGTAAAAAAAGAAAAAAGTTTTATTACGAAACTAGTTTGTATAAAACAGGGTTATACATGGGGTTTTTTTTTTGTAAGTTTGTAATAAAACAGTAAGGAAAAAAGGCAGTGATAGAAATCTCCAAAAGGCAACCTATCAAATCCTACTGGCTGCCACTTTACGTTTGGACAGTAGCTGCATAAAGTTTGTTCTTCTTGAACAGTATTTAATAACATCATTAATACATTAACAACGTTTCTATAAAGTAAGACACATTGGTGCTGAAGTACATCTGGTGGCCTTTTGACCTCACCTATGAGGAGAGTTCTTTACAAAACCACATAGGGAAAATGGCAGTCGTAAGGTGAGCTACACATCTAAAATATGCAGAGGTAATAGCATTACATGTTAAAGTATCAAGATATACACATTTTAAACCATTTGTACAAAACTCTATAAATTTTTTTCTCTTTCTCTCTTATGTACAAAAATATCTTAATATATCCCCAAACTGGTTAGGATAGATACAAATAGATTTCTTATAATAAAAAATTCACAAAAGATTGGAAGCATTCTATGATGAAAAACAGTAGAAAAGATGGTGTGGGGGAGGGAGTGGGGCTTGGGGAGGAGGCCCCCGGGGGAGGGGTTCCAAAGGACTAAGTATAGTGTAATTTCAGTGCAGGCCAAAAGTCCACAGCTTACTGGGATAGAGGGTGCAGAGAGGAAAGACACCAACCGGTCTAGAGGGCTAAGAACTGCGCTTTGAGAGGGTGGAGAGGCGAAGGCACCAGAGTAAGCGGTTTCCACTCTGCTGTGAGTGGTGGGTGGGAGTTTCTAGGGGCGCTCGCTGCTCTCTTCAACCAGAAGCCCACTGCTTTCGCACACAAGCAGCATTTTGCGCTTTGACTCGGTCCTAGTCGCTCTTCCTGTCTCCATGAGTGGAGTGCCAAAGACACCTTCTGAGCGCATCCGGTTTTCTGAGAGCCTTGCTTC
The DNA here is from genome assembly GCA_019455555.1 of Galemys pyrenaicus. Lineage (NCBI taxonomy): Eukaryota > Metazoa > Chordata > Mammalia > Eulipotyphla > Talpidae > Galemys > Galemys pyrenaicus. The sequence goes on along the minus strand of JAGFMF010011752.1, from coordinate 29,234,407 downwards.
TCAGGCATGTGTCCCTTAGTTGGCCTTGGCGTTGGTTGTCTGTTTTTTAAGCCCCTTCTCCTCTTTTCTCTTCTCCCCTCCCCCTTCTTCCTCCCTTCCATCGTCGCTGACGAGAAAGCACTAAAGACGCAGGTAGTGTGGTCACCCTATAACACAAGGAGAAGAACGGGCGAGGTTAGCATGAACTTGGTGGCTAGTGGTAGAGGAAAACAGAGGTCTGGGAGAGGACCTGTCAGATGCGGGGCCTCTTTTGGCAGGTCCCAGGACTGGGTTCTCCAGCATCTCCTCCCTCACCCCAGCTTCCAGCCCCGGGAGATTTGGGCAAAACCACCCTAAGGGACCAATGCCGACACGAACAAAGTGGGAATCGAAATCGACAAACTTGAACATGTATTTTAAATCGCCCCCTCCCCTCATCCCGGAGATAGCCCCCCGCCTCCAGAGCCTAAAACGGAGGGGAAAGGATGAGGCCAGGAAAATCCACCTGTTCCCTCTCAATTGCAACCTACCTGCCTTCCAAGTCCATTCGCCCCAGGGCCTGACCGGGCCGAGCCCCTCAGAACCAGTTGGTGAAGTCGAGCAGCTCTTGCTCCTCGGGGCTGAGCGGGTCGTAAGAGCCCTCGTCTGAGGAGTAGGAGGAGACCGGCGACCCGGCCATGGAGTTCATGTCGTTGGAGTAGTTGGGGGAGATGGTGGGCGACAGCACGCCGGCCTGGAAGGCGGCGCTCACGGCGTCGTGCTCGTCCAGCAGCTGCTGCAGCGCGCGGATGTACTCCACCGCCGAGCGCAACGTCTCCACCTTGCTCATCTTCTTGTTGGCCGCGCCGTTGGGGACGTGCTCCCGAAGGGTGGCGAAGCCCAGGTTGACCAGCTTGACGCGGTTGCGCTCGCGCTCGTTGCGGCGCGCCACGGCGGCCGGCTGCTGCTGCGGCAAGCTGTAGCCGAAGCCGCTGAAGTTGAGCCGGCGTTTGCAGCGCATCAGTTCGGGCGAGGACGAGCGCTGTCGCTTGACTTGCTTGGTGGCTGACTTGTGACCGCCCCCTGAGGGCTGGCTGTCGGCCGCCGGGCTCAGCTGCGGCGCCTGCTGCGGCGGCGGCGGCTGATGCGCGCTCTGCGCCGCCGCTGCCGCCGCCGCCGCGGCTGCCGCGGTGGCAAAGAAGCAGGCTGCGGGCGGCAGGAAGGGCTGCTGGGGTTGCGGCTGGGGCTGCTGGCCGGCGCTGCCGCTCTCCATCTTGGCAGAGCTCTCCATGCGCAGCGGCCGCCAACGAGTCGCGGGATGGGAGCGAGCTGGGGCGCGAGCGCGCGGCGCGCGAGGGGGACACAGACAGGACGTGGGTGCAAGGACAGAGAGGGAAGGCAGGGGAGAGGTGCAGAGGGAGCCCCGAGGGAAGTTACAAGAAACACAAAAACCCCGGGAGACTTCTTTGGGTGGGAGCAAAGAAGGTGCAGATGCCTTTCCTCCTCCCTCCACTCCTCCTGCTCCTCCCTCCCCTCCTCCCTTCGCGGGTTGGCTTCGGGAGCCTCGCGTGGCGCTCGCGTGTGAGGCTGCCGCTAGCGGCTTCTTGTTTAAAAAAAAAAAAAAAGGCAACAGAAGAAGCAAAAGTCAGTGGTGGGTGCGCGCTTCTGTCTCCGGCTCTTCTCCCCTAGGGCTGTGCTCGCTTGCGCCCGGTCTCGGTCTCTCCAACCGCGGTTCGGGCTGTTTTTATTTATTTTTTTGGTTCGCCCCCTTTCTTTCTTATTTCCTTCTTGCACTCGCCCTCCCCGGCCGGCTCCCTGTCGGTGTGCCTTCCACGTTCCCTGGCCAGAAGTGAGAGAGTGCTGGGCGGCCGGAGAGCGGCCGCCTTTTCAATGGGGCACCCAGCCCCACGCGCAGCCCTGGCCCCGCCTCGCCTCCCACTCCCCGCTGTTGCTGCGGGCGGCTGCAGCCCCCACTCCCCCCTCCTCTTACCTCCTCCTCCCACCCAACTCCCTAAACTCCCCCTCCTCTTCACCCCTCCTCCGCCCGCTCGGGAGTCCGCTCCTTGCAAACTCTCCATTCAGCAGGGTTTGTTGTTGCAGTGCGTGCGCCTGGCGCGTGCCGGACTCCCGGCTGAATAAACAGGAGGCGCGCTCGGGGCGGGCTGCGGCCGGGGGTGGTTCTAGAAGGGGGGGTGGGCGTCGCAGGAGGCTCTGGGAATTGGGGGTATGGGTGGAAAGATTTGGGGAGAAGTGTCCCGGGATTGTCCAGAGAACTTGGGAACAAACCACAGGGAATAGTTTGGCAGAAAAAATGGCACGGGGTTTGGGGGTGGGAGGGTGGGCAATGTGGAGGTTAGGGGACAGTGGGACTCCATTTATCCAGGTTTTTGTTGTTGTTGTTGTTGTTTCTTTTTTCTCTTACCCACTGACATTGAACTGGGGACGTTCCCTGTCCTTGGGAACCTACGCAATGTTGAGATTGAAGTTCAGAGCTTCTCACTGTGGGGGTGGTGGGGATAATTCCGTGGAAGAATTGGGAGGTTAAAGTTCTGTTAAAACTTGGGCTCTAGTCTCAGTGTGTCCTCTCACTAGCTCTTGTGACTCGTGGTAAGTGACATTCTCTATGCGCCTCAGTTTGTCACCTTAGGAACTGATGGTTTGCATTAGATGGCTTTTAATGCCCCATCCAGGTGTGCAAACTAGGGTGTCCTTCTCCAGCTGAGCAAGTGTAGAGGGGGTCTGGGAGAAAAGAAGTGAGTGCAATGAGGAGTGGTTGTGACCACAGCTGCAGGTAGGTGAGGATCTCGGGTGCCCCCAAGAAGACCTCTGACCTGCCCATAGGATCAACCGCGCCTCCTCCCAGTTGGGACGTTCAAAAAGAGGGGGACGCCCTAGAATGCTCCAGGCCTAAATCTGGGAGAAAATATGTGGGGCAGGAGGGAGAGGGTAATGGAGCTAGTGGAACTGGAGAGGTTTCCTGGCGGTTAGGCGCTGCTATGGGCACCTCGGCGGCCTTGGCGCGATCTCCATCCCGCCCCAGGCGTGTGCCCGGCGGGCCGGTGGCAGGCGACTGGGAGCGGAGCCCGGTGGGGCCGCGTGCTGGCGCCGCGAGGGAGGGGGAGGCGCTTGCAGCGGTCGCTTGGCCGCTGGGACAGCGCCTGCCCAGGCGCCCTTCCTGAGCCCTGGGCCCTGGGCCCTGGGCCCTGGCGCTGTCTGGCCGAGTCCGGTCCAGCTTCAGGCGCCTTGGGATGCAGCGCTGCGGGAAAGCGAACTGAGTGACTGGTTTGGGGGCATCCTCTGTACCGCTGGCTTCTCTGGAGGCAAGGAAGGGAGGTCGGGTAGCTTTGAGTCCCTCTACCAGCCCGAAGAAAGCCCAGGGTAGTCACTGGGTTGATTTGTCCAGTAGACATAGGCAATTCAGACCGGAGACTTGGGTGCAGGGATATGGCAAGCTGTCAGGATAAGCTTCTCGCTGGACTTCTCTTTGTGGAGATTCTAAAGCATCTTGTTGAGGGGGGGAGAGGGGCTGGAGGGCAGCAAGGCCCTCTGGTGTGCGTGGCAGCAGCTGAGAATTGGAGGCACAGTGTGTGGGGATGGACAGCGAGGACTGGTGGCTCCCCAGGTGAATTCCTCTCTTTTCTGCCTTAGTTTCCTCTTTTAAGACAGGTGGATTTGGGGAGTATGGGGCTGACTGTGCCAGCAGAAGTCAGCTCTGTAAAACTCCCCACCTGCAGCCCCCTGTGATTTGCTGCCCTTCATTCCTTTGCTGAACCCCACTGCATTTACTCTCCTAGTCTAGCCACTCCCACCCCTGAACCACAGGAAGGGAGCCTAGGGGTCTCCAAGGCACATTTGCCTTCTATTCCTGGAAGCATAGGAGGCCTAAAGCACGTCTGCTTTGCACCCTGAAGAAGCCAGTTTTATTCTGTAGCTTCTGCCATGGACACCCAGGCTTGGAGCGCTGGGTGCTCTGGGTGCAGAAGTAGGAGGAGTCTAGGAAAAGTGGTCGCTCTGCCACACAGACTCTCTCATGCCCTGCTTGACACGGGCTTTTAGTCCTGGCCTTACCACTGTTTCTCACTGTGACTTTGACCACGTCCATCTTCCTTTACGAGCCTCAGTGTCTGAGTCTGCAAAGGTTTCCAAATGTAACTAGGGGCCCAGAGAATCTGTAGCAGGACAGCTGGTGCACTTGTTTGCCTTTGGCTGCTTAATTCATGGAAGCACAGAGATCCCAGTCACCAGACTCTAAGGCCAACACCTAACTCCTCAGGAAATGGGTGCCCAAATAGAAGTGCCAAGTAGTGAAGCCGAGCACTGTAGTGGGTCTTGGGGTGGGCCTCTGCCCAGGAGAAAGACCAGCACATGGGGACTCTGCTTGCCAAAGTGCCAGAACATTTGTTCCTTTCCTCCAGCCTTAGCTCAGAGGAGCCAGAATCTTGTCTTCAACCTCCTGACCCTGCATCCTAAACTGCTTCCTTCCCAAATCCCCAAGAACCCAGCTGGTGTCATCTTCCAACTAGAGAGTGAAAGGAGAATGCTAGGACCTTCCACCCAGCCCAACATCTGTCATCTCCACCATTTTGTTTCCAAACCTAAGGTCAGGATACTTTTTAGGGGCATGGACCTCTATACTGCCAAGGGGAATTTCATACCAAAGCAAGACCTTTAGATATTTACACTAGTTTGGAGCAAAGGACTGAGGCTGAAAAGCCAGTTAGAATCCTCCTCTGACCCTGTGACTTAGATAACTTCCCCGCTCCACACCACACACCTGAAGAGAGCTGCTTGCTCTCCCAGGCGCAGGGAACTCCAGGCCTGACCCTGGGGATAAGGTGCGCAGACTTGATCTGCCAGCGAGGCTCTGCTATTTCATGACTGTGAGCATGAGCCAATAGCCAACACTCTGACTTTGGTTTGCTCTTCTCTAGCAGACACAGAGTCACGGTATCCCCCTCAAGAGTTGTGAGATTTTGGTGGGAAAATGCTGGTGGAGCCCTGAGGGTCAGGAGTAAGTGGCAGGGACTGAGATGGCCTCTAAAACAAAGACGTCCCACTTGCTCACACAGCCCCTGAGGGAAGGGGTTTGTGCAAGAGGGTTTGTGGAGCCACAGTGCAGTCATTGCTCCAGCCCTGGGGGAGCCAGTGTTCCCCCTGTGCGTCTCCCCCCACTCCCAGCTTTTGGAAGTGGTTCATGCTTGAGGAAAGGGGAGGAGACAGGAACACAGTTTTTAGTCATAAGCACTGGCAGGTGAGAGCAAATACTCATGCTTCATCTCTCTCTTACTCATGCTTCATCTCTCTCTTACTCATATGCTTCATCTCTCTCTCCTCTCTGTCTCTGTCTCTGTCTCTCTCTCTCACACACACAGAAAGCCACTTATAAACCCCACCCCGCCCAGTTCCTTTATCCCAAACACAGGTGATTTTTTGTTTTTTTTTTTAATGAGGTGTAACTTCAGCAGAGCCAGTGGCCTTGATCTCCCACTTTTTGTGGATTTCTTGTCACCTACCGGGTCTTACTCTGACCAAGTCCCCAGGGCTGAACTTGACTGGACACTCAAGGGCCTGTTTATCTAGGTGTGGAGAGAGAAGAAAGCAAGTCACAGAGGGAGAGTTTGATACCTTCTACCATACATGGAGAAGTGACTGCCCTTTTGCTTACCTGTCAAAGCTGTCATGAGAATTACCTCTCATGCTGTTTGCAAATCCCTCCACACTTATCAGGGATTGCCTTTCTTGTGCTGGAGGGGCCAGGCACCTAGCCCCTTGGGTGTGTGTTACCCAGAATGCAGACATCCCCCCAAAATGGAAGGTTTCTCTTTCTTACTCCAAAACAATAAAAGCCTTAATCTCTGTACCTTCAGACCCCTCCTCTATGCCAGCTCTTGGAGTTGATCCAGACCTTAGATTAACACTTATCTGCATTTGACACCAGCACTTACTTGGGGAGGTGATTTTCCTGGTGACATGTGGGGACCTGCTTGCACTAGGTCAGGAAGGAGGCACCCAGTGTCCTGTTGCCCTCTCATCTGCTACCTTAATTTTCATTCACAGGTGAAGGCCAGGTCAGCACCACCTTTGGCTATACATTCTCTTTAATGTCCAGGACTATGTACCTTCTCTCTGTGGGAAAGAGATATGCCACATCTCATTAAAACAACAACAAAAATCCATCGGTGTTTCTGTCTGCAAAGAGGGGAGTCAATATTAAATGTGAAACTAAGCTTCCCACACATTCAGAGTGGGTCCTCAGTAAAGGGCAAAGAGAGTGCAGAGGAACACAGGTGGCTTCTGGGTTGGATACAAGATGGTTAGTGTAACCATCTTGTGGTTACATCAATCTTGTGGTCACCATCAACTCTGGAGAGCGTTAGGCCGGAGCCTTGGGTGCTTTGAGAGAGTGTGCTGGGCATTCACTGTACATCCTGGGTTTCCAGCAGCTTCAGCAGAGTCTCTTTCTGGGCTGTGTGCTGTTGGACACTCTTAGCACGAAAAATGGAAAGTATATCTCTGTAAAATGTGCTGTCTGCAAGCACAACCTTTCCAAGGTAATGCAGAAACTGCTGCTGCACAGGCAGAGCTCTGGTTGACTTAGGGGGACAGGAGAGCACACCCCACTGTGCGCGCTTGGCTTTGGGGTCACAGCAGTCAGGGCTGCACCTGCATTAAGGACTCCAGGCTTCTAACAAATCTATTTGAGTTTTCAATACGCCTTAAAAAGAAAAAAAAAAGCTGGAAAAACAAAACAGAAAAAGCACAAACTATTATTTTATTGTGGCTTTTGGTTAGAGAGAGGCGTTGGGGGGAGGGGAGGGGGTAATTTGCAGCCACCCTCCCAAGTCCTTTTGAAGTTCTCCAAATAAGGAGAAGTAATGCTAAGTCTTTATTTTTTTCTAAAGCCCCATTTACATTATGATTAAATACCTTCCTGGGATAAGCATAAAGAAAGTCGTTAATCTATATAGCTCTCCAAAGAATCAATACATTCGAAACTTTTGTAGGATTTGTTACACTCTATTTTGTTACAGTAGGCCAGCTCCCCTGTCTAGGCACACCGACGTCCTTCCCTCCCCCTCCCCACCTCCTCCAAGAATGAAAATAAAGTAAAGGTCTTTCACGGTAAACAAAACCAGCTGATTCTTCACAGAGAATCCATGAATAGCTGGAGGAGAAAAAAAAAAAAAACTTACAATAAATGGTGCATTTTTTTCTCTGCTGGGTATAGTATTCAAGGATCAGGGCAGTATTCAAACAGAGGTCCATTTTTTGCTCAGCAAGAGAGTTTAGAAAGGAAGCGTGGGGTCCATTCAAAGCTTTCCCCTTCACAATCGCAGGGTTCTATGAAACCTATCTTCCATGCCTTGTCCGAGTGTTTCTGGGGACCAATTAGCGCTTTGTTGCCCGGCTTCTTTGCTGAATCTTTGAGCAGCAAGAAAAAGCGCTCTGGAGTCTCCCCTTATTTTGACCATTTCAGTCATTACTCAGTGTAATAATTAATATGACAACTGGACGCTCGAGTTTGTATAGAAACACCTCAGCTACAGGAGGGAGCGTGCAGTGGGTGGTAACCAGCCGCACATCAGCCGGAGAAGCCACACACACAAAAACGGGCAATGAATGGCCAGAGAGAAAGAGAAGGAATAAAGATAAAATAGTTGGCACAACGCAGAGGAACATAAAACAGACTGGAAGGGAGAGCGGGAGGGGGAAGGGGGACAAGTAGAAGGGGAGGAGGAGAAAAACACCCCACAGAGGTTAACTTATTTTGAAACTGTTTTCTGAATAGAGCCGTGGACGTGAGTGGGCAGCTTTCAGCCCAGCGTGCTTGCCTCAACTTTACGAACTTTCTTGGAAGGCTTGGGGGTGGGGTGGGGTGGGGGTTAGGGTGGGGGTGGGATCTGGGGAGAGGGCAGGAAGACCGCAAGATCTTAAGGTTCTTCTCGAAGGTGCACCTAGCGCACCTCATAGCCCCAGTTCCCAGCAACAAATGTTTGGCTTCCATTTTTGCAAAAATTACGTTTCAGTCTTGCTCAGACTTCGGCACTTGGATTTGGCAAGAGAGGATCCGGGCGCTTGTCGACCAGAGGGATGAGTGCGGGAGGAGGCGTGAATTTGGGGAACAGTACGTTTCTGATAAGCACCCAAAATTCTGCTGTTTGGCTCTAGGAACCGAGCCGGGCGGGGGTCCTGGCGGGGAGGGTCCCTTGCCGGTAGCGCACGGCCAGTCTGGGCGCGGCGCCCCAACCCTCGCGCGGTGCCCGCAGCTACCTGTCCCCACAAGCGTTCCTGGGGTTGCGACCCGCTCGGTGACGGCATAATAAATAATTAGAGGGTTTAAGCGCGTTAGCCACAGCTCATGCTAATGAGCCAGATAAGGGCTCCGGGCTAACCCGAAGTGACAGTTTGCATATAGGAGGGAAGAAAAAAGTCCTGCTAGTTTTTCTCCAACTTGATTGTTCCTTCTCAAATTCATATGCCCCCCTCCCGCTTTCCCCATCCCCTGGAGTCTAACCCCACAACCCAACACCCAACCCACTTTTTTTGACCTTTTCTAGTAGTTCACCCGCCAGGCCCCGCTCCCCAGGGGTCTATATGTGACCTTCGGGCAAAGTTCACCCCCTGCTGATCCCGAGTCCGTCTGAGGACCCAGCGGAGGAGGTCCCTGTGCCTTTCTCTAGTGTGCCACGCACCAAGGCTCCAGTCGCGGGAGGAAGACTTTAAAGTTCAGAGCCAGGGGTCTCTGAGAGCTCAGGGGTCCCTGCGCACCCTCGGGGTGCTCTCTGCGCTCCACAGGGCTTGGGAAGCTACGGGCTCCAGCGAGAAAAACAGGCGCCCGGAACCCCAGAGCGCCCGAAACGCCATAGTCACTTGTGGAAAGCAGGGGCAGTTTGCCGAAGTGACTGAGGTCAGTCGTGTGTCCCATTGTGCGGCCACGTGTCCCGTGTCCATCATCACCTCCCCAAAGTCCGAGCGCAGCCCGACTCCTTGCGGCGCGGCCTGGGAATGCTCCGGCTGGTCCATCAGCCAGGCGGCTGGGCGTCCTCTCCACCTCGGACCTGCGGGTGGCCCCGCCAGCCACGTCCACGGAAACCAGGTGAGGAACTGTGCGCCCCTGCCAGGGGCCCAGGCCACTGAGGAACTGTGGGCCTTGTGGTCGGTGGTCACTTAACTCTTTCCAGCCTCCCCATGACTCTTCTCTAGGCCTGGTATTCTTCTCAGCCTCTGGAAGGCCTGTTTGGGGAAGAAGAACACAGCGATTTCTAGCACACGGATAATCATGGACATGAAGCTTGAAGTAAATAGCAACAAAGAATGAATCGCCTTTTGCATAATGCTGAGGACAGGCCGGCCCACAGAGAAGGCTGTATATGCTTTGTGAATAGTACATGCCTACTGAAATAGAGCAGGAAGTGCATGCCATTCACCGGAGATGCTAGGAAATACTGCTTCAACCTAGAAATGACCAAGGCTCATATATTCATTGATCCATCAAATAACGTTGCACATACTCAGAGAGAAATAAGATAATCATTGCCGTTCATCTGGCAGGTTAGTAGACAGAAAAGCTGCAGGAAAAAAAAAATCCATTATCACACACAGCGAGAGCTCGAGTGGAGAAACCCCTTTTCTTTCACGCACCAATTGGCTGGCTTCCCTCCCCCTCTCATACACCAGGTTACCCCCAAAATGAATAAATACGCAATGTGGTTTAAGAATGATGGCATTTGTTATAAAAATACATCCTAAAACCATCCAGCACCTCCCCCATTATCTTTAATTTCTCCGATATGACAATTTATAAGCAGACAGTAATGAACTAAACACACCAGCCTTTAACACTATTTTCCCCTTCCCCTCTCTCAACCAGAAGGGGGCGTCATGGGTCAGCATGACTTACCCTGGGGACTTGGGTAAGCAGCGGCCCATTGCCATTGCCTCATCGAGAACAAACCATTCTCATTCACAGTTTTGTCTTGGAAACAAGATTACCTTTTATTTCCTGGTTTTGATCTGGGATTTGCGGGTCAAGGAAACGCAAACTCCTTTTTGCGGGTTGTGGGAGTCGCTTGCCACCTGCTGGTCTTCTTCGGAACTGCGAGAGGAACAGACAATCTTGCCATTGGATTCATTCAGTAAGTCTATTCTAAGAATTTTTGCTCCTTAGAATTCAGTTCAGCCTCAGAGTACTGTGCTACCTGTATCATGTCTCCCTGCAATACTTATCTTAGACATATAGGAACTTCCTATTAATATTCATATTTTGAAGCTTCACCACCAAATCAGAATCTGACCAATGGACCTTTTTAGCCAGCTCTGGAATAGTTTGTAGGTTTTTGTATCCTGAAGATGAATTACTTTTCTGGAGAGAATCGAAGAGATAATTCTCCATTACTCAGACCTCTGAAGATCTGATCTCTTTTGATAAACAAGTTATACTAGTGCCATAAGGATACCTTTTGTGGTAAGGGAATGCCTGGTGACTTCAGGGGAGTGGTGTGCACAGAATTAACTGATAAGTTATTACAGAGATGGTTTTTGATGCAGGCCCTGAACAAGATCAGAAGTGGGAAGACAGGGACAATCTAGGGAGGAGGCCGGGGGACAGCCTTTCTGTCCTTGAACCTGAGACTTGGGCAGCCTTGCCTGTACTCTCCTCGGTTACCCTTCTCAAGGCTGCATCTTAGACTTTGTCTGTAACCAGGACAACTCCACCTTGGAGTTCTTAGCTTCCCACACTGCACTCTGATTCCTTTTCACCCCCACTTCTCTTGCACCTCCCCCAACCCTCTTTCTCAATTCTGTTTCTTCCCTATCTGGTTTCTGGAAATTTTGGTTGATAATTACATGAGTTGTAACTTTTCAGGTCCACCTGAAAAACAGTTCCTTGATCTTATAACCACCTTCACCCATCAAATCTCTTGGAATGTTAGACTATACCCATATTTCCATTTATCTCCTCTCACCCTTTTGTGATTCACTGCCTTGGAGTTCTTCACTGTGATATTTAGTCCTTATGTGTCAAGTTGTCAGGGGCAAAGGGTTCCCAGGTGTTTGGTTAAAAGTTGTTTGGTGTGTGTCTATGAGAGTGTTTTGGGGTGAAATTATAATAGTATATGAACAAGACTGAGTAAAGCGGATAGCCCTTACCCCCATTGTGGGTGAACCTCATTCAACCCACTGAAGGCCAGAGTAGACCAAAAAGGATGAGTAAAGGAGAATTCACATTCTATCTGGTTGTCTTTAAACTGGCACAATGGTCTTCTCCTGCCTTCAGACTTCTGTCTGGACTGGAACTTCTGCTAGCCCTCTGTGTTCTCAGGCCTTGGGCTGAGACTAGAACTGCAACACTTACTTTCCTGAGTCTCTAGCTTGACGATTGCAGCACCTGAAACTTAAGCCTCCATAGCCACTTAAGCTGTTTCCTTTGTTTCCTTACAATATCTATCTATCTATCTATCTATCTATCTATCTATCTATCTATCTATCTATCTATCTATCTATCTATCTATCTATCTACCTGTCTGTCTGTCTGTCTGTCTGTCTGTCTGTCTGTCTGTCTGTCCGTCCGTCCGTCAGTCCGTCCAACCGTCTATCTGTCTACCTACCTACCTACCTACTTACCTACCTACCTGTCTATCTGTCTTTCTTTCTTTCTTTCTGTCTGTCTGCCTGTCTCTCATCTATCAACATATCTTCTATTGGTTCTGTTTCTCTGCAGAGTCTCCATTTTGCTAAATGTAAATATTCCTTTAGGCATTTCCTTATTTTACTGCTCCAATACATTTGTCAACTGCTCACTTCATGATGTCTCTTGCTCCTTTGGTTACAATGATTTTGCTTCCTCTGATCATTTCTTCCTCAGTGAAATTTCCCATCCCCTTCCTACTTCTCCTGATGACACATATATTTAATAACTTCCAGGCACCTCACACTTGTGTGATCACATCGCCATTGGAGTATCTGCCAAGTGTATCAGCTGCATTGTGTTTGGAACTGGGCTCATCATTCTGGAGCCCTCAAATCTGTCCCTTCATTTTTGTTTTATATTTTAGGGCTTGGCATTATCTATTCATACCCACAAATAAAATCCTGGAAATCATTGTAGCCTCTTCTCACTCTCTTTGCCATCTCTTCACAATTCCCAAGTCTAACATGCAGGGATTCATACTCCCTCCACACTGAGATCATCACTCTAACATTCTTCCAACTGGTCATCTTGTTTCCGGTTTCGTCTCCCTCCAAAACCTTCTCAGCACCATCAAAATGATCTAACTAATGGCGGAGTCAAATGCACAAGTGTAAAGCCGTGGTACTTTATATCATGGCCCAGGCCAAGTATAACAGATCCTATTGCTCCTCTATTCAAATCCTTTCAATAGTCTCCCCTCTTTCTTAGGCTTAGGATCCACTGCCCTTGAAGCACCATAATAGTAGAGATTCTGCTTTGCCTCCTTTTCATTGCCCAGCACTCAGCATGGTGTCTAGAATAAGCAGGTGCTCCATCAATGCTTGTTGATTGAATGAACAGACTTGGTGAAACTAAAGATGTTTCGGTGGTGTAAGAGGTATACAGTTGTGATACAGAGAGTGACACGCAATAGGCTTTAGTGAAGAATTTAAAGGAGTTAGAAAATCTCTCTTCCTCTTCTTGGCATGTATGCCTATGTAGGTGCAGAAACCCAAAACTAGGTTCATTAGCTCAATGACAAATCCACCTCTCGTGCCTGTGAATAGGTGGTAAACACATATTGACTGAATGAATGAATGGTTGAAAGAAAGTAAAATCAAAACAAACAAAAAACATAGGATGTGGTCTCAGATGGCCTTTGTGACTGGAAAAATCCCTTTAAATACTAAGTTTGTATACTTGTTTTCAAAATGGGAAGAACAATTCATGTCTCACAGATAATGTTGTGGAAATAGTCTATGAACCCCAAAGTAAAATACAAGCAGAAAAGGCATTTATAGGAATGCAACACATGGTTCTCCTCTTTTAACTCAATCATCTTTTGCGTTCTAGTACCAGAGGCCACTTCTCAGTAGTTAGCTCGGGGGTTGTCAAGCTCACGTAGTCCTGCCTGGCCCTTCCAGAACATGGGGTGGAGCCATCCCTGTAAACGGCAGGTCTCCATCTATCAGTCTATGAGTGATTTTTGAGTCTTCCTACTTTGGTCACAGTTGGCCTTCATCTTGCAATAAAGTCCTACTTGCTCATCTTTCAGAAGTTTTGTGCAAGTGTTTCCTCCACTGGGATCCCTCTTTCCCTAGATCTTTAGATATGTAGCCATCTCATAATTTGGCTTTCAGTGCAAATGTGACCTTGCTGATTATATCTTCCATTTGCATCCAACTTAAATCAGCACCCTCAATACAGTACATGTCTTTCATAGTACTTCCTTTTATTTTAATTTTTTATATTAAATATATAAAATATATTTATATCTAATTTTAAATTTTTATATGAAATAAAAATTTTTATATTGAAATTTTATATTTATATATAATATATACATACACACTAATAGGAGGAATATAGGGGAACCAAATAAGGCATCAAGGGAAAAAGAATAATAACAAAAAAAAGAATAAAAAGAAAAGAATAAAAACGAAACAAAAATAAACAGGCAACTATAAATCATAATATCCTTTTTTAAAAGCTCTTCTTGGCCATTATCAGGACTGAGTGTATATATTTAATTTTTGTCTAGTTGTTTACTAATGGGATGTGAAATCAATGGGAGCAATGATCTGTTCTGATCATCAGTGTCTGGAAAAGTAACTGCATATAGTATATACTCAACAAATAATTGTATGAATGAGCATGTGAATTACAATACCAAGTGACCTCACTTTGATGTTTCCAAGAAGGGATTTTAATGTAATGGCTCCAAAGACATGAGATTTCATTCATTTAATAAATCATTGATCAAAAGCACTTGATTTACTAACTGATTTTATTATGACTTAAAGAAATATCTAAGTTTGCTTAGAATTCCAGGAATAACCTGCTCTAAATCTCATTTTGATAAGACATGACTTCATGCATTAGCTATATTTGGTTCGTGTGCTTACCATAGTTTGTAGGCTTAACGTAAGGGTAAGAAACTGTCTAGCTTCTGTAGTGGACAGAAGGCCACGTGAGAACAAGCTGATCTGTATACACCATTGGTAGGATAAAGACGTGTTTTCCTTGAACTAGGCTGAATTATAGGCTGATCCCAAAAGAGACAATCTCTTGTGGAATTGACATCTCTAAGTCTAGGGCTCTTGCCTGGACCATAGAACAATGTTCAAGTGCCCCTAGTGAGAAATCTCCAAGGTTGTTATAAAATACCCCATTGGAGATATTTGGAAAATGTATCCAATACTGTGTTGCCAGATTTTGGGGGATATTGTATTTTTTGTTTTTGTATCCCATAATGCCTATTTTTGCCTTTCAGTAGAGTACTCAATAAATGACATGAAATATTCAACACCTATTATAAAATAGGCTTTGTGGTATGTGATTTTAGCCAACTGTAGGGTAGTGTAAGTGTTCAGAACACATTTAAGATAGGCAAAACTGAGCCAATATGTTTGGTGGGTTAGGTGTATTAAATGCATTTTGACTTAAAGATTTTTAACTTATGATGACTTTATTGAGGCACAACCCCATCTTAAGTAATTGAAGGTCTGTGTGTGTGTGTGTGTGTGTGTATTGCCAAGAAATACAACCCTTATTATGGCAGCATGTCTGAATTTTTACAAAAATTGACCATAAGTGTATGGCCACAAAGACTAGATTTACCATAATATAGTATGATTAGAAATAGAAAAGGAGGGCCTCCCTGGTGATGCAGCAGGTTAAGCAACGCACTATGAAGCAAACTGCAGCCACTGCAGCACAGGTTTGATCCCTGCTTCTGGCCAGGGAGGGGACCCACATGGTGCAGCAGACCTCTCCTGCTGTGCCCGCTGCTCCCCTCAGCAGTGTGTTTCAGTCAGTCTGCCTGTTCTGCTCCATACTGTCTGGTGACTCCTCTCACCTCCCGCAACTCTGGCCTGTACCCCAGCTCTTATATGCATAAATAAATAAAAATCTTTAAAAAAAAAGAAATAGAAAAGTTAAAACTACTCAAAGTATTTTGAATTTTAATAATATACTTCTAATAACTCAAGTTATCAAGAAAATTATATCCAACACTTAGAGCCAAGTAATAATAAAGATACTAATTCATCAAATTAATGAAACACTGCTAAAATAGTAATTAGAAATATTCCATTTAAAGGAATTTATTAGGAAACTAAGAAGGTTGAGAACAAATGAGTCATGTTCAACTCAAGAAGTTGGGAAAAGACCAATAAAGCAAGCTCAAACAAAGAAACGATCATGAAAAATGGGGAGAAACAATGGACTAGCAAACAACATAAACATTAGAGAAAATCAGTCTTGTGAAATGCTGATTCTTAAAAAATAAACATCTGGCAAGATAGGAGAAGACACAAATAAGCAAAATGCAGAATAAAAAAGAAAATACACATTGATGTGATGTAGAACTTTAAAAAAATAAAAGAATGTTATGAACAGTAATAGCCTAGTTTTGCTGAGAACTTGAAAAACTGAATTAATTTCTAGAAAAGCATTACATGAAAAGAAAGAGAAAAATGCCAACGAATAAAAAAAAAGAAATACTACTACTTTTCTGATCCAGCTTCCCTACCCCCCTAATTTTAGATCTAAGATATTTATGAGGGATTCTAGAAAATCTTTAAGAAACAATTTCTACATTTTACAGGTCTTTCCAGAAATTATAAAAACAGGAAAAGTTGTAATACAACTTGTGTGAGATTACTGTATACCTGATTTCTAAGTGAAATAATAGTACAAATAATAAAATTGCAACTCCATCTCTATCATAATCATATGGAAACATCCTGCATAAAATATGAAATAACAATATCTACTACTGTAATGAAAATGAATACAAATAAGGAAGACTTATCCTAGTATGCAAGAAGAGTTCAACATCTAAAAATTCTACTAATGTAATTCATCACACTAATAGATTAAAAGGAATACCACATATCATTTTCTTAGTAGATGAAGCAAAGTCCTTTGCTAAATTCAGAATTTCATGATAAAAACAAACAAATCTTAGCACATTAGGGACAGATAAAATTTCATAAATTTAATGATGGTTGTAAGCCTACACCAAGCATAATATTAATGGAGAAATTTATACATATGTATAAATGTATAAAATACATATTAGAGTAAATTGGCATTCTAGCATGAATATCTACTATTATTACTATATTAACATGTGTCTCCCCAGATTAACCAGTAAATTCAGTGCTAAATCAATCTAAATTTCAGCTGGAATCTGGAAGAATAAATGTACCTTGGTAAGTAAGTAAATTTGGGGGAAAATAAGAAAAAGAAGGAAGATTTATCAATCAGATATTAATATACACTACAAGGCCATACTGTAATAATAAACATAGTAGGTAAATGACACAAGAGGAACATAGGGAGTAAGCCAGTGGAATGAAAAAAGCTTCAGTGTCAGACTCAGGTATAAATGGCTATTTGAAAGACTGTAGATGAGGTACCAAAAGCTAAAGGGATATCGCCTGCTCTCCTTCTCTGAGAAGAGATCCTTTAACTCAAACCAGAAAATTCTTACATAAATAGTCAATTGGGGAAAACCCTTTGCATGTTATTAATTCATGATATGGAAAGAGAAGAAAAAAACAGCTGGGTTATCTCTGTATCTCACATACAAAGAGACACAGATTAAATATCAAGATGTGAAAGGTAAGATTAAAATGATGACAGAAGAAAGAAGAAGATAATATTTTTTGTAAGTTAGAGATGAGGAAAGACTTCTTAAATAAGAACCCAAAGCACAAACCACACAAAAATAAAGTCGAGATATTTTTCTTATGATGGAAGTTTTTTTCTCAAGGAATGATACCAAATGACAGTGAACTGACAAGATAAGGAAAAAGTATCTTCAGTCACTGAGAAAGGTGCAGGGCTAATATCTAGACCATACATATCATTCTTGCAAATGAACAGGGAATAAAAGTAATCCTAACAGAAAAGAAGGCAAAGGATATGCTAATGAGCTCTTCACAGTCAAGAAACTCTAAATGGCATGAGTAAATAAACAGAATGCTCAAGCTCATTTGTGTAAGAGAAATGCAAAATAAAACATCAGAGTTGTACCTCTTCCTACTAATCAGATGGGCAAAGAATCAGAGGTTTGTTGGAGAGATCCAACAAGGACTTTTGCCCAGTTGGTGGGAGTGTTGGCCATTTTAAAGGACAAACTGACAGTACTTTGTACAATCAAGAATGCATGTGCCTGGGGCCCTCCCTGGTGGCGCAGTGGGTTAAGCACTGCACTGTGAAGCAAACCACAGCCACTGCAGCACGAGTTCGATCTCTGCCACCACCAGGGAGGGGACCCACATGGCGCCACAGACCAATCCTGACTCGCCCTCTGCTCCCCTCCACAGTGTATTTCAGTTAATCTGCCTGTTCTGTTCCTCACTCTTCTCTGGTGGATCCTCTCACCCCCCCTCCAACTCTGGCCTATACCCCAGTTCTTGTATGCATAAATAAATAAACCTTAAAAAAAGAATGCATGCACAGGCCCGACGCGAATCAGGACCCCACTCACTCTTCCACCCAGAAAACTCACCTGGTTCTGTCTGCACAAGGAGAACCGTGAGTGTTTAGCATAGCAATGTTTGGGGGAGGTGGGTGGCTAGAGACAGTCGAAGGTCCATCCCTGGGGAGTGAAGTCCCTGTGGAGGCTGCACATGGGAATATTCTACCAGTTAGGACAGCAAAAGACAGTACATTAGGCTGCATGAAACATCAGAAATGCTACTACCTCTACAGACTATAATAAACCTATTCTCTAGCATCACCCAGAGTTGTGAAAAATACATACAATCAAATAAATCCCATCATTTCAAAAATCCCAGGCTAACTACCAAGCATATTAAGGGAGTTGCCTCTGGGGGAAGGGAATTAACGTGGGGAAAGAAGATCAAAGAGAATGAATAAAGAAAACAAGAAAGGGACCTTTGGGTGTTTGGTTATGTGCCATGAACTCATAGATTATGATTGAGTCAATCCTCTACATATGAAGTTAAATAAAGAGGGATTGATAGCTTGAAGTGGTTGGGAAACCTTCAATGTCCAAATCATCGAAG
The DNA here is from genome assembly GCA_019455555.1 of Galemys pyrenaicus. Classification (NCBI taxonomy): domain Eukaryota; kingdom Metazoa; phylum Chordata; class Mammalia; order Eulipotyphla; family Talpidae; genus Galemys; species Galemys pyrenaicus. The sequence continues at coordinate 29,216,236 of JAGFMF010011752.1, read as the reverse complement.
GTCAACTCTAAGTTTGCTGTGTACACAAATGCTCCTCTTGCGACATGGTGCCCACCTTTGGTGGCCATGCCCAGGCTGAATGCTTGGAATGCTTCTAGACTTGCACTAAACCCCGTGACTTTCTTAGGACCCAGCATAGTCCTCATTATCCACACATTGTTTTCCAACCAATTTATAAGAAGCTAGTCTAAAAATCATCTACAAAATTCATCTCACAAACAAGCTTATCTGAAGTGAGTTTTTATTTTTAAAAAAGATTTTATTTATTTATGCATATAAGAACTGGGGAACAGGTCAGAGGAGTGGGGGGTGAGAGGATGCACCAGAGATAGAGTGGGGAGCAGAACAGGCAGATGGACTGAGATCCACTGCTGAGGGAAGCAGTGGGCGAGGCAGGAGAGGTCTGGTGTTCCTTGTGGGTCACCTCCCGATGGGGCATTGAACTCATGCTGCAGTGGCTGCAGAAGCTTCATAGTGCGATGTTCAACCCCTTGCACTACCAGAGAGGTAGTGCAAATTGCTTGAGTTTTTATCTTAATGCATAGAAAAATTTTCACTTTCTGCTAGGATAATTTTTAAAAAGATGCTATTAGTGGGTTTTTTTGTTTGTTTGTTTCCTGAGGTACCAGACAATTAAATGTGTTTTCCTCTGATGCAGGTTGGGGACCTGTTTATGTGAGATAGAATTAAAAATTCCATTTTTAGCTGTCATGAGAAGGAAAGAGAAGGATTATTATGGGGGGGGGGGAGTGGAGATCACTGCTGTTCTTATTTCAAAAAAGAAAGGAAGAGAATTAACAACCAGTGCCTTGGAATTGACTGAGACATATAGTCAATTTAAACTTTCTAGGTCTCAATTTCCTTACCCATAAAGCTGGGGTGCATCATTCATAGGGTTGGTGAGCAGAAGGACTAAATCATGCATGCAGCCAGCTAGACACAATGTTGAACTCAGTGGTTCCTGGAAATAAGCAGCTGGTACTGTTCACCTTATTTAAGGCCTGTCTGTCACACTCCAGGTGCTGTCACATCCATTGCTCCCCTTCGCATTCCAGCAGCCTCAGGAAGGAACTGATCTTTGTAAGACAAACCTGGGGTTGAGGATAACTTCATGTTGTGTTTGCTACATTGGAGCAAAAAACTGGAGCCAGACAAAGGATCCAGATTCTCCAGAAGGTGCAAGTCAAGTTCCTGTCCTTCCATTGTCAAGTCGACAACCCTTATCTTCCAACTCACTAGAGGAAAAACTAATCAGACATCATCCAAAGACTCTATTTGTTTTTTAAAAAAAGATTTATTCATTTATGCATACGAAAACTGGGGTATAGGCCAGAGGAGGTATGGGGGTGGTGAGAGGAATCGCCAGAGACAGAGTGGGGAACAGAGCAGGCAGATTGACTGAAGTACACTGCTGAGGGGAGCAGCGGGGAGGCAGGAGAGGTCTGCTGCACCATGTGGGTCACCTCCCCAGCCAGAGGCAGATATGGAACTCGTGCTGCAGTGGCTGTGGTTTGCTTCATAGTGTGTTGCTTAACCCACTGTGCCACCGGGAAGCCCCTTTAATTCTATTTGTATTCTCAGCACCCAGCAGTAATCCTGGCACATCACAGAGGCTCAAAAAATCCCAGATGACAACTGTTAACCCTCGCTCCCATTTTAGAGTCAAAGAACTAGTGCTAGAATCAGGAGAGCATCCATTTGTTTTGAGTACCAGTCTGAGGTTTTTTCTGTTTATTCTGCCAAAGCAGTGGGAGGACAGAGGGTGGATTTCTAGGAACCCCTATAATTGGCCTGTTATCCTCTCCTGGGTAAATATTAGGCAGTCAAGACCTTCAGGGCCCTGGTTTCTCACATCCTTTCTGAGCCTCTGACTTTTCAGTGTTCTTCTTTACACGTGTCCCTCCTTGCCATGTGTCTCTCATCTGTTTCCTGACCTGAAACATTGGGATGAATGACGCCTTCCTCGCTCCCTCTAGGAGTTTGTTCTCCACTCTTGGCCTGCCCCCTCCCCATCTATTTTCTTCAGAAGACTCAGCCCTGTCTAAACTTACTTATTTTCTGCTTCTGCCCCAGAATGGGGTGCAGGGTCCTCGATTTCATTTGCTACTGTGTCCCCATACCCAGAACGCCACATGGCACACAGCACAAATTTATTTGTTGCCACATAAGTTTTGGTAATCTCTTCCCATTATCGAGTGCTTCGAGCACCGTACCAAATGTCTGACGCATACTTCATTCTTTAATTCTTGGGAACCTCCAGCAGGTGACTCAAGCGTCCCCTTAGGGCGCTCCAGCCAGGTAAACATCTCGGGGCAATTGGCTGGGTTCCAGCCCACGTCAGGCTCTCACCTTTGCTCCCGAGCGGCAGGACTTGCCTATTTGTAGTTTTCTGAAGTTAAACACAGAAAAGAGGTTTCGCTTAGTACTTAATAAAAAAAGACACTCGCGCCCCTCCACCCCCCTCGCCCCAGCCCAGCTTAATTAGGATCCTGACTTAGCTTCTTGGCGGGAGGGAACAGGAAGGATCTTTGTAATTAGTTATCAGAGCCCTCAGGTTTATCCAAAGCAGAAAACCTGTTCCCCGGACTTGCGAAAGTCGGAAAGCGCCTACCCAGAAAAGGGGCCAGCGGGAGGTGAGGGAGGGTGGGCGGAGAGGGAGAGGGCTGCGCCCCTCTCTCCAGAACCCTCCCTCCAGGGCCGCGAGCCAAGTCCCAGCTCCCCGCAAGGCCACACCCTCCCGGCGCTTCCCCTCGGGGTAGCCCGGGTGACCTGGAGCCCCCTGCGTCAGAACAACGCCCACCGGGGGGGCGTTCCTGCGGCCCGAGACACCTAGGAACCTCTCCCGCCTCGCCAACGCGAATTAAAACCCTCGGCAGCACGTGCTGGCGGCAAACCTGCGCCTCACCCTAGAGCCAGAGACCTCACGCCACGCTTCCAGCATGTCAGCTGTGGTCCTGGAGCCCCGGGGCTTGGCCAGAAAACTCTCCGACTTTGGACAGGTAAGCCAGGGAGGCTTCAGCTGCTCGGAGGGGGCGTCTGGCCCCGGTGGGAAGAGGTCTGAGGAATATCGGTATTTCCAACTTCATGAAGCTCTGGAGAACTGATTTCCTTTAAAGAGGCTTATCAAGTCTCGTTTTTTTATCTGTATCCAAGTGGCAGGATTTCTGTCCTGTATGACTTTCGGGGGGGAAAGAACACTTGAGGATTTGGGGGTCTGCTTTCAGAGCTGCCATGAACTAGCTGTGGGTATTTGAACAAACCACCATCCCGCTCTGTGCCCAAGTGCTGGTCCTTCACCACCTGGAATGGGAGGTGGAAATGGGATCTCCTCCTGCTACCTTTCTGTGTTGTGTATGAGATGCCGTCAGCAAAATGTGAGAAGTTGTGTCCTTTTTTTTCACTTTGGGGAGAAAATGAGGTGTGAAGAGGTCCCCCACTTAGGTGGGGAGGGAGACAAGTCAAGCGTGAAAAATAAACAGCAGTTAGCTCCAAACTTGGAATGTGAAAGAACCAGGAATGTGGCTGCAGGATAATGCCTGGGATGGTTTTCATTCTCCAGGATTTGGTATCATCCTCCTGGGATGAACAGCTGAGATAATGTTCCTTGACTTTTCTTGCTCTGAACTGTAGAGTTAACTTTAAAGCTCACCCTGGGAGCCAACAAGCAGGCAGGCACCTGCCACTTGTAGGCTCAATGAGGATAATGAAGAGAACGGGAGGCAGCAGGGGAGGATGTCTGATGTTTTGCTATCAGTGGAGAGACTGCAGCATTCTGGAGTGACTTTCTTGACTCCTGCAAGGGACTTCTTTGAGCTGTGCATGTTTGGGAGGTTAGAGAACCTCATGCCAAAGAGGGAAATTGTGGGGGTTGGAAAGGTGCTAGACCAGCTGCTGGCTCTGTCGTTATTTAGTTTCTGCATTGCTTGCAGAAGGGAGCCCATCACCATGGAGGAGTTTAGGGGCAGATCTTCGCAGGGAACTAACCAGTTTACTTGTGGAGCACTTGGGAGATTGCGAACCACAAACTGTCAGTGACTGGGGTGGGGTGGGGGGGTGTAAGAGGAGGGTTTGAGGCACATCTTGCTACTTCCTTTGGTGAAAAGCAGGGTATTTAAATTCAGAGAATCCCAAGTATAGTCACATGCAGAAGGAATAAAAACACCCATATCCTAAGGTTGGTATGAGATTTATCGTCATCATCAACATGAAACAAAAACTGTGCCATTGAATTGGGGGGTCTAAAACTTAGAAATCAGGGAACACAAATTCAGATATCAGCTCAAGTTGTGTCCCACTGGGGTCTTTGTTTAAGGGTGTCTTAAAGGAAAACGTTGGGGTGAATTATGGAATTACAGGGACTGGGGTTGGATACAGTTAATTTTTAGCTCATTGGCTTTTAGCCAAAATGACCTTGGTAACTATGGAGAGAAGAAAAAGAAAAAAAAAGTCATCTTTGCATAGTTGTCAGAGAGGGTCATGTTTAGCTGGTAGCTGTTTTTTTTTTTTTTTTCAATCTATAATAGTTATTTTTTAATTAAAAATTCATTAAGATGAAGTGCCAGACACAAGATGGAGTCAGTTCAGTCATCCTGAACGTTGGGATGAGAATTCAGTGAAACCATGTCTATAATGTCTTTAAGATGTTGGTGCCATTCATGGCGTGTAAGGAAATGCCAGGGGTGTCTAGGCAGAACTGATTTGTTTACTCAACAAAGTGGGTCTGGGTCACAGAACATAGGAGAGACAAGCACAGAACACAGTGGCTGCTGTCGGCATCATCACAGAAAGATGTTGGACATGGAAGCTGAATACCTGGGCCTCTATCTTCAATGGACTTAAGCTGTGTTCTGGGGAAGTCATCTAATTGGGGTGAGGAGGCTAGGTTTGGTGTCTATAAAACTGGGGTGAGGGTTTGGTCTAGAATAGTCTTTAGGATTCCTTTTTGTTTTGATAGTCCATAAGACACATTGTTTATACCTTCTTGAAGCTGCACACGCTGGTGTAATTCTAACATAGGGTTGGAGGACAGGTGATAGTTCATGTGTATAACCACACCCCTCTTGCCATGACCCCCCAAAAGACTAGTAACTCAAAGTCAGCGCCTGGGATATACTTACCAAAGGGTGCTATTGCTTGTAATTTTGAAAACTGCTCTTTTTTAAAGAAAACAAATGTATTTTCTGGATGCAATTAGACCGACTATGTGTCTTTTGTTAAATATATTGCTTGTCAATCAAAATTCCTTCTTCCCAGTTACCTTCCTGGAAAGTAAAATTCCTTCTCCCAGCCCTATTTTTTCTTATCTACTTTCTAAACTGCTCTTCTCTGCCTTTTATTCACCCTGGGTATTCATGTGTTTCCAATTCAACTTGCATGCCTATAGTAACAAATAAGGGGTAGATTGTAAACTAATAAAAAGAAATTCTGCAATGATTTGTCCAAGAGTCCATGCTGTGTTAACATAGCAGTGCCAGCATCAGAATTCATTGAACTACAACTTTTCACAAATGTCCATGAGCTTCCTTTCATTTAAAGACCCTCACTAAAAAAATAAAAATAAAGAAATAAAAAAAAAGTCCCTGGTGGAGCAGTGGGTTAAGCAGTGCACTATGAGGCGAACCACAGCAACTGCAGTGAGTTCCATCCCTGCTGCCATCTAGGGAGGGGACCCACATGGTGGAGGGGACCCACATGGCTCAGTGGACCTCTCCTGCCTCACCCACTGCTCCCCTCAGCAGTGTGTTTCAGTCAGTCTGCCTGTTCTGCTCCTCACTCTGTCTCTGGTGGATCCTCTCCCCCTCCCCCTCCCCACTTCTGGCCTGTGCTGCCAGTTCTTGTATGCATAAATAAACAAATTGAAAAAAAAAAAAGTCCCTCAAACTTTGAAAGGTGAAACTATTGTCCTCACTTTTGGTTTGTCATTTACAGACAGAATAAAAACTTTGGATCACAGTTCAGTTCTAGGCTCTTGGGCTCATTGGTTTGGTGTCCTTAGAGGAACTGCTTAACCTTGCTGAGTCCATTTTCTCACTTACAAAACAATAGCCCCACCTCAGGGGAAGTTAGTGAGGACTACATGAGCTCTTACAGGTAAACACTTCGAACAATGCAAGCTACTGCCAATGATGATAACTGTTAAAAGTAACAAGTATGACTCCTGGTACCTATGGGTACTTAATCAATGCAGGACCTAGTATTAATAATAATAACAATAAAGAGAAGTGACACCATGTGATAGATATAAATTTGCAGATACATTTGTGAAAAGTTATTAAAAATTATTTTGTATTTTTATCAGTGGGTTTTATTTTATTTTAATTTTTAAAGATTTATTTATGCATACAAGAGCTGGAGTACAGGCCAGAGGTGTGGGGGTGAAAGGATTCATCAGAGACAGAGTGAGGAGCAGAACAAGCAGATATACTGAAATACACTGCTGAGGGGAGCAGGAGGCAAGACAGGAAAGGCCTGCTGAGCCATGTGGGTCAGCTCCCTGGCTGGGGGTTGAACTTGTGCTACAGTAGCTACACTATCGAGCTTCACAGTGCTGAGACTTAACCCCCTGCACCACCAGGGAGGCCCTATAGTTGGGTTTTAAATCATTCATGGTTAAGAATCATCTGGGATGCTTTGGAAAATACAGACTTTAAAATAGAGATTTCTAAGAGTATATGGAAATCCCAGACACTCTGATTTTATAGGTTTGAGTGAGTCCAGGGGTCTCCAGATAATTTTGGCGTGGAGATCCAAGGAACATGTATTGAGAAACCCTGATTTAGAAAGTGTATGAGGAGTATGCAGGCATGAAATGAGCCAGGCATGGTCCCCTAAGATGAAGGTAATGAGTATGGTGATTGGACCAGAATACAGCCCACAGTGTGCAAGAAACATGTCTTCATATGACATGATGTGCATAGTAGAGAGTCATCTTGAATGTTTAAGTTCTTTATCTTCCACCCACTCACCTGTGTAACCTCAGTTACATCACACTTTCCCTCTTTGGCCCATAGTTTGTCCATTTACAATATGAGGGGGTTGAACTAGATAATCTCTGAAGACAAGCCTAGCTCTGCATCAACTATTATCAATTCCATGCAGGCATCAGAAGCCAGATGGCGTGCACAGGTGGAGAGCAATTGCTCACCTTGGCAGAGGAGAGGTTGCTTTTCTTGGCCAAGGAGTACAGAGTTTTTATGAAAGCACTGAGACCCAAGAGGGCTTTTAAGGCACTGTGAGGTATTTGAAAGTGGGGAAAATGAAGCATTTACTCTAATGAAGCAAGGGCAAGGAGAAAACTAGTTTGCTGGAACCCAGGGTTCCAAGAGTACCACCGAGACTCTTGATGTCAGAAAGAGCTTTTATCCTACTGGTCATGGGGGCCTCCTTGGTGGCGCAGTGGATTAAGCAACGCACTATGAAGCAAACCACAGCCACTGCAGCAAGAGTTCGATCCCTGCTGCCGGCCAGGGAGGGGACCCACATGGTGCAGCAGACCTCTCCTGCCTCTCCCACTGCTCCCCTCAGCAGTGTACTTAGTTGATTTGCCTGTTCTGTTCCCCACTCTGTCTGGTGAATTCTGTCACCTCCCTGGACTCTGGCCTGTACCCCAGCTCTTGTGTGCATAAATGAATCTTAAAAAAAATCCTATCGGTCATGGGAACCTCATTTTGAATAGAAGTAGAACCTCAAAACTTTTGAGTAGAAGAAGGAAACTAGAAGAAACCAGTGTTAGCGTCAGTGCAGTTCACTAGGAGTTGCTTTAGCATGGTGGTGGTGGGAGTAGAGAAAGGCCCGAAACCCAAGAGTCTTTTCTGGAGGTCAGATTGGCTTTGTGATCCATTGACAGGTGCAGGAGTGGGAAGGAGATGGCACGAACTGTGTCAAGTCTGACCCTTGGAGACATCAGTTGAGGCAGATTGAGATTATTTTTCTTGGAGGCCAACAGAAGGGAAGCTTGTCAAGTGTCCTAGAAATGGGAATCTTGTGTCATTTTGAGGAAACTAAAAAGGACTAAGGGTTCAGTTTTCTCTGGTAGGAAGAAGACTGACAAATCCAGCAGGGTCTAGAAGAGGGCACCGTGGGGTAGAGTCTGCGGAAGTTGTGCTCCGTCACAATATGGTCGACCAGCAGCCTGGGTTCTGATGCTGGTGCCAGTGCTCACTGTGGAATTTATGGCAACTTACCATGCTGTCTTCATTTTGTTATCAATTATAAGGGCACTGGAATAAAAAAAATGGAATAAAACTTACCTTCCTGATTGTTATAAAAATTAAATGGAATAATCCAAATCAAATGCTTATATGAATGCCTGGGTTATTACAGCTTGTTAATAAATGGTAAGATGGAAATTTTTAGAAAGATAACATCATGGAAAAGATAACATCTTAGAAAGATAGCATCTATATTACCTTGTAGGTGGATATATCGGTTCAAAAGGGAGCAAGTTATACACACAAACACACACACACTCAAAATACAGACTCAAAGGGGAGTAAGATCCTTTTAATCACACTTGCTGAGTATTTTGCTTCTTCCTAAACACCTGTTTCCAGTGAGGTTCTAAGCAAACCTGAATTTTCTGAATTAAAGAATTTTATCTTTAGGGTCATTAGTATTTTGCAGCACTCATTACATTGAGTCTCTAGGAAAGTCGGCCCAACGAGACCTCACTGAGATGATGTAACATCCATTCTACTGATTCCATTAACTGGCTTACAAGAGAGAAATAGCCCTGCAATTTGTTTCTTCCCAGTCTTAGGTGCATTCTGTCTATTTATGAGCAATGGCACTTTATATTTTTTCATAGAAGTTAATTTAAAATTTTGTTTACAAATGTATGTGTTTTGGCAAACATTTTTCTGGAATGCCCACCTTAATCCCATTTTGGTTTGCTTCCATATGCATGTAGAAAATGCAAAGAATCCTTGGCATTCTTTGTTAAATTGTTTAAGACATCTACCTTTTCATAGGTTATTTGTATACTTTTAAGTATTTTGTAATTTTCTTTTTACAAAATTATCTCAGATTCCAGCCTGTGCGAATAAGTTAATTCTTCTCTGAGGTCTTTGCCCGAGGCCAAGAAGTTGTTATTGTGTATTTTTTATTTATAAAATTCCCATCATTAAAAAAATTATTTAAGATTCATTTATATATGCATTAAGAACTGGGGTACAGACTAGAGGTGTGGGGGGTGAGAGGATATACCAGACACAGAGTGGGGAATGGAACAGGCAGATCTACCGAAATACACTGCTGAGGGGAGCAGTGGGCAAGACAGGAGAGGTCTGCTGTGCCATGTGGGTCAGCTCCCTGCCTGGGGATCAAACTTGTGCTGCAGTGACTACTAATGCTTCATAGTGTGGTACTGAACCCCTTGTGCCACCATGGAGACCCAAATTTCCCATCATTTTATTTATTTATTTATTTATTTTAAAGATTTATTTATTTATTTATGCATACAAGCACTGGGGTACAGGCCAGAGGTGTGTGGGGGCGGGTGAGAGGATTCACCACAGAGAGCAGGGAGCAGAACAGGCAGATCAACAGAAGTACACTGCTGAGGGGTGCAGCGGGCACAGCAGGAGAGGTCTGCTGCACCATGTGGGTCCCCCCCTGGCCAGCAGCAGGGATCGAACTCGTGCTACAGAGGCTGCTGTTTGCTTCATAGTGTGTTGCTTAACCCACTGTGCCACCAGGGAGGCCCCCCATCATTTTAATAGACTCTCTTCATATTCCATTTAAACTATCTTACCCTTTTTGTTTTTCATTGTCTGAATACTGTTTGCCAGGACTTGTTATTAGCATGATCTTACAGATGAGCAAATTAGTCTAAAGGATTTGCACCAAGTACTTTCTGTTAAATAGAAGAGGCTATTCTAGCTCAGGCTTTTGGATACCAAGGCCTCTGTGTGTTCTATTTTTAGCATTTTTCTGTATTTCTCACTGTTTTTTTGACATCTTTGAATCAAATCAAAACACTTCTTAGGATCTTTCTTTTACTTATTTGGTTTATTGCATATGGATCTAATGAGGCAGATTTTGAACTCCTGAAAGGTGGGATATTGTCTTACTCATCTTTGTCTCTCTCAGAGCCTTAATAGTACCCAACACATGGTAGGAGCTCATTGAAAATATATTGAATTTGTACAGTGACTGGTGATACCAGTGAATAAGCAAAGTTTCCAAAACTTGAAATCTGACCTAGAAGCATCATTGAGAATATCATTGCCCTTGACTTATCTGCAGAATAGTTCACTGCATTCCAAGAATTAACTGAAAGAGAGTTTATGTTTGCCTCTTCTTTAAAGGCTTCATAATAAGTTACTCAGCTGCGGAAAACATTTTAACCAAGTGCATTTAATCCTGTAGGAAACAAGCTACATTGAAGAAAACTCCAATCAAAATGGTGCCATATCCCTGATCTTCTCTCTCAAGGAAGAAGTTGGCGCCCTGGCCAAAGTCTTGCGCTTATTCGAGGTAAGTGTTTTATTCATTTCTGACTTGACTCATGGTATAGTGGACTTCTGTGCATTTTCTAGTTGGCTATAGTAAAAAGGGCCAGGATCTGGAATTGGAAGATTTAATTTTTAGCTCATTTTCTTCCATTAACCAACAGTGTGATCTTACTTAAGTCTTTCAATCTCTCTATGCTTCACTGTTTCCATTCATAATCAGAACCATTTAGAAACACAAACTGCATACCCAGGAAGCTCATTTCAGACTTTTTATCAAGTCTTCCTTGTATTAGTGTTAGTATTAGTAACAGTATTATTCCTTGTATTATTATCTTTTCAATATTCCCAAGGCACATTTTACCTTTAGCTGCAGCACGCATTTGTCCTGCTACGGCTGTACATTTCTGTCTGGCTGTCAGGGTAATTTCTTAGGCAGGGGCCCCTGACTCAGCCATTTGTATTTCCTCCACAGTTCCAGTTTTATATATATATTAAATGTTCAGTAGAGAATGAAATTAAATTTAAATATGAGCAAAACAAATTTTAGGATTTTGTTTTCCTTTTATAGCCTGGAGGAATATTTATGTAGAGCCAATTAATTTTTACCCCAAGTTCTTTAGTAAAACTATAGCTGGTGACTGAACACATAAATAAATGGAAGAGAGATATCTACCATGCTGAATAATTCCAAATATGTGTTCCAAATATATATAAGTAGAGACTTTGCTAACTCCCTGCTACTTAAGTGAAGGCCATGCAGTGACTTTCTTCTAAATAGAACACTGGAGAAGTGGGAGGAGAATAACTTTTCAGTGCAGAATCCAATAAATGGTAGTTCAGCCAAGGGATCCAACCCCAGTGTAACTATGAGAAAAATATCAAATCTCAGTGAAGGGACAATTACCTGACCCATACTTCTCAAAACTGTCAAGATACTAAAAACAAGGAATATGTGAGAAACTGCCCCAGCTAAGAAGAGCCTACAGGAATTGGACAACTAAATGGAATGTGGTGTCCTGAGTGGGATACCAGTATAGAATTAAGACATTAGGTATAAACTGAAAAAAAATTCAACTGAAGTATGATCATTATTTTACGATAACACACCAGTTGATTCAATTATTCTAACACATATTCCACACTAATATGTTAATAACAAAGAAGACTGGGTGATGAGTATTTGGGGATTCTCTATCCTATTCTCTTAATTTTTCTATAAATCTAAAATTGATGGAAAAAATAAACTATATTTAAAAAATATTAACCTTGGCTATCCAAAGAGGGAGAGGATGCTGAGTCAGAGCAAGTAATAAATGTAGAGAAGAGAGGTAGAGTACTTTCTGAATGATAAACTATTCATGAGAACTGCTCCTATGTAATATTTTAGCCTGGTATTATAAAGTTAATTGACATTTTCCCCTTGAGAGGTCAGGCCTCAGTCAGAGTCAATAAATTAAATAGTAGTTAATTAACAGTGTGTTTTCAACCTAATAAATAAACCACAAGTAACTAAATTACCAGAACTGGATGAAATGTACCCAAGGTGTGTGTGTATGGTTGTGTACATGCATGCATCTGGATGTGCTTTTAAAGGCATTATGCAAGATGTCAACTTTCTTGGTCAATCGGCAGTGCTATTATACCCACCATTTTAGGAGAAGGAAATTGATCACAGTATTAGGTGACAGATGAAGTGTGTTGTTTGTGCAACAGAGGACACTCAATTTCTACATTATATAAAATAAATCTTAGGTTAAAAATGAAAAACGAAGGAAGGAATCTCAACTATAAGACATGTTTGGCTAAACAGCATTCTATCAAACTCAATATCTTAGCTGGGTTTTTTAAACAACATTTCCTAGCATAAATATGTCTGGGAAAGTTTACATCAAGATTTAAGAAAGTCATATTAAAGACTATGATATGTGTGGAATATATGCACAGTGGAAAAGATGAAATCTTCTCGTTTGCAGCACCCTGAATGGAATTTGAGATAATTATGCTGGACAAATAAGTTTAAAAGAGAAAAACAAATACTATGTCATTTCATTCATATGTGAAATATATAGAAACAATGCTAATGATGAAACAAAATAAAATGAAAGCGCTCTTGCACTCTGACAATGAAATGGTGGCTACCAGAGGGGTCGGGGGAAGGGATGGAGGGTTGGAGAGAGAGGGGCCTGGATGTTGGCAGGTAGAGCCTATTAGAAATTTGGTGTCAGGCACTCTAACTTCTATGGTATTGAAACCGGTACTACCTCAATAAAATAAAAGTAAAAGACGTAAAGACTATAGGGTGTCTGGCAGAGAGGAAGCAAATACAATGTTTCCTCACTCAGCATTTTTTAAAAAGATTTTATTTATTTATGCATACAAGAACTGGGGTACAGGCCAGAGGTGTGGGGGGTGAGAGGATTCATCAGAGACAGAGTGGGGAACAGAATAGGCGGATCAACTGAAACACACTGCTGAGGGGAGCAGCAGGCGAGGCAGGAGAGGTCTGTGGCGCCATGTGGGTCCCCTCCCAGGCTGGCAACAGGGATCGAACTCGTGCTGCAGTGGCTGTGGTCTGCTTCATAGTGCATTGCTTAATCCACTGCGCCACCAGGGAGGGCCCATCACTCAGCATTTTGTAAACATATTTGACATCATCCAAATAAGACCCATTAATATCTTTCTAATGTGCCACTAAACTTAATGCTGTTTTGGAGTTATGCTCTCTAAACTCTTGGTCATAATCTAGGCTTGGGTTTTAAAAACCCAAGTGATTATGAATGGAAACAGTGAAGCATAGAGAGATTGAAACACTTAAGTAAGATCACACTGTTGGTTAATGGAAGAAACTGAGCTAAAATAAACCAAGTGAAACAGCACTGGCCATTCTGTCTACAGCTGAACTCTGGGATCAAAACCCAGATGCTTCACCAGATGCTCTGAACTGGGTGACCTTGAGACAGTTCTTTAAGTTCTTGGTGGCTTGGTTTCCTCATTTTAAAAATGAAAGTAATAGTAAACTTGTATTACTGTAGAGTGTTGTGAAAATGAAGAGAATTAAAACATGTAAAGCACACATGAACATCTGGCACATAGTAAGAATCCAATAAATGTTTGCTCTCAATATGTAAAGTACACATGAACATCTGGTACTTAGTAAGAATCCAATAAATGTTTGTGCTCAATATTTCTAGGCACCATATTTTCAAAGGGTCACAGATTATCAGGATCCTTCAGTTGTTCTTGGCTGTATGAAAGAGTTAAAGGATTAGGGTTATCTGACTGGAAGAGAGAAGATAGAGTGAGGAAGCAATGGTTTTATTCAAATATTAGAAGGGTCATCATGGATGAGGAGTACTGCTTGCTCTTTATTACCTCAGGAACAAAAGGACATGGTGTAGAAGTTACAGGGAATAGGGCCTCCCTTGTGGCACAGCAGGTTGAGCACTGCACTGTGAAGCATCTGCAGCATAGCAGTGCGAGTTCAATCCCCAGTCAGGGAGGGGACCCACATGGCACAGCAGACCTCTCCTGCCTTACCCACTGCTCCCCTCATCAGTGTATTTCAGTTGATCTGCCTGTTCTGTTCCCCACTCTGTCTCTGATGAATCCTCTCACCCCCCACAACTCTGGCCTGTACCCCAGCTCCTGTATGCATAAATAAATAATAATAATAAAAAAGTAAAAAAAAAGAAATTATAGGGAACATATTTCAAAACACTGAAAGGCAGCAGTCTACCACAGAAGGTGCTAGAAGGTATTAATTTCAAGCACTGCTATTGTTAAAAAGCAGGCTGCAAAAGACAGGGAAGAATCAAAGCAAAAATGATGGTATAAATAAGCTTACCTTTCCTTGGCAGAGACACAAGGAAAAAATATCTATCCAGCTCCTCTAAAAAAGGTAACAGAGGGATAACACTATCCACACTTACTCCTTATAAGCTCCTTGCTCAGTGCTATGACAGTCAACTCCTTACTTCACAAACAGGACACCCCTCAGTACTCCCAAGCATAGCAGAGCTACACCTGGGATATTTAACAAACCTCAGTAAAAACTCGGAGTGGTTATTAGGAGGAATATGAAAGAACAACAACAACAATAAAGAATAAGCTCAAGGAATTGAGCAATTATAACCAAAAGTAAACAACAACAACAACAAAAAACTTA
>JAGFMF010011752.1:29183694-29200153 GCA_019455555.1 Galemys pyrenaicus | reverse complement strand
CCCACCTGGCCGGCAGCAGGGATCGAACTCGTGCTGCAGTGGCTGCGGTTTGCTTCATAGTGCGTTGCTTAACCCACTGCGCCACCAGGGAGGCCCGATTTCAAGACTATTCTTAACCCAGACTTGAGGCATAGTTGACAAGGGGAGTTTATTTTTCTTTTATAGACCTAGTGTTTGAGCTGAAACCTGAAAGGGGTTAACCAGGGCAGAATATGGGAATGTCAGTTACAGAATGACGACAAGTAACTTAAGGTGAGGGAATAAACAAGGTTATGGAATCCTCCGATTCCTACCACCTGCCAGCCTCAGCATTCCTGGGGACAGAGGCGGGTTGAAGAGGGGACAGTTGGGCAGATACATGATGTTTGTTACTCCAGAGTTTGGACTTTAAGTCCCTTTCTGTGACCCCTGGACCTGGTGAGCAGAACTGGGTCAAGAGTCAATCACGAGGGAGGGGTGCTCTTATTTTTTTGGCCTTAGGTCCAGAACAACCATCAGCAGTAAAATGTTTACATGGAACTTTTCTTCTTCAATAAAAATAGGAAGAACCATGAGTTCCACTGGAGGCAAAAGAGTGCTTATGACGCAAATGACATACTCCCTTTTATTTATTTTTTAAAAAAGATTTTATTTATTTATACAAAGAGCTGGGGTATAGGCCAGAGGTGTGGGGGTTGAGAAGATTCACCAGAGACAGAGTGAGGAACAGAACAGGCAGATCCACAAAATACACTGCTGAGGAGAGCAGCGGTGAGGCAGGAGCGGTCTGCTGTGCCATGTGGGTCACCTCCCTGGCTGGGGATAGAACTCATGCTACAGTGGCTGCGGAAGGCCTGCAGTGCAGTTCTCACCCCCTTGCGCCACCAGGGAGGCCCCATACTCATTTTTAAATCCTAAAATATAGATAATAGTATTAACAAATACCTATTAGCTCTTAGATGTGACTCCCTGCTTGAGAAATAAAGCATTGCAGAGACGAGGCACCTGGGTAGCTCTTCCCCATGTACCTCCCTCCTCAGAGGTAACTGTTACTTTGAACTTGAGATATATGATGCCCATGCATCTTTTCTTACTTTGTTTTGCATATCCATCAGTAATACATGGCATCTTCTGGAAGTTTTCATCTTCATAGAATTCAAATCATATTGTAACTCTCCTTCTGGGGAGCATTGCTTTTGATTTGTCTGTAAATATATATATATATGTATATATATATATATAAATACTACCACTGTTCACATATCTTGGAATGAAGAATGACATATTTATGCATGTTGTTGCAGCTACTTATTTTGTAATGATTGCATAAGCTCCACTAAGGGATAGCTCCACAACCAGCCCACCCTTTCTTCTATTATAGGAGCTTAGCTAACAAATTTGGTGAAAATTTTCCCAGAGTTGGGCCTCCAATTGGTAAAAATTGAGGAGTCACAGGGCTTAAGTTGTTTTTTCCTGTTTCCATAGTGAGACCGTCTCTCTGGCAGTGCAGTTGTGAGGGATGGGGGTGGGTGGGGAACACAGCAGCCTATAATCTGCCTTCCAATCCCTCCTCCACTTTCTACCCCTTCTCCCCCCTTCCAATATCCACCTTCCCAAACTCTTCCTCAAATAAGTGTACCTGAGGTGTGCCAGCTCTTGGCCCTGCTGTATTCTCTGTCCTCCACCAGGAAGAGCTGATGATCTCTTCTTTTGAAGTTTCAGCTTAGGTAAATGGCAGGTGGAGTTTGCCCACTCCCTTTCTTTCTGAGCCAAGAAGTATGACATAACTCTTTGCTTTGTTTAGGAAGTTACCCCTGTGTGCTTAGAAAGCTTCAGAGGAGCCGCCATTGCTCCAACCTTCCCTCCTGTGGGTCCTTCCCCTGAGTGGGTGGCCCTCTTGTTGGGTTACCTGGCTAGATGTCAGGTGTGTTCCCCGCAGCTGGCGCCCATGTATAATGGCCCCACCACTCACCCTTGGGGATCACGAGGAAGTGTGCCTGTGTGAGGTTGCTTGTTATTGTGATTACTATACCCAGAGGTTTTCATTTTTGTTTCTGGCCTAATAGTAATAAGGATGATCAAAGCTAGTGACTGTGAAATGCTACCGGATCCCTGGCAGGAGAGGCAGTACAATCAGAAGATCAGTGACTTGGAATTAGAAAAACTCATCCTCTTTCTGTTACAGGGCAATCCTTATATAAAATGGGTTTACTTGACTGGGTTCTCACCAACGCGCTTGAAAGGCACTTATAATAAGCATCAACTGTAGGCATGTGCAACAAAGGTTAATAAAGGGTTTTATTTTATAAAAGAAGGGGAAATAAAGTAGTAATAACACACACACACAAAATACAAATCTGTAAATATTTTACCAAATCCTCTGAGATAAAACCCAACGGCGCATTAAAACCTAAGCTATTATAAGAGAAAATAGCTCCAAACAACAAAAGCTCCCAAAGCTCCCATCTCTGGTTTTATACCCAGCCTAACTCCACCCTCAAGTCCAAGTACTTCACTCTTCAATAATCATCTTATTAAATTTGTAGTTCTATAATATTAATAGTCTCAAGTAAAGGTTAAAGTCCATAAACTTATTTATGTAATTTATTCGGGACTGTCTTTCCCCCTAGCATTTCTCCTTCCAGTTTTGGCAAAGCACTTTCATTTCTGATTTCATTTTGCCCATCTCCCTTCAATCCCACAGAGGCTTGTTGGGAAGGTGAAAGCAAGTAGTTGTAAACTTGACAGTGACACTCAAATGCAAGAGGTGCTCTCATTGGAATTTGTAATGTTTTCTCCAATCATATGCCCTTAATAATCAAGGAAAAAATTACACTTCTTGAACAAAGTTGTTGAATTTTGTTTTTTGAAATTATAGAGTTAATTCAAGTTTAAAATATTCTCAGGATACATTTTGTTCATTTTTATGTTTGGGGTAACCCCTATTCTCTGTTTGTTTGTTTTGATAAAGTGTAGAGGTTATACTTAGTTTTTCTTCACAACAGACAGTGCTATAAATGAAATCACAAGCTTTCGGAACAAGTAGAAGTCGACTTGCCAGACATTTAAATTTGAGGACTAATTTAAGTAAATGACTAAAGACACTGAACTTGAGTAACTATGGCAAGTCATAACTGTTTCTGTGGCTTTTGATGAAATCAGCCCATACATTAATCTTTTATTCTCAGGTTCACGTGTGCACCCAGTTTTGTAGTGCAGATTGAGCCCCGCTACCCTTCACCCTGCTCTGCCTTAGAAGTTTTCCTTAGGCCTTATCCTTCTAAAATAATACATGCATGGCTTTTCTTTTCTGTCTGCCGCTTGTTCTCCCACAACTTGAATGTACGTTTCATAAAAGAAAGTATCTCAGTCTATGACATTCACTGATGTGTTCCAACCAGCTGGAGGAGTAATGGGTACATGTTAGATGCTACATACCTATTTGTTGCATAACTAGAATGAAAAGCAATTATGTAAAACAGTAATAGTAATTGTACCAGGTCATTTCTACTGAGCATTGACCATATACTTGGCAGTCTGCCTGTGTCACCTCACCCAGTGTTCCCAGCACAGTTATGAGGCAGGCAGCATCAGTACTGCCACATGGAAGAGGGAAACTGAGGGTTGCAAACACAAACATGAATTATTCAAGATCTCATAGCCAGTATCATTAAGAACTTTAGTCTAAGCCCAATAAGCTTGACCCCCATGGAGTGAACTCAAGAGAAGCAATGTGGCTTTTATATTATTTATTATTTATTTATTGAGATCTTATTATTATGATTCAATGGGATTTTATTTCTGAGAGGAAAGTTTCCTATGTAAATAGTTTTGGCAACCATTGTCGTGGACATTTGAATCAAACCAAATTTTTAAGGTTGCAACTCCAGCTCTTTAGCAGATTTCCATGTGATTAATTCTGTGGCATCTCAACTATCTCTCCTACCTCTTGCCATTTGTTACTTTGCAGAAGAAACATCTTTCCTCTTATAACGAATTAATGCTCTTTGCACTCTTCTGTGTCGTGTGTCTGTGTCGTGTGTTTCGCTCAAGTTTTGCATGTCAGTCTGTGCTGACTCCATTGCCTGCTCCCTTTTACAACCCCATTTCTCTATTCTAGGAGAATGATATCAACCTGACCCATATTGAATCCAGACCTTCTCGCTTAAAGAAAGATGAGTATGAGTTTTTCACCTACCTGGATAAACGCAGCTTGCCCGCTCTGACGAACATCATCAAGATCTTGAGGCATGAGATTGGGGCCACGGTCCATGAGCTTTCCCGAGATAAGCAGAAAGACACAGGTAAGAAAGAGTGGGATTGGGCAATAGTGGCAACACTATGGCAAAATAATTCAACCCCAGAGACCTTTGGGGACATAAGTAGAGGAATGTAGGTCAGGGACCTGGATGAAGGCATAATTTAGACATGTCATAAATGTTAGTTCTTTTTCTGCTTCCTTTTGGTAGCTCTTAACATATTATTTTATACATTATTTCCTTCCTGAATTATTATTCTCTCATTTTCCTGTTTTCAAAGATGGCATAGCTAGCGCCTCTGGGGTGTTTTCTATTTCAGTAGAACTTAAAGACGAATTCCTTAGTTATCTCCCTTCCCACCTGAGGGTTCACCCCACAGCCTGCTCAGGGCATGCAGATGCTGAGGCTGGGAACTCCCTGGCCCTGAGTTCCAGCAGTTTTCATTGTCATCGCCGGACCCCCAGTCTGTCTTTTCCACTGGATTTGGAGTTCTTCGCGAGCAGGGGAGTCTCTTACTTACACTCACATACTCAGAGGCTCACGCATGCGTAGTACACATGTGTTTGGGAAGTCCTTGTGAGTGTGACTACAGAGAGGCAGCGCAGAGACTTGCTTGGCGCCCTTGTCTCTTTCCTGTGATGCTGGCCATCGGTGGTCTGCAGGGAGTGGGGCATTAGAAGGCAGTATGGGCTTGGACTGGACAAACTTGGGTTCAAGTCCTACTTGTTCTTATTATTGCCTGGAGACACCTGAAAAGTCCCTTTAACTGTTCTGACCTCAAAATTTCCACAGGGCTTTTGTAGGGACTGAAAGAGACTTCAGATGAACAGCATTCTGTTGGAGAAATAAGAGTATGTGGTTGTTGTTGTGACTATGGTTAGCTTAAAAAGATACAGAGAAATATGGTGACCGCATCACAGTGTCTAAATCATATTCAGATGAACTATTTTTGAACAGACTTTATTTTTTATTTTTATTTATTTATTGTTAATTGAGGGACTCTTTGCATAGCCCCATCAAGTAACACCATCGTTTGTACCCGCCATCTTCTCCCCTGCATTCCACCTCCACAGACCGTTGTGCTTCCTTGCCTCTCTGTCTGTAACCCAGCTCACCTCTCCCCTTAGTGCTTTAGTTCTGTGGTCAGCTCTCAGGGCTTAGTTCTCAGGCTTGTCTTTAAATGACTCTTAGTTTAGTTATTTTATATTCTACATATTAGTTTTTCTCTCTTTTTTTATTTATATATATTTGACATCAGTTGTGGTCCCCATGGAGTCCCCACCACCATCTCACCAGTGCACCATCACCTCAGTCCCTGTGCTCTTTCTACCCTCATCCCATTCCCTCTCCCCCCTCCCACAAAGTGTTTCAGATCTGTCCTTGTCTTTTTGTTTTTGTTGTGTTTTTTTTTTTTTATTGTTCTTTTCCTTGGTCCCTTATTTGGTTCCCTTATATTCCTCGTAGGGGTGAAACCATCTGGTATTTTTTCTTTTGCCTTCTGACCATATTAGTTTTTTAAGCAATTTTGTTTATAGAAAAATTGTAAATAAAATAAAAAATTGTAAAGAAGCATTCTCTTCTCCTTTGCCACCCTCCTTTCCCAGTTTCCCCTTTAATGAACATCTTGCATTTGTGTAGTGCTTTTGACAAATGCATCATGCAGTGTGTCTGCTATCCCAGCTCCTGCAGGATGGTTTCATTGCCCTAAAAGTGCCTGGTGTCGCCCACACTCACCCCTCCTTCTACAGCTGCTCCCTCCAGCAACCACAGATTGTTTTACTGCTTCCATAGTTTGACTTCTTCAGACATGTTATTTAGTTGGGCTCATTTCAGGCTTCCTTCACTTAGCAACATGCACTCAAAGTTTTTTCAGGTGTTTGGTGACTTAATAACATTTCTTTTATCACAGAATAATGTCCCTTTGTGTGGATGCCACAGTTTGTTTATCCATTCACCTACTGAAAGACATCTTGGTTGTTTCTAAATTTTGTCAATTGTGAATATAACTGTTGTAAACATCCATGTGCAGGTGGATGTAAGTTTTTAACGTATTTAAGAAAATACTTAGAAGTGCGATTACTGAGAGGAACTGTGTTTCTTTTCCCCCTAAATGATCAAAAAAGATTTTCCATTGTAAAATAACAAGTTTTTTCCCTCCAAACATTGAAGACCCGAGATCAAGAGTATTTCAGACTCTGTAGCTGAAAATGACATTTTAATAGACAGAGATGCTTTAGCCGGTGTCACTCCCACCTCTTAGCACAAGTGCCCTGAGACCTTCCTAGGAGACCTCTCTTCCTGCCTTGTCCTGTGGTTGCAACAGAGACAAGGAAGTCACCCCAAGGTCCTGCTCTTGCCAGGATTGGATGGCCATGTTCATGGGCTCAGGTCATGGGGAGGAATTTGGAATTCCTCCTCTGATCAGCCCTATCTGCCTTCCTTCCCCTTTCACTTCTTGAGCTGCTCCCCATGACTGTCTTATCTTGCTTTTCCGGCCACCTGCTCCCAACAGGAGCTGCAGACCTCAGGACAAAGGGCCTGCTGGATCCTGGGGCCAGTGTGGCCTCTGCTTAGAGCAGGTGGGGAGGCCAGGCCAGCTGGGGCCCTGAGGTCAGAAATCAAAGCAATTGACAGGCAGGCAGGCGGCCCCTGGAGGAGTCAGGGAAGATGTATGTAGATCAGCTAACGAACTGGCAGCTTGAACCAAACGTTCAGCAAGTAGGTTCTTAATGAGGAGCTGGAAGAATAGATCAGAGCCCAGATTCCGGAAGCAGGGTGCACCACACTTGGGGTGACTTTGGGTAAATTGCTGACCTTCACAAATCCCCCACTGTATCAATTACAAGAGTCTCTGCTTCATGGGGTTAATGAAATAATTTGGATGGATCATTGAGAACAGCTCAGAACATGTTGTAGGGCTTAACAGACATTCTCTAGTCTTACATTATCGTCATGATTATAAATAACGGCATGGATACAGGAGCCGTGGAAACCAGCCCCACACAACTACTTTGTCAGAGATGCTGAGAACTGCGAAATGACCTCAGGGGTCATGCAGCCCACAGACTCCTGAATTTGGCATTGTAAAGGAGGAGAGGCCATGACTTGCCTCTAGGCACAGAATGGAGGCTGGGCAGTGGTGCATGAATCTGCAGAGTGTGCCAAGGCGGCGGAGGAGCTGCAGGGTTTCAGGAGCCCACAGGCTGGCAAGCTGATGTGACACCGAGACACGTGGATAGCAGGACATGGCTGCAGGGGATGCAGGTGTTGGGACCTGGCAGGACTTGGTATTCAACTTGGGCTGATATTTCACCCAGTGAAGAAAAAGCTGCTGAGACAAACTCTAAAAATAACACGAGTTTCCTGACCCCCCCACTTTTTTGGGGCTGCTTGGCCACCTCATCCCAGAACCGCTGCTGTGGGGGCAGGAGGCTGCACCAGTACAGCCTGGCACCTGCTGGGAGAAAACAGTCCCTTGGGATCCTGGGGGAGTTTTTGTAAACTAGTGTCTGGGCCCAGAAACAGCTCTCTGCTTAGGGGAAATAACCCTCCCTCTGAAGAGTTGTTCTTTCCATAAAACTCAGTGGGAGAATGATTAGAGGAAGAATAGAATCATCATAGATCCAAACCTTTGATTCTTTCACTCGACAAAATGCCCTTTCTATTGAGGGGCTCAGATCTCAGGGGCAAGTCTGACAGCAAGTTGAATTGGGAGATCTGAACCCCTTAAATTAATTACACTCAACTACTTCCTGCTCTAGTTTTTAAACTGTTCAAAAGGCCATGTGGGTGACTGAAAATGAAAGTTTTCAGTTTCTTAATTGCTAAAGTTCCCCACCCAAAACAGCTTAAGGGAAGGTTAATTATGGTGACATGTTAAAGATACCCCAACCTTCTAAAATGCCTCCTGGAGAAGCTGATGTGAGTTTAATAGGATTTTACTCCAGAGAGTCTTTTGAATACTTGAGGTCTATTCTGCTACCCTCTCTCGTGATGACCTCAAATCCTTCTTCAACCCAACATGAAAGAGCATTAATATCTTCCATCGATCAATCTACTAATCCTTTTACCTTTCCCTTTGAGTTGTCTGCATAACATTACATTTAGCGGGGGATGGAAAATTCCTACATGGAGACAGATTGTAGCCAGGAGAAGCAGACGGACACAGCGTCTTGGTAGACAGGGGTATAGGATCATTATCTTTTGAGAAATACATCTGCTTGGAGTTATTTTCCAAGACCAAATGGGTATTTAATGGATTTTGTCCAAGTTGTGGTGATAAGGATCTTGGGGTGTAAGCAAAGGAAGTCCAGACTTGCCAGCGCAACAGAACTTTCTGTAGAAGCAGAAAGACCATCCATCCATCCATCCACCCACCCACCCACCCACCCACCTGTCTGTCTGTCTGTGTGCCTACCTACATTTTCAGCCTGGAGGCACTTACCGATTTTATGGGTTTTTTTTATTTGGATCAGCTCCGAAAACAGTGATTGAAGGGAAAGTAATTGTGAGAAGACAAAGGTCACATCATTTGACTTCCCCCTCCAGCATGTGTGACCCCCGTTCTCTTGCACAGTCTCTTTCAGCATTGCTCCCTTGAAAAGCAAGGCCGTGACAAAACTGAAACCGCAGATCCATCCTGGGGAAAGGAAGGAAGGGCAGGGAATCTTGGAGTAGCCGGAAAAGCCCCCGAGGTCGTGGGCAAAACGACACACACAGTGTCACACATATGTTTTCAGAGAGAAGATTTTCAAAGCATGTCAAGTTTCCCAGAGTTGAGAACCTTCCGCGAGGAGCTGCCTCGAATTGGAGGGGAGTCAGATGATGGAGGATTTTCCCCATTCCCATCACCTGTGTCTGTCTTTCTGCTCTCCCTTCCTTTTGCACATCTCATTTGTGTTTCCATCTTTCCTTTGTTCACTCCTCAATTCCAGCTGTCCCGAGTGCTTTACACTTGGTTCCACTTGTGTCTCGAGATTATAGACGCCCACAACCCTGGGTCTACAGGAGACCAAGTATCTGCATGTTGCAAAAACATAGGACTAACCGCATCTGTAGGTCTTTTTTGGATGCTTGCTGGGTGTGTTGCCAGTGTCCTCCTGCTTGGAGAAGGGACTCTCCTTCCAGCAGACTGACCCCTTGAGACAAGCAGAAGTGCAGCTGAGAGGACAAGCTCCCCCAGGCAGGGGCAGGTGGTCCCAACCCAGAGCTGGAAGAAGCTTCTGCTGGTGGTAGAGGCTTGGCTCTCTTGCAGTGTGTCAGAGGCACATCTACTCGCTGGCAAGGAAAGCCCCTGAGCAACTGCTATTACTGTAGCCTGTCCACTGCCAGGGCACAGAACTTCAATGTAAGGGAGATCATAAAATTAAAAACAGGTCCTTTCCCATTTGAATGCTTCATTTGCATGCCAGACCCTGCGTTTTCAAAATTCTTTCCCATTAGCTTGTCTCTTGAAAGCTTTGTAAGCTCCCACTCAGCTAGCTAGAGCCAGCAGATAACATTATTCTCATTTCCAGTGTTAGGAAATGAGACAGAGAGGTGAATGCTTATGGCAGGCAGCATGGATTTTGGAGAGTTCACTGTTCCAGGTCAGTTCCTGGGCTATTGCTGTCTGGGCAAGTTTCTTGCCCTCTGCAAGCCTCCCTTTTCTCAACTCCAGACTTTTCTCAACTCTCAACTTTCTCAACTCTGTGTGCAATGCAGTCAGATAGTCTATGACCTTGCTTGCATAAGCTGCCTGGCACAAAGGAGCCGTGCAAAGTGGCCATCCCTGAGGCCTTCCTAAAGTTATCCAGTGAATCCTGTGATTGAGGCAAGGCCACACACCTAACCTGAACCCTAAAATCTCATGATCTTTGAAAAAGAAAGGCCGCCATGACTTGTTATCTGAGTCGATCCAAAAGACTGAAAGTAACAGGAGTTAGAGTGAGCACTGCCTTTCTCCGTGGGCCAAGTGTGTCCCCTTGATCAAAGGGGTGACTAGGGGTGTGAAGTGATGATAACTGAATCTCAACTTGCTATCCTTGTTAAACCACAGGGACTCAGAAAGAGCAAAGAGTCTAGAATCAAGAGCCAGCTGTGCACTACCAACTGCACTTGAGTCCCAGTTGACCCCCTCCCAGCTGGGTGACCCCATTGCTTCTTTCTCATCTGTGGTAGAGCTAAGATCCTCCCTGCTACTTTCTAGGACTCCAGGCAGCAGCATGCAAGATACTCTGTGGTTTAGGGTGTCTAACGGGTTGAATCGAACTTGCTTTGAGTCATCGAGCATGAATTGAACTTGCTTTGAGTCATCGGAGCTTGAATTGAACTTGCTTTGAGTCATCGGAGCCTTGACTGCCTCAGGCCTCAGGAAGAAGGGAAGTCTGTGATTGAAAGCACAGCTTAACATCAATTTTGGTGGTTTATTTTTATTTTAAAAATTTTTATTATTTTATTTATTACCAGCAGCTCCATGGGTATGGGCACCATACTAGGAATAAGTCGGGAGTTGCTGGTAGCTGCCCCTTCACCTTGCAGCCAGGGAAACAACTTCACAGTGATGTGAAGGGCCCTGGGGATGAGCTGTCATTTCTGCACATTCTTCCTTTCGATGTGGTGTGCATGATCTTCCTGGCTGACAGTTACACGGGAGAGGGCAGTGGTCTGAGGGGTGGGAGGTCTGCTTGTAAGGTTTCCTTCCTCCTATTTCTTTCTGACCATTCTGACAGTATCCATGCTTGTTGAAGTTTCTTTTTTATTTTTTAAAAGATTTATTTATTTCTGCATACAAGCACTGGGGTACAGGCCAGAGGTGTGGGTGTGTGTGTGAGAGGATTCACCACAGAGAGCAGGGAGCAGAACAGGCATATCAACAGAAGTACACAGCTGAGGGGAGCAGTGGGCCAGGCAGGAGAGGTCTGCCACGCCATGTGGGTCCCCTCCCTGGCCGGCAGCAGGGATCGAACTCATGCTGCAGTGGCTGCGGTTGCTTCATAGTGCATTGCTTAACCCACTGCGCCACCAGCGAGGCCCAATTGTTGAAGTTTCTTTAGCATCATTCTGTCCCTGAAATTCTCTCTTTTCCTTAATATTTTATAGACAATATGGCCCTTAGTTGTTCAAATCCTGACTCGTGGGATTTACTTTCTTGGCCCGCCTTCAGTTTGCCACTGTCTTCACTTTCAGGCACCGTTGTGGCTTAATTCACATGACCATGATTCCACGGTTCCACTCAATGCCGTGGTATATTGAGTGACTCAGTGGCACTTGATAGGGACGCAGTGATGGTGCTTGGACTTGTGTGCCTTATCAGCCAGTGATTATATGGGCTGACTCATGCAGGGGCAGGGAGCTAAGTTGAAGCCAATCTTGGGTGTAGTTGCGGGGAGGAGGAGGAGCGGGATCTGGAGAAGACTGGAGGGAGATGGGCAGACAGCGGAAGAGGTCTCGCTTGCCTTTGGCGAGCCCCCATGTGGACTGGCCCTCCCCTAGCTGCCGGTGGTGGGATGGTGCAACAGAGTCTGGCTCCCAAGCAGAGTTGCCTGCACAGGGGTAGGATCATTAATAAATATTGATTCGGCTCCAAGGGAAGCAGCCCGAGGCAGAATCTGGTGTTCTGAATTTGGTATATGTGCTGCCGAAGCAAACACTGGTGTTCTGAATTTGGGAGCTGAGGAAGAAATTGGTATTCGTGCAGAATTTGGTATCTAAGGATCTAGTGGGCCGATAGGCATGTTTAGAGACACGAGGCATCTTTTTTTTTTTTTAAAGATTTATTTATTTCTGCATACAAGCACTGGGGTACAGGCCAGAGGTACGGGGGGTGAGAGAATCCACCAGACAGAGCAGGGAGCAGAACAGGCAGATCAACCGAAATACACTGCTGAGGGGAGCAGCGGGCAGGGCAGGAGAGGTCTGCTGTGCCATGTGGGTCCCCTCCCCAGCCGGCAGCAGGGATCGAACTCATGCTGCAGTGGCTGCGGTTTGCTTCATAGTGCGTTGCTTAACCCACTGCACTACCAGGGAGGGCCCGAGACTCGAGGCATCTTAAGGAGGGTCAGGAAGACCTTAGAGTTCGGAGTGGTGGTCGGAGTGCGCGTTCCTTTGATGCCTTCATCATGGAGCTCGACCTTACTGACTTCATGCGTTCAGTTCATTCATTTCAATACATTCGCATTCTTTTTTTTTTTTAACGATTTATTTATTTATGCACACAAGAGCTGGGGTACAGGCCAGAGTCGAGGGAGGTGAGAGGAGTCACCAGAGACAGAGTGGGGAGCAGAACAGGCAGACTGACTGAAACACACTGCTGAGGGGAGCAGCAGGTGAAGCAGGAGAGGTCTGCTGTACCATGTGGGTCCCCTCCCTGGCCAGCAGCAGGGACCAAACTCGTGCTGTGGTTCGCTTCACAGTGTGGTCGCTTAACCCGCTGCGCCACCAGGGAGGCCCACATTCACATTCTTTTGATCCAGCTGTGTTCTTTTTATTCACCTGCTTGCCTTCTCATTTGAACATGTGGATGGAGAGAGTGACAGCTTAGCCATCCCATCAGTCATTGCGGTAGGCCCTCACCTGCCCATCCCAGCATCCTCAGCCAGCATTGGCTTGCCCATCCCCAAAGGACCTTCCTCCTCCGGAAAGAAAGTAGAAGTTCAGTAAATGAGATAACGCCAAAGACTACAGCCTGTGGGATGACAGCAGACCAGCCTTTCTCCCTTGTGGGGAGCTGCTGTGACCAGCATGGCAGCTCTTTGGGGCCTGGAGGCCATGACCTTGGAGGAGACATCCAGGAGCCTGGAAGGAGAGGGTGAAAGCACCCTTCTATTTCAGGCCTTGCGCATGAAGGATTTATGGCCCTCCCTGAGACAGACACGCGCAGAAGTGAGGGACAGGCTGGGAGCCTGGTTGGCTACAGCCTGGGGCTGGAGAACGTCTGTGGAGGCAGGAGGGGGTTCGATAGGACTCAGCTTGCACCTTGAACTGCTATAAATTTAATAGGCCTGCTCTGACCCGCTGGCCAGGAAGCATCTCCAGCCAGGCCTGGGGGTTCCTCTGGCTCAGGAGCCTGCCCTGTCCAGCCTCCGCTTGGCATCCAAGCTGAGCATTTGACCCCGACTTAATGAGACCACGACGTGGGTGTCCAGGGCCAGCGCTGCCGCAGGCTGCTTCCCTTGGAGCCAAATCAATATGTATTAATGATCATTCCCCCCACCGATGCCTCTGACTTCACAGAGGGCCTCTGTTGCAGCACCCTGACCGAGTCATTCATTAACAGCAGGACCCAGCCACAGTGAGGCCACCAGGCGGCTCGCAGGGGCCAGCCCACCTCTGAGGTATTTGCCGAGGTCATTAATGAGCTAATCTGATTTAACTTTTCAAAACAGAGGCCTGGGTCGCTAAGGTCAGCTCCAGCCCCAGCGCGGAGAGCGAGATTGTGTAGAGACAGGCCCGCCACCTTCCCTGAGGAAGAGAAAGGAAACGTGGAGGTCTCTTTGCAGAGTCAAGAATTAGGAGCTAAAAAGTCCAACCCCTAAATCCAGGGAGGCTTGGGAGACAAGGGGAGAGGACCCCAAGTTGACCTAAGTATTTTCTCCAAGGCCCTTTAGATTCCTGCTCTAGTATGTCACCTCCCTTCCCTCCCAAAGTGAGGGGAAAGTCATCTAAAAATAAAGTCCCACAATTGCCTTATTCTAAGCCAATCCAGCATGTGCAGGCACCACTACAAGTCCTCATGAAGCTCTGTGCACTCGGCGACTTTGCGGAGGTCACTGCATCTCTTTGAGACTCAGTTTACTCCTCAGTAAAGCAGGACGTGTAACATCTACCCCCTAGAATTCCTTTGAGGGTTAGAAGACAGGAGGGAAGTGGACAGGATCCTGGCACGGGAGGGTGGCTAAGTGAAGCACATGCACACAGGGAGGTGTGAAAATGTACCCCCAAGTTATATACAGTGTAAGTGACAAATTAATAAAATTTGAGGCAGAAATGCTTAGCATGTTATGTTGTGCATAGTAAGCTCTCAAAAAATATAATTTCCTAGGACACATCGGGGCTGGGAAAATGGGAAGTATCCAGGTGTGAAGGGTGGGACACCCATGAGCCCTGGCCCCGCCACCAGCCCCTGGTATAGCCCTACTCACTTCCCAGACGAGCGTCTCTGGATTTTCTTTCCAAATGAGGCCCAGAACCACCTACTCTGGGTCCGGTGCTTCTAGGTCCAACCCAGGAGGCAGTGGACCCATTTCACAGATGAGAAGCCAGAGGCAGGAATCACGTAACTTGCTCTGAGTCCCACTTTGTGGCTGAGAAAGCCGGACCTTGAACCCAAACCTGCTGCTTCCAGTACAGGGCTCTACAAACCCTTTGCACAGTGTGAGCTGTGGGCTTTGATATAAAAGCTGGGTTCTGATTTTGTCTTGGGGGGTCTTTTGTAGTCTCCCCACCTTTAGCCCCTGGCGTCCTGCTCAGTCTCTCCCAGGAGCTGAGCCACATCAGGAACTTGATCCCCACCCCTGTGCTTCCCAACCCCAGAACTTTTCCTTCCCCAGATCTCACTTCCTAAGGCTCATCTGGACTCTCCAAAGTAAATCTCTTGAATACTCTCTCCTGCAATGGGCCTCCCTGTGGCCTAGGGGTTAAGTCTCAGCGCTGCAGCAGACCCCTCGTCTCATCTGCTCCTCCCCTCAGCAGTGTATGTCAGTAACTCCACCTGTTCTTTCCCTATACTGTCTAGTGAATCCCCTCAACCCCCTCCACACCTCTGACCTGAACCCAAGTTCTTCTACAAAAATACATATTTTTTAAAAGAACTGGGGTACAGGCCAGAGGTGCCAGGTTGTGAGAGGATTCACCAGAGACAGTGGGGAGCAGAACAGGCAGATTGACATGAAACACACTGCTGAGGGGAGCAGCAGGCAAGACAGGAGAGGTCTGCTGCGCTGTGTGGGTCAACTCCCTGGCTGGGGATCAAACTCATGCCACAGTGACTGCGGATAGCTTCATAGTGCTGTGACCCAACCCCTTCCACCATCAGGGAGCCCCCAGAATAAGTAAATATTAAAACAACAACAACAACGTTAGCCCAGACCTGGCTCTTCCTTCTGCTCCCAGTGACACCTAAGCTGAACCCAGGGGACCTGGAAGATAATGTGTTAACCTGTAAGGCGGCCTGGAGGGGGCGGCAGCAGATGCAAAGGCTGGGCCGGGCTGCTGCCTGGAGAATGTGCACCAGGCCACCCCCCAGAGTCCCTCTGCCTGCTACAGGAGTGGTCATAATACCACCAAGTAAGGCGAGCCTCTGCTACGTGCCATGCGCTGTCCATACTCTGCTCGTGAATGAGCTGTTTAGTTCTTGCATCAGTCTTCTGAAGCACATGCAGTTGTTGTCACCACTTTACAGATAGGAAACTGGGGAGCAAGGAGGTTAAGGAATCTGCAAGGAGTACCAGTTTCAAAGTAGCTGAGTGAGATTTGGAATTTGGACCCAGGCAAGAGCCACCCAGTTTTGCCACTTCTCCAGCCTGGCTGTGTTCTGGGCCTTTTATGGGTGAGGACCGGAAGTCCTAGGAATTGGGTGGGAACCCCACGCTTCACAGTGATCGCAGCCTGGGTGTCCCTCCAGCCCCAGAGCCAGCGGCTGGCCTCTAAAGCCTGGGCTAGGTGGGCTGCCTTGACTTCGTTTCTTCTTTGAAAAGACTTGACTCTTGAATTTCTGCAGCGCTCTCAAGTTCTCCAGTCTCCAACCCCAGCCCCGTCCCCCTACCGGTAAGAGGTCTGAACTTCACCACAGTCCCAAACTGTTGGTCTTTGGAGGAGGCACAGAAGTTACCCAGAGCTGAAAATATGCTGGTTCTGCTGCCCTCTGGCGGTGGCTTGGGAAATGGCCGGTGCGCACAGCTGGGACCAAGGTGGAAAAACTGCCTTCCTGGGGAAGGAGGAGACCTGTTTCCATGGTGAGAGAGGAAGGACAAAGAGAAACGCCCCTGTATTTGGGGAGCCAAGCAGATGTCTTTGTTACATGCCCAGAAACAAGCAAGATAGACACACTGAACTGCAAGTATAGTTTGTATTTTCTTTCCTTTTTTTCAAAACATTTTTAAAAACAATTTTTTCTTTTTTTTTTTGCTGTATTTTTTATTATTATTATTATTAGTTATATTTGACATCATTTGTAGTCCCCAGGGGGTACCCACCACCATTTCACCCGTGCACTATCACCTCAGTCCCTTGTGCACCCTCTG
>JAGFMF010011752.1:29095889-29183644 GCA_019455555.1 Galemys pyrenaicus | reverse complement strand
CCCAATTCCTTGAGCTTATTCTTTATTGTTGTTGTTGTTCTTTCATATTCCTCCTAATAGTGAAGCCATCCGATGTTTTTCTCTTGCCTTCTGACTTGTAAAAACAATTTTTTCAAGCGAGTGAGGAGTTGATGTCCACGAGGTCTCCAACTGGTTCTTTAGGAGTTTCTGTCCATATTCCTAGATGGTGTCTTATATACCCATTGTAGATTTTTATGCATTTTAGCATTACCACGTGCTTCCCTCTCTTTCTCCTGCCTCCCCCCTCCCCACACATGGAGATATATTTCCTCCTGCTCAATCCCTTCCATCTTAATGTGAGCAAGACCGATGGCAGGTGGCAGTGCTGGTAACACACGTGAGCTGGGAAACAGCATTGAGACTCGTCGAGATTCTCTTTCTTCTTCTACCCCTTTGCTTCCATTGGAGCACATCCTCCAGTAGATTTTTTGAGCACAGATGAGTGGAGGTGCAGTTTGGAGGACACAGTGCGTCTGCAGATGACCTCCCCCAGGCGTTCAGGCACTTTGGATCGAGCGCTTCAGTCTGGAAAGTGCGCTGCTGGGCACACACTGCCCACATGTCCTGATTCTGCTCCATCCTGCGATGTAGATCTTGGGCGTTGCTGGTTCCTCTCTGAAAACTTGCAAGGTCTGTCCTGTCTGAGCCTCGCCTTGCTGAGGTCTCTTGTTTTTGTCCTGGGTGCTCAGTTACCAGCTAGAAGCTCGTGGCTTCTCTTTCCAGAATTTGGAAGTGTGTTTCAAGTGTCTTCAGGCCGGGCTTAGCCTTCACAGGCATTTCACGGGCCTCAGAATATGAACCCCACAAAGGGATTGCAGCAACAGGTGAATCCGACAGCCCCTGTTTTATGAGAGGGACACTGAGACCCAAGATTTGGTGTGTTAGTATCAGAACTAGCTTTAGTCCCCTTTCGTCCTCCTCCCTCTTTCCTCCCCTCGCTCCTCCTCTTCTTTTTGTGCCATGGTCATTAAAATCTCTGTCATCTCCATGGTCAACAGCAGGGAGCACTTACCCAGGGCCCAGCCCTGTGCTCAGATGTCTCTCATTGGCTACAGCTCGTCACGTGTGTAATATGGTAGAAAGATGGTTTGATCCGTGCTGCGGATAAAGCACTCAGGCTCTGAGAGATAAAATGCTTGCACATATCAAATTAAGTGGGAGGTTTTCTAGCCTTGCCGGAAGACTTCCCACTCTGCTCCCTGTGCTTTGTTGTGCTAAGGGCAGAGTAAAAAGTCACAATAATTCCCTGGGGCTTGTAGCTGAACATTACAGGTTTTATTTATTTATTTATTTTTAAAAGATTTATTTGTTTATGCATACAAGCACTGGGGTACAGGCCAGAGGTGGAGGTGGTGAGAGACTTCACCAGACAGAGTGGGGAACAGCACAGGCAGAGCAACTGAAACACACTGCTGAGGGGAGCAGCGGGCGAGGCAGGAGAGGTCTGCCACGCCATGTGGATCACCTCCCGGCGGCAGCAGGGATCGAACTCGTGCTGCAGTGGCCGCGGTTTGCTTCATAATGCGTTGCTTAACCCACTGCGCCACCAGGCAGGGCCATTGCAGGTTTTATTTATGTGTTGGGTACAATTCTTGGTCAGTCACATGTATCAGTTCATTTAACCTCATATTTTTCCTATGAAACAGTACATTATAGTACTATCAATATTATCCCCATTTCACAGATAAGAAGACTGAGATACAAAGATGATTACTGATTTGTCTGGAGGGCCACAGAAAGCCAGAGCAGAGGCAGGATTCCAGCCCAGGCTGCCCGGCTTGGTGCCCAGGCCTGTGCCCATTGCTACACTGGCCCTCTCTGGAGCAAACAGGATGCCAGTTGTGGACTCCGGATGTACCCTGGCCCTCCAGGTCCCCTGGAGCTATAGCAAATCAGGGTCAAGTTGCCAGGAATCCCACTTTGGGGTCTGGAGCTGAGGGAGGTGGTAAAAATCCGATCCCTGTTGCTCTCCACCTCCCATGCTGTTTCCTTCTTCAGGAACTTCTTGGCATGTGTTAAATGTATTAATTGTTCACCACTAGAACGTCTGCACTGAGGAATCAAGATTTCATTCCTCAGTGTCCTGAGTCTGGTAATAGTGGGTACCCAGCACATACCTGTGGGGTGTTCTCGCCCCAAGTCAGAGTTATGCATAACTCCAGCAGTGCTGGAGTTATGGAGGAGATGAGCAAGCAGGGCAGGTGGTGGTGGTGGTAGGGGGGAACTGAGCAATCTCTGGGAACACCCTGTGGCCTGGCTGAGTACGGTGAGGTCCTTTCTCAAGCCCTTTCCAACCTGGCAGCAGAGTTCTGTTTGCAAGAAAAGACCCAGGCTCAAGGGGAGCAGAGTAGCCACTTGAGAGAAAGAAGCTCAGGTAAGAGGGACAAGAGCCCGTCCCGCCAGGAGTATGGAGCGGGATACCCAAGTGCCCAGTTCCAGCTTCCTCCTCTGTAAAGTGGGCAGGGTAGGGGGCCGTGCTGAGGATTGAGAGGTTATGTAACGTGTTAGGACATGCCTGGCATATAGCAAGTACCCCAAAGCTTCAGCAGGGAATGCCAAGAAAGCCTCTGTCACATTATATGAGTGAGCGAGCAAGCAAGCATGGGGGACACCTGGGCTGGTCTTGGGGGTGGGGGGATACCAAACCTCCCATGGGAAAACTTCAAGCATCCAGCTGAGCATCGAGTCAGCCTTCCCAACCTGTGTGCCCCGCCCCCTCCTACTAGCGGCTGGACAGTGGCGGTCCAGGCCCAGGGCCAACGAGTAAGCCAGGCCTGAGTCTGAATCCTGGCTCTGCTATTTCCTAGCAGCATGTCTATCGCGCTTGCTGCTTAGCCTCTCTGTCCTCCTTTCCTTGCTTGTAATACGCTATTACTAACATGGCACGCGGAGAGCTAGCATCTGGGACGTGTGGAAACAGGCTGTCAGTGGGCCTTCTGGAAACTGTTGAGAAGCATCTTGTGTAGGTGGACTAGCCTTGATTGTTTGCTTCAGGCGCCTGGAGTTCACGGGTGGCATTTCCCCAGTCAGCCACTAGATGGCGGGCGTGATCATCTCTGTCCCCCAGAGCAAAAATAATTCAGGGAGAAGGAAGTTGCTTTTACCTCCAGACATGGGGCTGTGTCCTTGGCCTACATTCTCTTGTAGGCCTCTCAACAATCCTCAGGTTAAAGGAGATATTCAAATACTCTCCAGAACTCAACAACGAAGTAAGAAAATACATATAGAAGATAAAATTAAATTTAAAAAAAAATAAAGGCAATATTCCATCAGAAACACTAGTCAAGTTTCTGATGCACTTGAAGGCCTCCGAAAAAAAGGTTTGCTGTTCTTGCTGTTGATGCTGTTATTCCAGATTTTTCAGAGTCGGGGCTGAGGACACACCAGGCATACCTGGTTGACTGCAAGCTCAGCGTTGTCCCCCCAAACCTCCTTCCAGGGGAGCAGGAGACACCTCGGACTCACTTCACAGCCCCTGTCACTGCCTCGCCCTCTTCCTTGATTCCTGTGATCTCAAAGTGGATACTACCCTGCTGGCCCCAGGTCCTCGTGTGTGCTGTGGGGAGCCCCCCACCTTCCCTCTTTGCAGGGTATTTTGAAAACCAGACTAGCCCGGAGCTGACACTTGCGGGTGGCTGCGTCGACATCCCCAGAGCTGGCTCCTTCCCTCGCTCCTTCCCCCTCCCTGCCTCTGGCTTCTTGTCCTCTGTGCACCTGAATCTGTGTTCGGGGGTCCCGTGCATCATGGATGTTGGGGCCCAAAATGTCCTGGTGTGTTCATTCCTGGGACAGCCCCAAACAGGGCGTCTTCTCTCCCTTAGGCCACGCCTGCAGTACCCCCGGGCCTCGGTCCTCCCCGGAACTTGGCCTGGTCTTCGCCCCATGGTCCTGCTCCCAAACCAGCTGAATTTTTCAGGGGTAGAGCACTGCGAGATCCCAAGCGCGCTGACGCCCATCATCCCACGTCACCGGGGCCTTCCAAACTGGCTTTGGGATCAAAACTTTGTGGGGGCACCTGGGGACTTTGAAGGGAGACACAGGACAGAACGATGGAGTCCCAAATGGGGTCTCCTTGATTACAGTAAATGGCTTTGGTTTTTCTGGGATTTGGGGATTTTAGATACTGGGATTGCAAGTGATATTCAACTGGTAAAAAATCAAAATACCTAAAGCTGCTGTGCTCTCCCCTGCTAAGCGGGCTGGAGAGGACTCTGAGCTCAATCGGAGGAAATTTCCAGGGAGGAGAATATGTTTGGGACTGAGTTTCAAAAAATTAATTTCCAAAGTGATAAGACCAACAAAGACAAATACTCCCTGGCGCCATTTCTATAGCATTTTTTTGTTTTAAATCAAACTCATAGATCCGGAGCCTCCCCGGTGGCGCAGTGGGTTAAGCAACGCACTATGAAGCAAACTGCAGCCACTGCAGCATGAGTTTGATCCCTGCTGCCGGCCAGGGAGGGGACCCACATGGCGCAGCAGACCTCTCCTGCTGTGCCCGCTGCTCCCATTGTCAGCAGTGTACTTCTGTTGATATGCCTGTTCTGCTCCCCGCTCTCTGTGGTGAATCCTCTCACCCCCCGTACCTCTGGCCTGTACCCCAGTGCTTGTATGCATAAATAAATAAATCTTTAAAAAATAAAAAAACAAACTCATAGATCCGAAGAGTAGATAAGTAGTGGCCAGAGGTTGAGGGTGGGGAGTAGGGAGAGGTGGATATGAGAGAACAGACTTGCAACTCCAGGGTGAATGAAGTCTGAGATCTAACGGAAAACAGGATGACATAGCTGCTAACACTGCATTGAGTAATTACAGTTTCTGAGGCAGTAGAACTTAAATGTTCTCTCTGCCCCCCAAAAGATGAATATGTCAGATGAGACTGACTGCCAGGGGAATGCCTTTTGTGGACGTGTCTCAAGCCACCATGATATACACTTCAAATATCTCACTATTTTATTTGTCGGTGAGATTTCCATCAAGCTAAATAAATAGAGAAACACAAAAGAATGTCTAGGAAAAATAAAGTTTAACTTTTGAATTATAATAATTTGGGGATTACCTGCACCGCACTTGCCACCATCGTTCCCTGAGCTGTTGGGGTCCTCCTGACCTTTGGTGAAGCCTCTCGGGTGTCCTGCCCATTTGCTCAGCCTCTGCTCTTGCTGTGTTGCAGTGCCCTGGTTCCCGAGAACCATCCAAGAGCTGGACAGATTTGCCAATCAGATTCTCAGCTACGGAGCGGAACTGGATGCAGACCACCCTGTGAGTCCATGGTGCTGGGTGGTGGGGGCAGTTCTTCCGGTCCCTGCCTCCTCTGCTCTCTCTTCCTCGGACCTCCCCTCCCCTCTCCTGCCCTCCCTCCCTCCCCCTTGGAGTACATGTCTTTGTGGGCTTTATTGAGTGCCTACATATCCATTATCACCATGGTCACGCAGGCATTGCTCATGTTGGAACGCATCTGAATCATCACTCAGAAAGTATTATTTATATCTGTTATATGATGTAGGTTTGTGTACACACACACACACACATACACATGTGCAAATCATCTTTATTTCTGACTTGGTACAATTGCTGAGGTTTAAAGCAAGGACTGGGGAAACAGCAGACAATGCCACCTGCACAGTCGGGCAGCAGTATTGGAGCTGGATCTGAAAAACTGCGTAGATGTGAATCAATTGAGGCATTTAAGCTGAGGGAACAGTATATGTGAGGCTTTGCTCCCAGAAATATCAGGAATATTCTAGGGACTGACTGGCTGCTATGTTAGGTCTCTCTAACTGCCATCTATGCAGTGTGTGCATTCTCTGTGTATACAGAATGTAGGTACGTGCACATGTATGCACATAGGCATAGTGTGCATTTGTGTGTATTTGTACCTTTGTCTATATTTGTACATGGTGCCATGTGGCAACTTGTGGAGGTTTCTGGCATTCCACTGT
This sequence comes from Galemys pyrenaicus, assembly GCA_019455555.1. NCBI lineage: Eukaryota > Metazoa > Chordata > Mammalia > Eulipotyphla > Talpidae > Galemys > Galemys pyrenaicus. Next base: position 29,177,681 of record JAGFMF010011752.1, on the reverse strand, counting down.
CGCCATCATTGAGCATCTGCTTGCCTGTTTGTTGTTAGGTGAAGTCCCCACATCTTCCTTGGCTCCTGTGATGTGACTTAGTTGGCGAATAGAAACTGCAAGTAAGGCTCCTAGTCCATATTATTTCCATACCTTCTCCAGCAAGAAGCTTATGTTGGAGGATTTTGATCTCTATGCTCTTTTCTGTGGCCCGCACCTGCTTCCAGGAGCCTGGGGGGCAAGGAAGCTGTGCATCCCTCTGCCAGGCCTCGTAGCTGTGGGTCCTGGCAGCCTGTAACCCCAGAGGTATCATTTATCAGCCAAGCTGTCTGGTGCCCTTGACCCAGTCCATGAGCTCAGCCCACTGGTGTTTTCTCCTCTCTCCCATCTCCACCCTCTGTCCTCTGGTCACATTCCTTGCTCTCTGGGGCAGAGGAAGATGAGGCCAGTCCGGAGTCACAGCCGTTTCTTGCCCTCATCCACGTGTTTCCTCAGAGGCGGTCGGGTCTGAACTTAAAACTCCTTGGAATTCATTTTTCTTCACAGACCCAATCCACATAGTTGGCCCCCTGGCCTCTCATGAATTTTACCATAAAAATACGATTTATCAGGTACATGGCCCCCCTGACAAGGACGCCAGGCTCTCTCTGTTCCTTTCTTGTGGCTTCTCTTCAGATCCTGGGAGCCCAAGGGCCAAGGACAGAGTAAACCTCCAGAGCCCTCTCACAGCCCCGGCTGGTGTGAGGAGCACCGGCACGCTTCCCGGGCACCTGCAGCCCTTCCCCTCCCCCAGTGGGCCTCCGCGGGACCTCGTCTTCCCTGGCCCAGAGGGACTGGGGTCCAGCTGTCAACTCGGTTGGGTCTGTTTAAATGCTTCCCCACCACCACCCCTTATACTCTCCCATCCCTTTCTCCCTGCTCGTTCTTCCCTCAAAGCCCATGTGGTGTTTATTGAAGTCCACTGGTTTTCTTCAGTATTTTATTTTATCAAAATTTCTGACATGTATATGTAAGTCATATATGTATGTATATTTCTGACTTGCTCTTCTACACACAAGTCCCTCTAACTGCCTCTAAATTGCTGCGAACGGCTGGGTTTGTTTTTCCCTTTTGCTGACTAGCACAAGATAGCACTTTTCTATCCCTTCTCTGTCTAGTTTCCACGACTGTTTCTCCAGAGTGGGACGGTACCACCTCATCTCAATCCAACCACCTGCTGGCGGGCGTTCAGGCTGCTCCCGTGCCCTGGCTACCGTGCACAGTGCTGCCAGGGCCTCTCCCTCACCGTTCTTCTCAACTGTTGGATTTCCCGCCACTTTGCACAGCATGTCATTTTGGGAGTATTTTTGTTCTTAGGATTTTATTTGATGCTCTGCCTTAAAGGCCCATCTCACCACGCCGCACTGTGAGGCAGTCGCCACGAACATCTCATTTTACAAGTGAAGAAACTCGGGCTCTGAGAGCTGACCAACCTCCAGCCCTGCTCCTAGAGAGCCAATGGGCTGGCATTTTAACCCACCTTGTCTGACTTTCAAACTCCTGTTCTCACTAGTCTAAAAATGCCCTTTCTGAGTTTCAACCTCAGTGCTGAAATCAAGAAATGATAAATATTTCCGTCTAACAGAACATTCCATACACTTACCCTCCCTCCCCAGCCCCCCAAAACCACATCACACCTCTCAACGCCCCAAGTAATGAAAATTCTGAGATGAAAAGAGTCATCTCATGTAGACTGCCAGTGAAGTCTTACTGCGTCCTGTAGCGTTCTTGCCACCATCTCCCCTCCCCTCCTCCTTCTCCCCCTCACCACCCCTTCACCAACAATATATTTTCCTGTCAAAACATACTTGGTTACATGCCGTGCAACCAAAATTGCTGCTATTAGCTTAATTGAGACAGGGTGATTATAAATAAATTACATGCAGTGCTACTGAAATTGCTGCTATTAGTCTAAATTGAGACAGGGTGATTAGTCATCGCCAACTGTAGCTTCATTCAGCCTGTGGCCACACGGCTGCTGTAGGGGCCCTGTGGTTGCCTGGCAGCCCACGGGATGCAAGACCCAACTCCCGGGAGACCGGAGTCACTGGCAATCGAGAAAGCGAAAGTCTGTGGCACGTGGCTAGTGGGGCTCCTTCCAGACTGGTGATGAACTTCTTAGAGAATGAGCTGGAAGGAACATGGCTAGAAATCTTCCCATGTGAAAAACCTGTGTAGCAGATTGTGTGTGTTGGTGTATACACCCTGCGAATCTTCTGCTACTTCCTTGCAGTGATTTGAGTTTTTAGGATTATTTTCTTTTGTAATTATAAAAGACATCCAGAGTCACAGTAGAAATTTTCAAAAACCTAAATAGCAAAGAAGTTTTCTGTTTTCATAACATCTGTTAGACCTTGGCATGCTTCTTCCATCATTCACTTGTATGTTTAGACGTTGCCTCTGACATACGGGATACCTGTGAAAATGCAATTTTAGAGTAAGCTTTTCTTTTTCACTATTGCAAAAATCTATAAATGACCCCAACAAAGTACGTGAAAGATAAAAGAAAAAGAACCAAATAGGGAGGAGAAATTGTGGTGGGATTTCATTCCTGGAGACAACGGGATGAAGTCCAAATCCCTCAGTTAAGGGCATGGTCTTAGCTCCCTGCTTTTCTGTCTCAACCTTCAAACCTCAACTGACCAGTCTTGGTAGGACCAGAAAACCCCAATGAACGTGCCGGTACTATAGGTCAGATTCTTGGGCTTCCCCTTCTTCATTTTTATTTCAAAGTATAGAAATAGATGTTCTCTAAGATGCCTTACAAGTGCAAACATCTACATTTAGATGTTGAAGAAAGCCCTTTACTATTGGCTGTTAAATCAGACCAGCGGGTGAGGATGACTATAATAATTGAACCTTTATGATTAACACATATAAAATTAATATATTGAATTTATATTTATATATTAAAATTCATATTTTGAACCCTAATTATAGAAATGTGCTCATTTAATTCAGCAGACAGCTCCCTGAAAGAGGGTTACTTGGAAATCAAATCACTCCATTTGATTTTCATACTGCATCTTCCCAACTTATCTTCACCACCCCCAGAAGTGCATTCAGTGGCAGTTTTAAATTTTCAGATTTCTAAACTTCCTTAATGATTCAAAACCATCCAGTGACCTAGGGAAAACCATGGAGTATAATTTGTAAAAACCAGTCACAGGATCTTTTCTAAACTGAATAATCACTAAATCTGTCATGAACCTAGGTTTGAAATAAAAAATGTGAGGTAATTATATTTCATTTGGATTTCTCTACTTCTCAAAATATATCCTGAGAAACAAATTAGGACAGTCCTTTCTTTTCTCTGCTCCTTCCTTGATGCCTCTCTCCCTCTTTCCCTTCCTCCTTGCCTTCCTCCCCTCTTTCAATAGATCTCTGTAGGTCAGCAACATCACACTGTACTACATGTTCTCAAATGAAATCACATTATTGCATTGACTTCTGGTGCTTTGGCATTCCTGGTAGTCCCTGACTACCTTAATTAGGAAATCTCTGACTTCCTTAATCCCTGGTTAAGGAAAAAACAAACCAACCTACAATCAACCAACCAATCAACCAAAGAATATCTGAAAATCCTGCAGTGTTTATACTTTTAAAATTTCTTTATTCTACTCTATGGCACATTAAAGGGTTCATTAGCATCTTGCTTGGAGGGCTGGTGGGACAGGGGCTGGTGCAAGCTAAGGTGGTGCATGGTGTGGCTTTCTGGGCAATGGGGCCTCTCTTACTAAGACCCAGATTACAATGATTTTTGGGAAAATAGCCTTTTTGATGTCTAAAATGCCAGTCTTAGATATAATTAAAATCTAAGATTGTTTGAGTTTCAGGTGTACAACATGATGATTTGATACATGTATATATTCAAAATGATTCTCCTATTAAGGTTAGTTATCACATCCTTCATCTCACAAATTAGCATGTTTTGGTCTGTATATGGTGAAAACATTTAAGATTTATTCTCTTAGCTACTCTCAAGTGCTGGTTCAAATGGAAGTTCTATTTTTGATGTTTTAGGAACCTTCATACTCTTTTCCATGGTGGTTCTTTCTACTAACTTAGGTTCCCAACAATAGTGCAAAGAGTTCCTTTCTTCACATTCTTGCCTACACTTACCTTTTGTCTGTTTGATAGTAGCGATTTTAACAGCTGGAGGATGATGTTTTCTATTTCTTTGTGGTTTTGATTTGCAGTTCCCTGGTGATTAGTGATATTGAACATCTTTTCATGTACCTTTTGATCATCTGTATGTCTCCTCTTAAATAGTGTCTATTCTGGTCATGTGTCCATTTTTAAATCAGATAGTTTGGTTTTTTGCTTTTGAGTTATATGATCTTCTTGTATACTTTGAATATTAAGCCCAGATCAGATATGTCATTGGCAAATATTTTCTTTCATTCCATAGATTGTCTCTTCATTGTGTTGATTGCTTCTTTTGATGTGGAGAAAGTGTTTTGTTTGATGTAGTCCCTCTTGTTTATTTTTGCTTTGTTGCTTGTGCTTTTGGTGTCACATCCAAAAAAAACAGATCAATTCCAAGAAGTAATTCTGACAAAGAACAAAGTCCGATTCCTGACTTCAAACTATATTACAAAACTGTAGTAATTAAAGCTGTTTGGTGTTGACATGAAAACTGACTCACAGACAAATGGAACAAAATCAGAGACCAGAAATAAATTCATACATAGTCATCCAATGTTTGACTAGGGAGCCAAGAATATTTTTTTTAATATAAAATTTTTAAATTTACATATATTTGACATCAGTTGTAATCCCCATGTATTCCCCATCACTGTTACACCAGTGCACCATCACCTCAGTCCCCCGTGCTCCCATCTGCCCTCCACCCTTCCCCTCTTCCCTCCCCACCAAGTGTCCCCAGTTTGTCTTTGTCTTTTCATTTTTGGTTTTTGTTTCTTTCTTGTTGTTATTATTATTATTATTGTTCTTATTCCTTTCCTTGATCTTTATTTGGGAGCCAAGAATATTTAATGAAGAAATTACAGTCTTTTCTATAAGTAGTGGTGAGAAAATAGGTCCTTCACATTCAAAAGAATGCAATTGAACACTTACCATACATCCTTCACAGAAAGTTATTGGAAAGGGATTAAGGAGCCAAATCCATAAATGGATTAAGGAGTTATTTGGAACCATAAAACTAGAAGAAAATATAGGGGAAAATGCCCTTTTAATCAGTTGAGATCATCTCTGACTCATGATATGCAACCAAGCACTTAGTAGCCTCTTTTTCTAGGAATACATTGCTTATGGATTGTGGAGTAAGGTTGCATATAGATCAGTCTTAAAGGACATATTATCATCATTCTATGTACTAAAATAGATTTTTCAGTTGAGCCCCTGCCAAGCTGTACAAGTTGACAATTACTGAAATGTAGTGAAAAAAACATGAAATGGGGTGATTCAAATCCAAGTTTTACCTTTTTTCTTGATACCACTTCTCCCAATCACTGTCTATTCTGCAAAGAAGGGTTCTAGTGACTTTACAAGTTTGTTGTGAGACTTAGAACTAAAATAACTGAACAGCACATACTGATTAGCTCATAGTAGGTACTCAATAAGTAGTATTTGGTATTTTTAAAAACTGAAATAACAGTAAGCATCTCTCTACCTGTTTGTCTATCAAGAAATTAGGGGACAGTGCTAGACATAGATTTGGGTGGAAATTCATTTAATTTAGCAAGTTTATAAGCTGGCAATGCTATATAAATAAAGCCTGTATACAGTTTGCATTTTAGAATCCAACGACAGAGTGACTCACACTGAATTGAAGGTGTTGTTAATAACATGTCACCCATACTGTCTGTGGGTTAGCTTACCCTTAGTTTAACTGAAATTTTATTTTTAGGATATAATCAGGGAAAGCAGAGATACAATCAGAACTCAAGAGCCCCCATTCATGCTTGCATAGAAATCAAGTTTCTTCTTTCTTGTAGGGTTTTACAGATCCCGTATACCGTGCCAGACGGAAGGAGTTTGCTGACATTGCCTACAACTACCGACAGTAAGTCTGCCTTGCTTATTGGGGTAAGAGAGAAGACCACATTCCTGGCCTACCTCTCCCTCACCCAAGGTTAGAAAATACCAGCATAGAGACTGTTGTCCTGTGTGTTGTGAGTGTGTGTGTGCCTGTGTGTGTTTGAACCCTCCCTTTAATAACACATGTTCAAAAAAATTGCCGTCAGACAAAACAAATTTACCCACTGTGCAGGGCCTAGCTCTCTCCCAAGCTTTGTTGTGTAATTACGCAGTGATGTCTGAAGTAATTATAAAAGGCCTCCATCCTGAATAAAACAGCCTCTGGTATTCTCCAACATTAAATGGGGAAGAAGGAAAAAAGACAATCATTTACATTCAAGATGGAGTTGGCCGCTTTGCTGAAATAATGAATCCTTTGAGGTTTCAGACGAGCCAAGTCTCGTGTTCTACTTTTATCTGATCTGACCCAGCTGCAAAGGGCAATTTTAGCATGAGTTTATTTTGCCAAGGATTTTATACTCCTCCTCTACCCTGTCTTAGCCAAAGGAAAATGCAAATACCAAATATATCATTTAGGGAGAGAATTGTTTTGCTATTTTGAGTTCTGAGGAACTAGAGAAATGCTCCCATGGAGAACTGAGGTCCATTTCAGAATAAGCTTGAGAAAGATGTGCATGAGAAAGAAACTTAAAGGTTGACCAGAATGCAGAGGTAAATGACCTTTGAATAACTTAGAATATAAAGGAAGTGAGGGAGGTTACAGGTTGTGTCTACAGCACTAAAGTCACCTAAATAGAGTGAGGAATTCCTTTCTCTGAGTGACTCTTGGTGGAAGAATCCAGAACAGTGCTGACCTTAGTCTAGCAAATCTGAGCCTTGACTCGGGGCAAGCAGAAATCATAGGCCAAGGTGACCTTTCTCTTGTCTTCACTTTTGCCCCAACGGGGGTCAGGTAGACAGCACAGATTAACTACAGATGAGATTCCTTCAAATAATGAATAATAATAGACCATGTTCATTATCTCCTTGTGATGTCTGGGACTTTGCTAAAGGCTTTGTTTACAGTATTCACTTAGTGTTAATAATCACTCTACATTCTTCAGATGGGAAAACTAAAGCTCAAAATGGCTAAGTAACTTGCTTTGATCATATAATTGACTAGAAGGTAGCAGCTTTCACTTTTAAACTTAGCTTTTTGTAACTTCAAAGTCCTTTTCTTCAGTTTAATATTTTTTAAATTGGATTTATTTAATTATATTTGACATCATTTGTATTCCCCAGGGAGTTCCCACCACCATTTCACCCATTCACCATCACCTCAGCCCCTTGTGCTCCTTCTACCCTCATCCCCATCTTTGCCCTCCCTCCCCTATGAGCCAGTGGTTTAGATTCACATCTCTTTAGCTATATATCACACACCACATCTATCACCAAAGCACGCATAATCCTCCACCATAGTTCACTGAGCCTCTTCCCTCTTGGGTCCTCACCCCTTTCCTGCCACCAGCCCAGACCCCTCTGGTAGCCTTAATTCTGCAATCAGATTTCTAAGACTTTTAAAGGATCGGGGTTGTTTTGTCCAAAGTCCTTCTTTATTATTCCTCTGAGTGTCTGAGGACCCTTTTCCATATAATCCAAGAGCTACCTAGGGATATGTGCACTCACTTCTTGGTTGTTGGACTCTGAGGGGAGAAACCAATTCTCTTCAACTTCCTTTCCATAAAAATGTCAACCCCAGTGAAGGAGTGTGGAATTCACCAACTGTCTCGTGATCCTGGATGTTTGGACTCTGAGGGGAGAAACCAATTCTCTTCAACTTCCTTTCCATAAAAATGTCAACCCTAGTGAAGGAGTGTGGAATTCACCAACTGTCTCGTGATCCTGGATGTTAAGTAGAGACATTAAATTGGTTATTAAAGTCTACCTACTAATAGCTGGCTCTCAGAAGAGCCTATGAGAAGTTCAAATCAACTTCCCACCTCTTGTTGATGAATCTCAGATGGTTAAGCGATGTGCCCAAAGTTATGTGGCTAGTTGGGGTTGAACTTGTTCTCACATTCAAATTCTGCTTTATACCTTATTTTAGCTCATCTCTTGTCAACTGTTGTTGTTTACCTTCTGTTCCTCCTTTGAAATAGTACCCTGGTATGATCTTGGTATGTGGTACAGTTGATTTTCATGATTCCACGATCACTTGCTTAAACTTATTGAAGTATCAAAAATCAGTATTTCTGTTACTTTCATAATCATCCCAGACCTGGGCAGAGCAGGGAAAAAATTTAGTCTCCTGATACACAAGTCCAGCTGAGGTCAAACCAGGTGACCCCATCTTCTTATATCATAAACAGTTATTCTTTCTGAGGTCAATTTATATCAGAGCCACAGTTGTCAAATATTTGTGCTTTTTATTGGTAGTTTTTGCTATTGAAAATGGTGCACCTCCTCTCCCTCACAGCATCTTGGTGAAGTGCTATCTGGTGTTCTGAGGGCTTGAGGTTGGAATGTCCTTTAAGGAGAAAGTGTCTGCCTTACATAAGCTTCATTCCAGCAGGAGTTACGGTATCGTGAGTTCAGTGTTAGTGAATCCACGATGTATTAAGTAAGTGGGCTTTCAACAGAAGCACACACTGAACAAAGTTGGAAGTTTCCATCTGCTGTAAATGTGAAAAGCTCACAGGACCTAGGTCTGCGTGCCTCCGAGGAAGAGTGGCTCAGGTTTGCTAACTTCAGGGTTCATGGTGAACTTATGAAACAAAACTACTGCATATCGTGACAATTGAGTACATTCCACGATCTGCTGGTTTTCCTCCTCCCTTTCTGAATCTTCTTCTCAGACCTCTCTGGCCTCTTCCTCCTCCTTTAGAAATTGTAACCACTTTCAGAACTCAACATTGACCTTCCTTCTTGGTTTCCACCACCTTCCATGCCAACAGCTCCCACCTCTGGGTCTTTAGCACCTTCCCAGTAACTATTACATATGGGATTCAATTCAAATGTCATCCTGTAGAGCCACAGAATACTGAAGGGTTGATAAAATGTGTCTAGTGTATCCCAGAGCCTACCCTAAGAGCAAGACTAAGAGAGCCCATTTGTCTGGGGGAATACTAGAAAAGACAGATGACAACTAAAAAAAATAGGTGTTAGCAACGTCAAAACAGGTATAAAGAGGAAATTTAATAGGGAATTTGAATGTAGACTGGGGGGATGGGCTAGGAAGAAGTGATGTTCAGATGAGGAATTCAGGGTTAAGAGTCTACCAACCGAAGAGAAAGGTGGCAGTGGGTGAGGGGTTGCGTTTTGGTAGCTACAGGGCTTTTAATTTATTTTGAGAGATGTAGATGTGGAGGCAGAGCTGAGTTACCATAGACAATGAGGGAGCAGCAGAACGTTCACAGGGCTAGCTTGGCATGCTCTCCTCTGCCCAAGTCCATGCTAATGCTTTGACTTTCCTCCACAAGACAATTTAACAAAAGTCTCAAAACATGAGTTTGAACAGGCACTGACAAAATAACATTGTTGGGGGCCTCCCTGGTGGTGCAAGGGGCTAAAGTGCGGAACCATGAGGCTATCCACAGCCACTGCAGCATGTTGATACCCGGCCAGGGAGGGGACCCACATGGCACAGCAGATCTCTCCTGTCTTGCCCGCTGCTCCCCTCAGCAGTGTATTTCAGTCGATTTGCCTGTTCTGCTCCCCACTCTGTCTCTGCTGAATCCTCTCACCCCCCACATCTCTGACCTGTACCCCAGTTCTTGTATGCATAAATAAACAAATCTTAAAACAAAAACAAAATAACATTGTTTTGGGCCACCAAATGACATGTCTTGGTCATAAGTTGTGTGTGTGGTGGCAAGGTGTATTAACTGTCCCATTTGGTTGGTGGAGTGATTCAGAAACCATGCCTTCTACTTAAAGCATTTTTTTTGAAGAGGTGTCCTAATTGACTTAACTAGACATACTTATATTTCTCGGCAAATTCTCCTCTGAAAAAAGTTTATTTTACTTAATGAGATCATGGCCTAATAAAAATAACTGACAATTTCTTCAAAGACTGAGGATCTCATAAAATCTCAGATCTGTGTATCAAGTGACTCCTGAAATACTCCACCCAGAAAGCTTTTCACACATGACTTATTGATGCCATGACAACATGACAATGTCATTTTGATCGATTCTGTTGTGAAGATATGTTTGAAAGGCTCAGGAGAATGGCGACAACTTACCCCAGGTCTCACACTCTAGGAAGCTGCAGAGTTAGAATTCAGACTCTCCTTGCTGTTCCTGGCAAAGCAAGGGCCCCCGTGGTAACTGCTCTCCAGGTCAGGGGAAGCTCCAGGTCTGTCCGTGCCTGGAGCTGCAGGCACTGGCGCCCACAAGAATCTACAGGAGCGGAATCAGAAACTAGGTTTGTAAGCTGGGTTTGATTCTGTTTCTGGAGTGGGCACTGGATTCTGTTTCTGGAGAACAGACCAAGTGAGTCACAAGAGTTTGCTTCTTTCATCTACAAGTTAATGCAAACAGAAAGGCGGGCTTTGTTTGCTCTATAAGGAAATGCTAATGGGCGCTAGTTAAGGCATCAGTGGATCTCTCTCCTGCTTTGCTGTCTCTTTGTTGGCCCACTCTCAGGCATTGGTCTCTTCTCCCTTTCAAGTGGACCCCAGCATCTCCAGGCTAACGCTCTAACCCAGTTACAGTTCCTATCTGTTTCCAACAGAATCAACAGAAGCTCGCTCCTTGAGTCTTACTGGTGCTCATTAGGACATGGACCCATCTCTCACCTGTCACCTTGGCCAAGGGAAATGGGTGTTCTGATTGGCCAGGCCTGGTCAGATGCCCACTCTGAAGGATGAAGTCTCTCCTTGCTGGGACCTCACAAGCTGAGATGGGAGGAGGCTGTTTTTACTGGAAGAATGGAGAAAGGCTATGAGCTCCTGGAACAGCAAATGTTACCCAGTGGACGTGTCAGGGTGCCACTATCTCTTGAAAAATTTTGTAGAGCCAACAGATACCTTTCTTTCAAGTTAAGAATTAGTCCTAGTGATGATTCGGAGTTACCCAATGATATCATTTGTCAACAAAAGTTTTCGGTATTTTATATATTATAGTTAACTTCATTCTCCCCCACACTCTCTGAATAACTACTTATAATAGTCCACATAACAGCTGCAAAGGTTAGGTTTGTTAAATTGTCTGAGGTCATTCACCTAGGAAAGAGCAGAGCCAAATTTCGAACTCATCTGTTTCCATAGCCTGTTCTGTTCCTCCATCAGCATCTAGCCCCGGTGCATCCTTAGGTCAGGGGCTTCTCTGGCATTCTTTTCACAATCCTTACTGGTCATTGCAGGACCTTTTAAGCTTGTCTTGCTTTCAATTCTTAAGCAAAAAATCTGTCTTCCCCCCCGGTATCTGTGGAACATAACAGCGACTTTGCTTTCATGTCCTTGGATGAGCCACAAGTCTGAAAGGGCAGGCTTGGAGTTTGGAGTTTGAACGATGGTCCCTAATTCCAAGGTAAACAGTTCTGCCTTGTCCCAGACACTGTGTGCCTGTTAGGAAACAGGCCCGCGGCCCAGAAACAGCCCCTGTCTTTGAAGTCAGGCTTTGTTTGGTCTTCATTTGTTTTCGCTGTTCAGAACACAGCTCATTTTTAGGTGGTTTTCAAAAGGACCTTTTGAATTAAAGACTCTCAAACTGTAGTGTGTTATCTGGGAAAGTATTAGATTCTAGATGCCCAGACTGTCCCTTCCCCACAGATTTGGGGTTCATCAGCATTAGTCAACACAATTTATTTCTTTTTTAATTAAAATTTCTTTCTCCATTGTTTGTTAAGGTAATGTTGGTTTACATCATCATATTTGTTTTAGGGCTTCTGGGTTCAACCCTCTACAAATGTCTTTTTTCTACACCATGCCTCCCACTGAAGCCCCAATAATCCTCTTTCGTAATCCATTGGACCCCTCCCCAGCTGCTGCCACCCCTTCAGGCTCCCCTTCTGGTTCTCTCAGTTTTACAGTCAAATGTCAAGGGTTTGTTATTTTGAGTCATCCGCTTTGTGTCTCTCTGTATTCCACATATAAGCACACCATCTGGCATTTGTCTTTCTCCTTCTGACTTACTTCCCTCAACATAAGCACTTTCAAAAGTTCCATGTAGTTCTCTTACGTCATAGTAGACATGCTGGGGAAGCATCTACTGAGCGTGCATTTAAATACCTTTATCACGCTCAGGGGCAGGGATGTGCAGTCCAGCAAGCACGTGCTCACTACACAAGGGGGTCAGACTCAGGGTGCACAGTAAGTCCACCTGGACCACCAGGTGCAATTCTCGCGTGGACAGCACACCGTGGGTTGCTTTAACTGAACCCAGATACTTTGCTTAGAAAGCGAATGTCTTCTTTGTCTCAGCACATTCATGTTACTCTTCTGGACCCCGAAGGTAAGTGAGTTTCTATACCAGCTAAACAATTAAAGAGCAGAAAGGCCAAATGATATTCCAGAGTGAGAGCAAATCCTAAGTGCAGTTGGTGAGGAGAGTGCTTGTGTGACTTTACCTAAATGGGGAAACAATCCCTATATCAAGTAGTAGTATGTTCTCCTTTTATTTCTTTTTTAAAGATTTATTTATGCATATAAGAACTGGGGTACAGGCCAGAGGTGTGGGGGTGGTGAGAGGATTCACCAGAGACAGAGTAGGGAGCAGAACAGGCAGACTGACTGAAACACACTGCTGAGGGGAGCAGTGGGTGAGGTAGGAGAGGTCTGCTGTGCCATGTGGGTCCCCTCCCTGGCCGGCAGCAGGGATTGAACTCGTGCTGCAGTGGCTGTGGTCTGCTTCACAATGTGTTGCTTAACCCATTGCGCCACCAGGGAGGTCCCAGAATGTTCTCCTTTTAAGTAATTGATGCAGTACACCGCAGTGCTTGCTGGCGCCCTCTGGGCCTGGCTCGTGGGCTCACTCTCCTTCATCTCTCCTCTTCCATGCTGTGTTCTAGTGGGCAGCCCATCCCTCGGGTGGAATACACTGAAGAGGAGAAGAAAACATGGGGCACGGTGTTCAGGACCCTGAAGTCCTTGTACAAAACCCACGCTTGCTACGAATATAATCACATTTTCCCGCTTCTGGAAAAGTACTGTGGCTTCCGTGAGGACAACATTCCCCAGCTGGAAGAGGTGTCCCAGTTTCTGCAGTGTAAGTCCACATCAGGCCCCAGGACTATCGGTGTAGGCTGAAGTAAGCCCCGGCGGCCGTGAGTGTTTGTGGAAAAGCCTGTAGGCCAAGTCTCCCAGGGAAAATGAAATTTCACTGTTGTGTTCTGCCCCCTCTAGTTTCCATAAGCAGTTCACTTGCACCCACCCAAGAAAAGGCATCAGGAGTGAGTTTGGCTAGATCCAAACTGTGTTCCTGCAAAGTAATTTTTTACTCAAAGCCCAGAGCGCCCAGGCTGGCTGTCAAGTGTGTTCTGAGATGGCTCAGCGTGGATTTGGGCAGGAAATGTGCGTGGTGGCTTCACGGCCCTGAACTTGAATTCTGCATGTCCACCCAGTGTGATTCTTGCTCTGATCCACGCTAGTTGGGTGAACCTACTTCAGTCATTGATCCGAGGGGTATTAGGGCTGCCTTTCTCAAAGGGAAATTGTGGGAGTGCAAGAAGACACTGCTTGCAAGAGCACCCAGCCTGGAGCTGCATCCTTGGGAGCAGCTCAGTGAATTGGGCTGGATTAGAATCTGAGCAGGTCAGTGGGAAAGTACATGATGGGGAAGACAGTCCTCTTGCGCCATTTTCTTGAAATGTGTTTTCCTTTCTGCCATGAAGTGTCAACTAAAATTAACAACCCACTAACACATCGTGAACAACTACTATTTGCCGGGTGGAATGAGATAAAGCCTTGTAGAAATGAAGACTTATTTTTATATCTCTGGGTTGTGCAGAAATGGGGTGTTAGTTCTAGGCTAGCAACCAGGAAAGCTACATGACAGGGAAATGGTAGCTGGGGCAGATTGGGGGGTGGACTAAATGGTTCTTTAAAAAGTCTTGACTTCTCAGGAAAAGAGGAGAGTGGGAACCCAGGCAGAGGGACTGAGGCATCCTAAAGATATTCTTTACATCATTATCCATGTTCCCATTATTAATAAGACAGCAGTTGGGAATTTGTAGAGTCATGAGTAAGAGAATAGATTCAAACCAGACCACCTCCTATGGCTGTGATCTGGGGCAAGTACTTTGACCCCTCTGGGTCTCAGTTTCTCCATCTGTGAAGTGGGCATGCTAAGCGTATTCACCTTGTAGAGGTATTGTGAGGATGAGTGAACATATATAAAGTGCTTAGGACAGTGTCTGATGCCTGCTAATCTATAGTGTTATCTATGTAAATCATCATAATCACTGTCATTATGACTCTCCTTCTGAGTCTGAAACAAATTGGGAGTTCTAGGAACCAGAAGAGATGTGATCGAAGTGTCAAGTTTGTTGCTGATAAACCTCCTGAGAGAAGGTGGCATAGATGTGCAGTCCTCATGGACTTCCTAATAGTTTAGCCCTGGAGGAGGCAAGACAGCCGCCAGTCACATGCCCACAGCAGACCAACACGTGCTCCTCTGTGGGAGACAGTCAAGAAGGAGGGAACTGGAGGGGATGAACATTAGAATATTCCTTTCCTCTTCCCAGATGACCCAGTGAGGGAAGTCACTGTTCCTCGCGGGGTGACTGCATGGAGTTCAATGAAAAAGCTAAAAGTGTTCTTCTGTATTCTTATTTATTTGGGGAGTGGAGTGAAAACTCCCTCTGTACTCTGGAATCAGGAGAGGTAGGGATCAGTGTTCCACTCTAAAGAACAGTAAGGGAAGCTGAGTGCATTGGACATTCCGAACATGCTAGGCGCTGTGCTAAGAACTTTATATTTATTAGCTCTTTTGAGTCTTGTAGCAACCCTACGAAATATTCAATCCACATTTTTGCAGATGAGGAGACTGAGGCTCACAGAAGGGAAGTTATGTAACCTCTATTACCCAACTAGAAAGTATTGAGGCAAAGACTAGAAACCAAGTGTGCTTGGGTCAATGTTCATGCCCGTCTCCAGTGTGTGCTCTGCTTCCCTAGTCAAGGTCTTCAGACATATCTGCTCTGCTGTGATGGACTTTGAGTTGTCTTTCTTTCTTTCAGCTTGCACTGGCTTCCGCCTCCGACCTGTGGCTGGTCTTCTTTCCTCTCGGGACTTCTTGGGTGGCCTGGCCTTCCGAGTCTTCCACTGCACCCAGTACATCAGACATGGGTCCAAGCCCATGTATACACCCGAACCGTGAGTACTGTCCTCCTGCCCTAGTCACCAGTCACCATGAACGGCATCTTTCCCGGCCCCAGAAACAACATTCATGGCAAGCTAAGCCACAGAACTCACTGCCTACATTGACAGTAATAGTACTAAGAGAGAAACTCGTTTCTGCTGGAGAGTTTCTCTGTCCAGATAGGCCCTACCGATTGGAGACATGGACATCTCACAGACCCAAGGTTCAGATCTCCCCTGACTATGGGAAGGTGAAGCCACATTCAAGTTATAAGAAGACTGACTTTCCAAATGGGAACAGGAATAAGTGGTGGCAAGTTATCTCAGGCTCCTCTAAATACACACCTACATGGCTACCTTAGTACCCTTTCAGAACGCACAGATGAGTCTAGTATTTCTTTGCCTGGATTATATTTTGACTGGAGCTACAAATGCTTCTTACTCTTTTTTTTTGCAGTTAGCCATCCTCTTAGTCAGATAGACCTTATGCAGCTGATACCAAAGAGTCAGTACAATGCCCAAAATGGGTTTTCCCTGCTATAAAATTCATTACTATAAATCAGGAAAGATCTATTCCCAATGGACCTGACACATAAAATTTTAAATGAAAATAGATTTTCTTCTATGACTGGCTTCTGCCTCCTGCTCCAGAGAGAAGCAGCACCATTTTAAAATTTGTTTTTACTTCCCATGGGGAACAACTGATCACATTCTGTCTTCCCAAGAGTCTTAATACCAAGGAGAAGACTTAGATTAGGCTGTTTCATGACTCATCGCTCACTCTGGTATCTGGGATGATGCCCACGAAAATATCTGCTCTTCTCTCCCATACTCCACTAGCTCCAACTTCTTTGCCCTGCCCCGCCCTTTGCTTTTCTTTTCCTTTCCTCTTTTTCTCTTGTACCTTGCCTCCAGTGATTCAAACTGTGTACAACACTCCATTTTCCGGTGAGTGAGGTCATAAGCCTGAATCAGTTAACTTCCTTCTGTAGGAATCTGGAAGACTGAGTAGAAGAAAAGCTTAGTCCAGTTTGACTTACGAACTCTTTCCCATGCAAGCTCTGTGCTTTCTGTCTTTCAGTGACATCTGCCACGAACTGCTGGGACACGTGCCCTTGTTTTCAGACCGCAGCTTTGCCCAGTTTTCCCAGGTAAGGAACGGATCTCTTTAGCCTTCAGTTACGGGATTGTGACCGTGGTTGTGCAAGTTCATCACACCTGGGGAGGAGGAACCCGTGTGCCCTCTCCGAGGATGGCAACCTGGTGTACCTGGTGTAGTTCTGTGATCCCACCTGAGCTGTGTGTTTCCAAGGAGCTCACCAAAGGGCCTGTTCTCCCTTAGCAGCCAGAGCCAACATTTGATGAACTAAACCAGACCTTCTCACTTCTCTTCTCCACCATGCCACAGCTCCCCATTTCACCAAGAGGAAAATAAGTCCTAAAATAGCTTAAATGGTGCTGCATGATCAGGCGTCAGATCCCTCTTTTACGTCACCTGGCACACCCCCTGTTACTCTGTTCCATGCCCCTGTGGCTCATCCCTGTTACTTGAACCAACTGGTCTTTCCCTCCTTAGACAACTTTGTCACCAGTTACAGGCTTACTACAATGCCTTGCCCTCGGGTATTAAAAAGTAGAACCGCCAATATCACATCCATCTCTTTGCTCAAGTATCTCTTCCATGATGCTCACCCTGGGATCAGCCTCCCCTGTCCTTGTCCTCTCTGCCTGTATTTCCACCCCCTTTGCCCTCTTTTTCATTTTGTTTCTTTTCCTTAAAGAACACATCACATTCTAACATACCCCTGTATATGTGTATTATATATTGTCTGTTTCCACCCACTCAAAGGATCTTTATAAGTTTTGTGCAGTGCACATGAACACATTAAATACATACTTTTTGAAATGAATGTGTATATTAGGAGGCAACTATATAAATTTTGCCTAATACCAGGCAGGGTGGAGCAGATGACATCAAAGGCACCAAGTATTCACTAGAGGAATCTGCAGCTGCAGCTGTGATGAAAAGTGGTCCCTGACTTTTCAGAGTCTTTCAGAAATGCAAAAAAATCAACAGGTCACCTACCTTCTCTGTTCCTTAGCTTTCCCTTTTGTACAGTGAAACCACAGGACCATGTGCTGGAGAAAGGCTTCCCCCTCTCTAGAGATCCGTGGCTCTAAGATACGTGGTTACAGAAGGCTTGAAGGACAATCAGAGTTCCCTTGGTTTACCATTTGAAGATATCTGGTCAACCATTGCCTTCCTGTGGCAACTACCAGTCTGGGATGGAGGGGAAAGTTTGACCATGGGCAAACTCCAGCCATACCAGCAATACTTTTTCTCCAAAATTATAGGAAATTGGCCTCGCGTCTCTCGGTGCCCCTGATGATTATGTTGAGAAACTCGCCACGGTGAGTCCTCTCTCCCGGGTTGGTAGTGGGGTGGCTTAACCTTCAGGTCTTTGTAGTTCTGTTCCTTTCCCTGAAAGTCAGGTTATTAGGGAAGAAAAAAAAACAGAATAGGTTGGATTATGTTTGCATACATTATTTTTTTTTTAAATTTATTTATTTATGCATACAAGCACTGGGGTACAGGCCAGAGGTGTGTGTGGGGGGTGAGAGGATTCACCACAGACAGAGCGGGGAGCAGAACAGGCAGATCAACAGAAGTACACTGCTGAGGGGAGCAGTGGGCACAGCAGGAGAGGTCTGCCGCACCATGTAGGTCCCCTCCCTGGCCGGTGGCAGGGATCGAACTCGTGCTGCAGTGGCTGTGGTTTGCTTCACAGTGCGTTGCTTAATCCACTGCGCCACCAGGGAGGCCCTGTTTGCATACATTAAATTCCACATTTGATTTCTTTTTAATGGTTTGCTTTTGAGATCAACTGCATGCAGATGTAACTTTAAACAGAGTGTCTTGAAAATGTCAACAGACTATCATGACAGCCCTTGAGAGCTCTTAGGCATAGAGTGCATGTGAGAAATAGTCTGGATTCATGGCTTTGTAGAGAGAATATTCACTTTCTATCTTTATGCTGGAATCTCAGTCTACCTTAAGACACAAGGTAGAAATGGGGTTGAGGCTCCCCCTTCTTACCAGAAACTTCTCTCTTCCTAGTAAATGTGGTGACTGCCCTTCTTGGACGCAGAACTCTGCACAGTCGGGGTTTCCTTCCTGTAGCCTCCCTTCCCTGCTCCTAAGCCATACTTCTTATACATTGCTCAGATTGGAAGTTGAAAAATGAAACTTTATAATGAAATCAGGGACCACAAATGACTGAAAATATATTATTCAGATGTCAGGTTCAAAGTTTATGAACTCAATTTATCAGAAAGGTCAGAAACTCCCAGAAGGTGCTTTCTCACTGACCAAGTGCACTGAGACTCTGGGCACATAGCTTTTGCTTTCTCATCTCTGAAAGTGGAAATAGCAGTTTATATCCTGCCCATCCCAAAAGTGAATTATGTAGGTCCAAAGAGTTCAATGTTTGTGAACATGAGTTATTAAATAGCAGATGCTACAGAGATGCTGCTATCACAGAAGCTGAAGAGCTTAGTTGAACTTCTCATTTGTGAGGAAATAATTTGGACCCCAGAGCATCACGTTCCTACTGTAACAATGAGAAGAAGCATTTATCAACAACCTAACTTCTCAGAGATAGATCTTATTGTTGATATATTGGTCTGGGAACAGTCCTGGGTTCTTTTTGGTCCTCTGTTTGCTGTGTGACTATACACCCACTGCTTGACCTCTCTGAGCTGAAGACTTCTCATCTGTATGTGAGGAGGGAAGACTGACTGAGCTCTCACACACTTCCAGGTTTAACAATCTCTAATGCATTAAACATCTAGCCTACTGCTGATTCTCTAAGACCATGACTTGAATGGCTTGGGACTTCAGTCGGTAGGACTATGCCAGAATTCCAGCACAACCTTTCCCAGGCCAGGCATCTAGAACATGTCTTACCTGGAACTCTTGAAACAGAATTGGTTGTTGGGAAAGAATAGTATAGCACCCCATTTTAGCACAACTAGTGGCATGTCTCTGACTGATTTCATTACTACACACCCCCCTAGCTCCCACTTCTGAAGCTGATGTAATTACCTGTTAAGTCTGACCAATTTAGGGGAACATCTCATTTTAGTGAGAAAACAGAGAAGAAAACAGAAGGGGTGCAGGACTTCCTGTCACAGACTTATTGGTGAAGACTGTCCTTTTAGGGTTTCTTTAATACTCTTTATCTGTTTCCTATCACTTTTTTCATTCAGTCAATTCTTGCATCGACAGAGTGAGAGACAGATTGAGAAGTGACCAGATAACAGTGATTCAGAGAACAGGCCCAGACAAGCCCAGTTCTGTCCTTGGTCCTGGGGCATCTGCTGCTTCCCTTCCTTAAGTTGTTCTCTCAACTTACTCTCTGTTCCAGATTTACTGGTTTACTGTGGAGTTCGGGCTCTGCAAACAAGGAGACTCCATAAAGGCATATGGCGCCGGGCTCCTGTCATCCTTTGGTGAATTACAGGTATGACCCTAATTTGAACCAAGGATGGGTGGGAAAGTGGTGGGTAGGTACAAGAGGCAATTTTTTCCCTCTTGGTGCTTGTTAAACCTCATTTCCATCTATTATTACATTCAACCTGGGGACTTATCCAGGTTGAGTTACTCCTTTCTTGACCATAGGTTTTAGATGGGCTTTGAAAGGCAGGGTCTACGTCCACCAGCCTTCCATATCTACATTTTCTCCAACTTCAGATCCTGCCAACTTTATATCAAAAATACACACTACATACAGATAGGCCACAATGGTTGTGTCTGTATTGAACATGTACAGACTTTTCCCCCTTGTCATTATCTCCTAAACATAGCACCACAAATGCTAACATAGCACTTACATTGTAGTAGGGACTATAAGTAATCTAGGGATGATATGAAGTATACCAGAGGATGTGTATGTGGCCATGCAGTTGCTAGGTCATTTTATGTAAAAGACTGAAACAGGCACAGATTTTGGCCAACTTGGGGGTTCCTGGAATCCCTAGGATACACCTGGGAGTGACTGTGTATGCAATTAGTTGAATCTACTGCATTTAGACTGGGGTGAAGTGGGGATGCAGCAGGGACCACCCACCCTGATCTAACATGAGAACTTTCCACTTGCGGCCTGCAGTACTGCTTGTCTGACAAGCCGAAGCTCCTCCCCCTGGAGCTGGAGAAGACGGCCGTTCAGGAGTACACCGTCACAGAGTTCCAGCCTCTGTACTACGTGGCTGAGAGTTTTAATGATGCCAAGGAGAAAGTGAGGTGAGTGGTGACAGAGTTGGGTCCGTGGCCCTTGGCGTTCCTTCCCTGGTCGGTGCCACTGATCTGTGGGTGGCTGGGGGGAGAGCGCTCACCAGGGCTTACAGCAACTGGGGGCAGTGGACAGAGCCATCGCTGTGCTTTGCTCATGACTGAGGATCCAGTCACAGGATTTGAGGCAGGATCTGAGCCCAGGCAGTCTGAGTCTAGAACATGGTGTCAGTCATTGCTGCCAAACTTGAAGAGTCCTACTGGCCTTAACATTACGTTCTCAGAATGGCACAAGCCAGCTTAGACACATCATTAGTGATGCCATTGCATTTCTAGGCCATTTGGACTATCTGGTTGGTCAGTGAGATGTCCTTCATGAGGGTGTCATGGTGCAGTCCTTCCTGGCCCAAGAGTAACCCACAGGGAAGACAGGGCTGTGACGAGCACAGATGTGGGTCCTTACCTTGACAGTACGACCTCGGTGGTCCCTCAGCTTTCCCAAACTACAGTTTCCTCATCAGCTGTAGAGGGTTGATAAGAACGCCTTCTTCCTAAAGTTTCAATGAAGATGAAATTCGGACTGGGGTGTGAAAGAGTATAGAGCTGTGAAGCGTATAGAACAGTTAGGACCTAACCTGCTCTGTGGAGGTTATAGGAGGCACACAATCTGTGTTAATATTAGCATGGTGTTTCCTTCAATTCTTGCGAGCTGTGTTTGCTGCCTCGCATTGATTGCCAAGGATCTCGGTGTTTACTTTTTTCTATACCACTCCCCTTCTAAATTGTATTTACTCTTGGTCTTATTTAATAATAAAAATTGTGGCCTATCGTATTCTGTGCTTTTTTGTAAGCTATCTCTGTCTTTTTGTAGGTAGGTGACTAACTGAAAATGTGTGTGAGTGTGTTTGCTTATACACATACACACACAGCACACACACACAAAGGCTTCCCAAGGGACCTCACTAAAACTCCCTCGCACTTCTCAGCTGGCCTTTGAAGTCCCTGCCCTAGTGAGGCGTGGATGCTATTAGTGGCCAAGTGGAATGCCGCCGAGAAACCTCTTAGGATTGGTCTCCCCTACATGATGCCCTTCTCTGTGACTTTGGTTTCAGGAACTTTGCTGCTACAATCCCACGGCCCTTCTCAGTGCGTTATGACCCGTACACCCAGCAGATCGAGGTCCTAGACAACACCCAGCAGCTTAAGATTCTGGCCGACTCCATCAACAGTAAGTGACTTCCTTTACCCCATCAGGCCACTCTCTTTCCCCCAAATAGAGGTTGTGCTTTTCTATTTTCATAGTAAGACTAGAAAGGAAGTAGTTACTGTGGAGTAATTCAACATGGATAAGTCCCCAGGTTGAATGTCATAACAGATGGAAATGGGGTTTAACAAGCACCAAGAGGAAAAAATAGCACCTCCAGGTTAGGGTTTACTGGGAGAGAAAACTGGCAAAAAGGACAGAATTGCCTTGAGTGTCTTATTCTTTGACTTTCCTAGATTCCTCGCTCCCTCTTGTCCCTCCCACCTACCTCCCCGCTCGCCCCACATCGTCACGGCATGTTCCTTTCTCCGTTTCCTCCCTCAGTGTCCCGTAGACGTTGCTGTGCCTGGAGTCCCCAAGAGATGGGTTTGCCAACCCTCTAGTGGCGCAGGTTCTGGCCTCCCACTCGTTCTGCTCAGGGAGGACATTATAACAGTTGCTCCTGGAGACAAATCACATTTTTCTTTTGCTCTCTCTAGCCTTTCAAACTCCCTTCCAGAAAGTAGTTCTCATCTCTCTCCTGACCCATGGTCCATGTAGCTTTTTATGTCTAAAACACTCTCCTTTTCTTTCAATTTAGAGGTCCTCAACACTAGTTCATGTTTTAAGCTTTCCATAGATGTCTCTTCCTGTAGGAAGACTGACGGGCTAGCCTTCCTATGCACTGGTATCCCCTTCTGCTACACCCTGTAACCAGCTCAGAGCACGCCCCAGTACACAATCTTGCTTGCTTGACTCCCCTACCGAGGCCAGAGCAGAACACCATGTCAGATTCACTGGATAAGGATAGCACTTATCCTTATTCTTATCTTAGGTTCTCAAGATCTAGTGAATGAATGAACAAAGCCACCAAAAGGGTGACCTGAAAGAGAGGCATGTCAGGTCGAGTGGGGTTCCTACCTTATGTAATGTTAACAGAGGCTAAAAAGGCAGGTGGTCTGCAAGTCCTTCTAATGCTTTTCTGGTGTTACCCGAGGCCATGGCCAATATATACTGCTGTCCTGGCTGCTGCAGTCATTCACCATTAGGTAGATTTACCTGCCACCTACCACCGCCATTCGGCAAGACCCCAAGGCAGATTCACCCCTATCGATCCCACCTTGGACCTTAGCTGGAATAGAGCTGTCCAGAAAGTCTAAGCAACTACTCTGAGACTAGGATGTCAGAAAGACATGGGGAAGCAAGCCATCGTTATTGTCTCTCTAAATTTGATATGAAAGGTCAAAAAATGAATCTACATGTTATTTTTATAAGAGAATTGCTTAGATTATAGAATAACAGATTTAGGAATTGAATGGTCTTTGGAGCATCGTGACCTGACTGAGCCCCCCTTACCTCTCTATACTTTAGTTTACTCTGGATTGAGGAGGGAAGGAGGCTTGTCCATTTGCACGGTCCCTTCCACTTCGATGAAGAGCTGGTGTTCCTCCGGCCCTTCGGCACCTGTGAACATGACATGAACGGGGCATCACCATCAAAATTTAGTCTAGCAGCCTAGGCTGAGTTACATGACATGAATTTTAAACCTAGCATGTGTGAGACTCACCTGGAGAACAAGTTAAATTAATATTTCAGGAGTCATACCTCCAGACTAAATTTGTTAAGCTTGGGGTAAAGCTTAGGGGTTTGTATTTGTAGTAGTGCCCTAGGTGATGCTGATCTAGGAAGTTTGTGTGAGTTACACTATTAGGTGTGATGACTTAGCCCTTTCCAAGCATCTGTGGATGACCATGTAAAGAAGAAACAGAATATGTCAGTGATTTCACTGGGGGAGAAGCTTGTTAAGTCCTTCCCTGAGAAATAACCTATAGAAAAACAAAGGCAATGACATTAACATTAACAGCACTAAAACTTCCAAAAAATTTTAAGTATTTATGTCATAAGTGCCCAAATTCTATCATCAAAACTAAGCTATAAGTAAGCTTCTTTCAAGGCTAGGGGTCTTTGGGATAACTGGCATCCCTCTGAACCCCTAATTCTTGACACAGGAAGCATGTTTGTTCCCGTTATGAGTGGCTTGTTTTTCTTTCAGGTGAAGTTGAAATTCTTTGCAGTGCCCTCCAGAAAATAAAGTAAAGTCATGGAAATCCAACTCCTTTCATCTAAGAAAGTCGGAAAGCCAACCTTATTGGAGATGACCATCTTAAATCCTTTTTGGAACAAGATGGAGGATCAGCAAATAAAAGAACCTGAAATGACAACTTAATAATAAATACTCAAAGGCATAATAGTGGAGCTTTTGGGGTCACATTTGATTCTGAGATGATAATCTCATATTCTTGATTGACTTAAATCTACTACAATAATCTACTGACAATAATCTACTACATTTCATCCCAGTGAAAATCTGGGATCTGCTTCATTCAAGCTTCAGATATGCTTTTTGTTATTTACTATAGAGAATTCCTACAGGAGTGGGTATATATCACTCATTGCAGAACACAATCTTATTATAATTAAATTTTGGGGTTTCATATGGATCTTAAACTAAGGTTATTTTCTATTTCTGTTAACTGTGATTCCAATCACTGCTTTGTTATTTTGTCTAAGTAGATTTTCTTTAATTCAGGAGCCCATTAAAATTTCTATAAACATTAAAGTTCATAGAATAATATTGAAAAATATTTTTGTATGTTTTCTTATAATCAGAAGTGCTGCTGTAGAAACCAATAGAATTCTCCACCTGAGTTCTCCAACTTCCAGTGCCACTTTCCAATTGTTAGATATGTTTGGGAGATAGTATTAGGACACTTATGGTGAAATAGATATTAACCAAAGGCCTGATTAATAGATATTCAGTAAATATTCATTGAATGAATGAGGGACTACATTATTAATTAGCAAATCCTCAACAAAAGTGAGCTTTTAATCATTTCAAAAAATTTTAGGGATTGCAAAGTTTTACAGTTTAAATGTTTCTTTTAATAAAATATCGCCTCAGAAACACATTGACTGGCCCATTTTGCGACATGAAAGGATGAGCAGAAGCTATGGCAGGAGCTTGATGTGATCATGCAGTCACGTTTATATAGTCAAAGATTTTGGTTGTGCATTCGATATGTCTGAGAAGTAGTGGAGAGAACGGCTATGTCTTAAAAGCTCTGTTTTGAATTCTCATGCTACTTTGACATTTTATACCAGAAATAATTGAATCCTAAAAAACTGACCAAGTGTTAAGTAGCTGTGCCATCAGCAGTGAAATCTGGCACCATCCTATCTCTGACCAATGTTGGGAGTAGGGCACAGAGACTGGCATTTTTAAATCCCTCTGATGAGGGATTTTTTAAAAACCCAGTCAAACCTACTGGGTATATGAAGTTGGAGAAAATCGATACTGGTGGCAGTTCTACCACTAGCCTGGTGTGTTACCTTGTGTAACTCACTTCTTTGGGCCTTGGTTTTATTCTAACAATAAGGGAGTGAAATCGGATGGATCAAGTTCCCTTCAGTCTAGAAATACAATTGAAATGCTAACATGTGTCTTGAAATAGCTGTCTCTGATCCGTTAATCGGATATAATGGTCCCCGCCTAAGTATGCCAACTGAGTGGCAAGAAAATTTGGCTTGAATGTAGCTGAGGTTTCATTGAAGTTGGAAGATTCATGCTTGTGTCTATTTCCTCATGCCTCTCTAGCACTGATTGACAAGCACTAATTCTAAAAGTGAGGGTGAACTTTTTTCTCTGGTGTTCCTCAAGACCCCGAACATTCTGAAAATGGACTATTTTGATAAATAGGGAATTTACTGACTTTGAAGATGAAATATTACATAATATTTTAGACTGGATATTTTATAGTTTTATAGTTTAGTCCTATTGAAGATAGTTTAAGGTAGTTGAAATCAAAGTTTAGGTTAGAGCTTTAGACCCTAGTTTTCAGAAAAAGAAATTGGGAGATAATCTTTGAACTTTTAGCTTTGTGTTACTCAGATTTAGCTCTTAAAGCAATGAGCTTCAATATATTTCTGCTTTAGTGTTACTATGTTTAATGTCTAATAAATAAGCAGTTGTTTAGACTCAAAAATAGTCTTATAGATAATCCTGCTGTGTCCAAATGAAATAAATACTTGTAGAAGCATTACAAATATGTAGTAATATATTTAACATGCTTCTGCAAGGAAGGAGCTACATTTTAAATCTACATTTAGCTGTTTTTCAAAGAAACTGCTCTGATAATTTTAGCACCTAGAATATAGTAGGTGCCCCACAATTTTAAAAGATCCCTAGTTGAATCACAGAGAATGTAGTGAAGATTATCTCTCACAAATGTTTTTACAAGAAAAAGTTGAGGAACAGCTAAATTTGCAATTTCCCTTTTAAAAGCTTTTGAAAATTTTGTATATAGTCCAAGTTGTGAATTTTTAAAGGAATATATTACCCCTTCACACTCAGTATCTACTAACTGGCGAAATGATTCATATTTGAAATACTTCAACAGTAACTGACATATAAAGTGCTTAGTATACATGTCTCTAATTAATAAAGGAAACCAAATTTCATCAAAGAAACTTCTCATTATTAATCATGGGTTGAAATAGTCAGAAATCAATGACTGGCCTATTGGGAAACAATTACAAAAGATACCAAATATGAAAACAGACTTTGCAAAGGAAAGGAAAATGTGAACAAAATTTGTCTTTCCAATAAAGTGTGCACCTATACACACACACACACGTAGCTTTTCTGGGTTGTTTCAAATGCTGTATCAATAGTAGATTTGATGTGCTGTAGAAATGACTAATAGTTTCCGAACTGTGAGTCTTATGATTTATAATCTTACTTTCAATTCTGCTAGCTACAAGACACAATTTACCTATCTATAGCAAACACAATTTAGCTAAAGAATCAGCTTAGAGTGATACGTAATTGCAAAGAAGAGTGATTTTATCTCTGCAATATATACATATTACTCTCCTCTATAACATTATTCATAGGCAAGGTTATTCTGTAACAATACTTATTTTATATGTTTCTTATAAATTTTTGTGTGTGACAACTATAAGTAATAGAATATCAATTTTAAAAAGACAGGACTTTGTCTCTGAGATATGAACTTCTTAATTCTCTAAGAAGTAGGAAATGTTACTGCAGGAATTATAACAAGCCTGCTTATTTTCTGGTTACCTAAACGAAAAGATGAATGACAATTCCTTTGAACTTAAGTCCTTATTTTCCCCCAAATCATTCTTAGGAGGTAAGTGATACCTAAAGAGAGCAGGAGGATCAGTATGTTTCCAAGGTTATTAAAACCAGTGCACATTTTGGATATTTGTTGTCCACCCTTCCTAAAAGGTAATTGAGAGCAGTCTATTAATAACCTTAATCCCCTCTAACATTCCTGTTCCTAAAGGTTCTCAAAGAAGTGCTAATTGCTTTTGCATTCTGTCCTTTTCTTCAATCACCTTGCAAATGATGGTGGTGCCAAGGGCTTATTTCTATCATCTTTTCAGAGTGGCCATGGGACAGTGGAGTTTGGACTTAGAGAGATCAGAAACGCAACTTTTTGGGGGTATTTTTTAGTTTCTCCCGTAAGTTTTTCCTTTCTCAAGTGTGGCCCTTGGGATTTCTTTGAAACTTACTCATCTCCTCGTTCTCTCTACCCCCTCAACACACAGCTTTTCTTTGTCTTCTAAGAGGGCACGGTATGCATTGGGCCCGAGTTGAGGGCTGTAACAGTGAAGCCACAGAGAAGGTGCCTTTGTCATAGGCCTCATAGGTTTGGGGGAGAATGTACTTTAAACCTGCTTAAAGGGCTTCCAACCATCAACACGATCCAGAAATAGAGAATCAAACTAGTATAGCAGCATTACTTTCAAAGGGTATATGTTGACCTAGGAAGACTTTGGAGATCCCCCGGCATCCATATTCTTCTCAAGGTCATCAGTTCTCAAACTGTGGAGTCAGATGAGCTCCTTTCTTTGAACTAACAAAATAATTGCTGAGTGAGGAAGGAGGAAGCAGAACCTTTCCCAAACTCTCCATTCCCAGACTGTTCTTGGGAAAGTCAGGGAGACTCCCTCCAGAATCACTCTTGGAAAAGAATCATTCCCTAGCACACAGAACAGCCTGGGATTACAAACAGCAGTTTTATGACAGATACATCCTTGAAGCTGGAGTGCATGGAGAGAGATACCAACTAACTGTGCCTCACAGAGCAGAGCAACTCAGCACCGCGGACAGCACCCTTGCCCTCCACGACCCACCTGTGTCCCTTTCACCCTTTCCACTTAGTGCAGAAAGGTGACTTCCAACTGCTAGTCCCTGCATTTCTTTTCCTGAAAGTTTTATTTGTGTTCTAAGGCACGTGGCCTGTTCTGATAGTATATTAATGGTGCTTTGGAATTAATACTCCCCCCATCAGTCTTCTGTAAATAACAAGTAAGAATTGGTAGATGCTTTTCTTTTCTATACACTGACTCCCAGTTTTTCCTCAGTGGGATTAATTTCAGTTGTCCTTAATAAGAGCTGATAGATTAAAATTGCCTTTAATTATTGATTGTTATTCTTCTTTCTCTTATTCATCTGAGTTCAGTTCTTAAATAAATTATTTGCTCTAGAATTCCTTTCTAAATATCTGCTTCTGGAAGAACCCATCCCAAGACAGAGGTAGATAGTGGTGATGATGTTAGCATATGTGGCACATGGAAAATTCTGCATTATTTCCTCCCTAGATTGCCAGTTAGAAGCCTGAATTCTATGAAATGATTAATTTTAATGTTTTCTGTTTCTTTTTTAACCCAGAGAGCTCCAATCCTTGTCTTACAGTTGCTTAGATTCTAAGGAGAACATACAATCTTGATAACTGCCACCATGTGTTAAGTTTCCAATTTTGACCACACCACCCCATAAGTGAAATGTGCATAATTGTTTGAACTCCATGACTTGCCCTTTATACTATCCAAATTTACAAAAGAGGATTGTAGACAAGCTTTTCATATACATTGAAAACAAATAGCAGCATTATTACTGGCAGGCAAGATTCGAAAAGGCAGATCCCTATCTTTCCTATATATTTGGAAATTTGATTGTGAACTCTCCAGTTCAAGGTAGGAAGGATTGCAGTTCAAGCTTGGAAGGATTAGATAGTGGGAGTCAGATAGGTTGAGTTCTCATCTTTGTTTTCTCCACTACTAATTGTTTGATCTTAAGAAATGCCTTTAATATTGCTGAACTTTGGTTTGATCATATGAAAATTGGGGATAATTATAATCAAACATATATAGTTACATGCATACCTTACAGGGTTTGTACTAGGGATTGAATATGTTGGTGTATATTAAGCACTTAAGCCAGTGGAATTTCATAAGTGTCCAAGACAGGTTAGCCCTCAGCAACAGTAGTATTTTGTAAAGGAAACATAAGGGATCATACAGTAAACACTGAATTTATGCCATATGGAATATGGAAAGAAACCATAGAAATCACACAGCATGGGGCCTCCCTGGTGGCGCAGTGGGTTAAGCAACGCACTATGAAGCAAACCGCAGCCCCTGCAGCACGAGTTCGATCCCTGCTGCCAGCCAGGGGGGTACCCTGCTGTTCCTGCTGCTCCCCTCAGCAGTGTACTTCGGTTTATCTGACTGTTCTGCTCCCCGCTCTCTGTGGTGAATCCTCTCACCCACCCCCCCACACCTCTGGCCTGTACCCCAGTGCTTGTATGCATAAATAAATAAATCTTAAAAAAATAATAAAAAAGAGAAATCATACAGCAGCTCAATCCCCTTAGGGTAAAGTAAGGGGATTGATTTAGGTAAAGTAAGATAACATCCTATAAAATACACTACTTCAGCAAGCAAACCTAAAAATTTTTCAGCACATGAGAGAGATGATTGATGGTGTTAGAGTTGATGCTGGACCTACAGGCAAAAGGGGGGACTGATTGTTGAGAAGCTATAGGTTAGTGACAGCCTATTCATTGTCACCAGCAGGTGACCACAGGTAACACCCACACCTGATGAAAATAGAAGACCACTGTTCTTCAACCCAAGAATATAGACAGAGACCTACCTACCTTGGAAGGGGAGATGGAACTTCTGAGTTTCAGTTTGCCAGAAGAAAATATAGATTTAACTAATGGCCCTGAGATGAAACTACATAGAAACAGACAAGGGACCACAGATGCTGTCTTGACACTCTCGGTGGATTATCACCTTGATTGGCCAGGATGCAATGGGCATTACAACATGGGGGTCATTGAGAGTACATGGTGGCATCTTCCCTAGAAAATTTTGCTCCATATTTCCAAGCCTCTTCATTGTAAATCACACCATGAGCCAACTACAGAATTCTTTCAGAAATTTTAACCCAAATAAAGTTGAACTTCCTTGCAGCCTACCTTACTCTAGACTGCTTTCTAAAGAAACATTATTTGGGCAAAGAAGCATCACCGATCAATTTAGTTATTTGTTGGAAGCTTGGAAAAAGTACCTAAGGGAAATTCCATTTCTTTTATAGTAAAATGCCCTAGTTCTCCACAAATATCTCTTTACTCTCTCATCTGTACTTTCAAATCTTCTGACTTTATGTTTCTCTTTCTTCTTAAGTCCTGTCCTATCTCCAGATTTTCTGGCTTTTAAGATAACTCAGTGTTCTGGTTCATCATGTGGTCTCTGGAATCAGATTGACTAGCTTTGAACCCTAGAACTGCCACTGTTTGCTTGTGGCCTTGGAAAAGTTGCTTAATAATATAACTTAGCAAATACTGACTATTGCCTTCTGCCACGTGAGTATTAAGTAACTTGTCCAAGGTCACCTCTCCGGTCAGACAGAGCCAGAACTCCAGCTCAGGCAGTGTGACTCCAAAGCCCCATTCTTGAGACTATACTGTTCTGCTATGTGATTGCCTCAGTTTTCTCATCTTTAAAATGGAGATGATAATAATGCCTTTCCATAATAGGTAAGGTGATAGGTAAGGCAATGTATTAGTGAGTAGTAATGCTGGAAATGCATTAATTGCCCCTGATGTCAAATGTTCTTAGTGGCTCCATTTTATTGATTCAACTGAAATTCAAAGAAGTTACTTTCTAGTAGTCACACTAATAATTTGTTAAAGCAGGCTGGATTTGAATTCAAATCTTTACTACATCTAGATTAGACATATAAGCCATACTCAGCTAATGATATTGGTGGTATTTTTCTAGTCCCCTAGTCCTGTTTCTTATCTTTAAGTTAAGGGTTGATAATACCTGTCTTGCCCACAGCAAAATATTTGGGTAAGGACAAAAATAAAATGTGAAAATGCAATCTGTATACCTTTATAAAGTGCAGAAATGTAATTAAGCTACCATTGGTATCTGCTAGAAGAGTTTCCCTAAGTGGCACAAAGATCTTAGGGAATCAAAGAATTTTATAGGCCAGGCACTCTAAAAACTCTCAAGGATGCCAAGGATAACCTGCTCAGCCTACTGGGGAGGGGATCTGTTAAGAGAACCTACTGAAGAGGGGGCTGAAGTCTAGCTGTCAAGCTACCTGAGACCAGAGGTCTAGGAGAATTGGGGAGCCGTCCTTGCTGCACATTTGGGGAAGGGGAATTTATTTCTAGTGTAATAACAGAGCACTTCAGAGAACCTATTCATGGGGAAGAAGGAAGCTTCAACAGTTGAACTTATAGAGAACCTAATCAACTACACATCTAATCTTCCTTATTCTGTCAATAATCTTCCCTAGATTCAGAATCATTTGCCCAGCAAATATTTTTAAGCACCTATTATGTGCCAGACACTCTTCCAAAGAATACAAGCCAGTTTCTTATTTTTGTGTCATCTGCATCCTTACATGGCAGAAAGGGAGACATAAAATAAGAAGATAAAGAATATAATTATTTTGTGATAAGAGCTGTGAAGAAAATGAACATCTGGACAGTCATTAATTTTATGATGAATATGATAGGTTGGTATATGCTTTTGGCAAATGATCTGAATAAAACTTATATTCTCATTTGCCTATTTATATCAATAAAGTTTTTTTAGCATCTACAACTAAATCAGTTTTAAACAAATTAAAAGTAAAGTCAATATTGTTTCCAGTCTCATTCTAATAATAAGTAAATTATATATATATATATATGTACAGAGGTAAAAAATTGTCCCCATAGCAGTTAATAAATTCGCTTCTAATAGAGGTGCATTTTTGTGGTCAATAGTTAATTATAAATTGTGTGTTGGAAAATATTTCCAAACTTTACTCAATACAAAAGGAATATTTTAACTGCTAGGACATTAACACCTCAGGGATACAGCAATTTTTAAAAAGACACCTGCTTTTGTGTTATATTCATATTTTCATTGTAAATATTGATAAAATGATTTTTAAGACAAAAATATATATTATTTGGGATAAACTTTGTACAATATGGGATAGAAATATGATTTAAGAAAAAGAGAAGATATAAAATTTGTGACTATTAACAAAATATCCACATGTTTTGAGTAGATTGTGGTGAATATCAAATTGCACTGGAATTAAGAGTTCATTGGTAACCTGTAGGAGAATGATTTAGAATTGCATGTTGTCAATACAGCAGGACTTATATTCTTTGTAACTTATGATACAATTTTTCATGTAGTAACTTAAAATATCTAGGGGTACATAGTTTTGTAAAATTCTTCATAGGGAACGTATGAACTAAAAGCGTAAATCCTGTGTGTGTGTGTGTGTGTAATATGTAGGCTGCATTACATCTAACGACCCCTAGAGGGAGCCCGTTTTCATACAGTTCCCACCTGGCCCTCCCGTTTTATTTCAAAGACTACTTTGAGGGGATGAATTTTCATTTTCATTGATTGCATCATAACTTATTAGAAAGACCTGGATAGGTCACTAGGATGGTGGGGAGTGTGAGATAGTCCTGAGTTTTCTAACTCTTTGATTCTTTGAACCATATTTAAAATATGAACAAAAAATCCTGTTATTCCACAGAGGATAAAACATAGTCATTAAAGAAGACAGACTCGGGGCCTCCCTAGTGGCGCAGTGGGTTAAGCAGCGCACTATGAAGCAAACCGCAGCCACTGCAGCACGGGTTCGATCCCTGCCGCCAGCCAGGGTGGTGACCCACATGACGCAGCAGACCTCTCCTGCTGTGCCCGCTGCTCCCCTCAGCAGTGTACTTCCATTGATCTGCCTGTTCTGCTCCCCACTCTCTGTGGTGAATCCTCTCACCCCCACACCTCTGGCCTGTACCCCAGTGCTTGTATGCATAAATAAATAAATCTTAAAAAAAAAAAAAAAAAGAAGACAGACTCTGGGATTTGACTGCCTGGGCTCAAGCTGGTCACGCTCTGCCACTGGGTGACTTGAGGCCCTTTCCTTATTTTTCTATGTCTTCTGTCCATCATCTAAGTATAACTATAGAAATAATAACACCTATGAATAGAGTTGTGTGATGCTTAAATTAAATTTATAGATCAAGTGCCTGGCACATTGCTGTTACTATTACACATCACCTTAGCTATCAGCACTATTGTCATCATTCACTAGGCTGTTAAGAAAATCAAATGGGACTATTTATGGGAAATGCTGTCCACCTTATGGCTGCCACCCAAATAAAAGCAGTGCTGATGAAACAATATTGGTCATGGTGCTTTTATGGCAAATTACAAAGCATAACCTGAAACCGCTAAACTACCTTACTACATGGAGTTACTGTTTCCTGTATCAGGGGTCCACAGATGTGACAGCAGGGCTCTGGTCTCACTTTTCTGGGTTCTGCTCCCTTGTCTTCACAGTGGCTCCTCTGTGCTCACAGGGGAGTTTCTAGCAGAAGCTGAGGTCAAATGTTCCCCTTCTACTCTTGTCTGAATATTTGGGTTCCCGCCCTTCATATGGTGAAACCCTTACCCCCAATAGCATTAAGAGGTGGGTCCTTCCAGAGGTGCTTGAGCTGTAAAGGTAGAGCCACATGAAAGGATCAGTCTCCTGCAGAAGGGCCCCCACGGAGCCTTTCTCCTGCCATAGGAGACACGGCTAGAATGCAGGAGGACCTCCCCGACTTTGCTGCTGTCTCGAGCTTGGACTTCTCAGTATCCAGAAAGGTGAGGGCTGCATTTCTGTTGTTTGTAAGCTACATAGCCCATGGCATTTTTTTAGAGCAGCCTGAGCAGACTAAGTCCTTCCGTTTAAATGGCCAAGTTCAAATGGGTATCCAGTTTTGAATCAAAAATGAACTGATTATTTTAACCCTATGTGTCTGAACTCATTGCTGGCAAACAGGACTCTGTGGCTAGTTTAATCAGGAACCGACACAGAATCTGGAGAATTTAAAGATGTGCTGTATGATGTCCTTCCCGGTGCCTGCAGGAGGCCATTGGTATATTAAAGCTAATCAGTGAGGATAAATTAATAAACTGACTATTTATAAAGTCATAGGCAAAATGCAGGGATGGGGCCATCCAGGAATCAGCAACAAGAGAACATTATTGCATCTCCGCTGCAGAGGTGGGAAAAGCTATTAAAATATTCACACAGAGAATAGAGGGGAGAGGGCTGCTGGAGATCTTGGTCCATTCTAGAGCGAGGCTGGTACCTGCAGCTCCTTAGCAACAGAGGAAGCCAGCAAAATAGATAGCCCAGCCTGGTTCCTCTACAACATGTTGAAAGCCATAACAGGGAGCCATTAACACCGTCTAAACACACTCGTCACCAGGTCACCCGAGCCAAAGCTAGGGTGGAGAAGATGAAGACACAACAGGTGTTCCAATGGAAGAGAGAGCACAAATGAATTCTGAGCATGTGTGGGCTGCAGAGAGGAGAGGGAATGATACTAAACCAAACCCTGTCTTGCTAAGAAAGAGGAAGGGGAAGCCTGAGTTGACAGCTAACACTATTTACTCTAAGAGTTGGCTCAAAATAAATTGTTCTGTTCTTCTAAAATATAAATTTTCTAAAATGGCAGGCATCTTTTATTTGCAAGTAAAATCCATCTTCAAGAGAGCTGCCCACGAAGATAACAGACGGAGCCACCATTACGTGAGGGATTCAAGGAAAGGAGGTTGTTCTGCTTTTTCAGCGAAAAGTGAAGAAATCTATTCCCTGGAGGAACTGCAGATTTAAGTGCCTGTTCCCTTGACAAAGCCAAAGAGGGCAAGCCTAATGAGGCTTAAGCCAGCTACGTGGTGTCATTTACTGAACTCTGCTGGCTGCCTCGCAATGTTTCAAGAAAATTTTCTGCAATACATGATTAGTAAGAAAAGATTTCAGTGCTGTTGTTTTCCAAAAGAAACTTGACTATCCTAGTAATACAGAAAAATGTTCTTGCAAAGTCTCGAATTTCTACGCAAAGTGGTGTCCTAAGTCAGAATTTACACAATGTATTATTGCCTTGTGGATGAGGATCAGCTAGTTAGTTCAGAACTAAATGTCAAAATAAACAAACACAATCCCCAAGAGAGGCCAAGAAGCTCTATGACTGAGGGACAATATCAAGTGCCCTTCAGGGCCAGGAATTCTCAATAGTGGATGCACATTATAACCATTTGGAAAGATTCCACCCCATAGCAATTAAGTAACACTCTCCTTCAGGGAGGTCTAGGTCTTGGTCATTTTTGAAAAGCTCCCTAAGTGATTCCAGCATTCTACCAGGGTTGAGAATCTCTGGTCTATAGGATATTTCTATCTCTGGTGTTGCGTGTACTCCAAAATTCTCTAACTAACAACGTTCAAGTTGTCTCCTTCACCCAGACTTCTCCAGGATTAGTATTTTGATCACTGCTTAGTATTCCAATTGTATTCAACTGAAGAATTCTATTGAATATCTAGGATAAGGACAGAGAGAAGGAGTGAGGGAGGAAGAGAAGGAGTACAAGAACTAGAGTGATTTAAAAGACTTGGAAAGTAGGAATTTCCCTGATGTTATCCTGTTGAAAACCACTGGTTCCACCCTCTACCTTCTCATGCTGCTATTTCAGAGAAGTGGTTACTTATAGGGTTGTAATTTTTATAGAATTGGCTATTTTGGTTAATTATATTTGCTAGTTAACTCTTCAGCACCGGCAGATTTTTATGATAGTGACTCTTTTGTTAAAATGTTATTAGCTTCCTTCACTAATAAGAATTGAATCATCCAAAAACAAAGGTTCTGAGCCATGTTAGTGGAATTTAATGTAGGTTTGTGATAATTTCTTGAGTTCCTTAAATAGAGAACTGGAAAGATACCATTCAATTGTCTAAATGTTCTGTTGCCAGAACAATTAAATGTCCTGCCCCTCCTTGTAGTGAAACCAGTCATTGACTCTGTGATAATCTGTTAATCATATACACATGCCTACCTGGGCAGTGTCCAGGTCAGGGCAGACAGAGTGAAAAGATGGTGTATTTTCATAGGAGGCATTAGAGCCTTAGCTCATGATGTTCCTTCTGCCAGGTGTTCCTGCTGCTAGTTTTATATTTAGCATAAAAAACTAACTTCAAATTATTTTAAAACATATCTTAGCAGAAAAGCCATTTGCTTATTTCCCTCTTAGCAGCACCTGTGGAAAAATTGGTTCTCCAGAATCCAACTTTCTGACTAAAACTTTCTGTCCCCTTGGGGGCAGCATATCCTCACAAAGAAAAGGACCTGAAATGTGTTTTTGCTGTATTTTGTCAGTACATGGCTTTTTGTTGTTTTATTTATATTCCACAGATAAGTGAAACCATCTGAGAGTTGCCTTCACTTTCTGACTTATCATAATCACCCCAGGGTGATGTTGTCCCCAAAGAGCCTAATCATGCTTTCTAATGGTTGAATAGTATTCTACTGAGTATATATTGTGCAAATCTTAGACTTAGTGAAAAACTTGTTATCAGGGGTACAGGGGTGGGGGCATGTAGCAAGGAGAGGAGATGTGTAGGAAAGGGCTAGGGCAGTAGCACTGAGGTGTGGTGGACGATGGGCGAAGCATGTGCACCCACGAGATGTACGTAATAGAGTTACGTAGGTGAGTGACTGAAAAATTCAATAATAATCATAAAAAAAGCACCTGGATGGAAACAATAGACTTTCTGAATTCCTGACTTTCAAACACAATCCTTCAGAGTCATGTTTCCAAATAACTGACTCCATCAGTATTAATTCTGAAGAAGGAAACCAGAAGAAATGGACCTGTGGACTTACTCTTTGAAGATGTTTTTATAAAGTAGTA
The DNA here is from genome assembly GCA_019455555.1 of Galemys pyrenaicus. Taxonomy (NCBI): domain Eukaryota; kingdom Metazoa; phylum Chordata; class Mammalia; order Eulipotyphla; family Talpidae; genus Galemys; species Galemys pyrenaicus. The sequence goes on along the minus strand of JAGFMF010011752.1, from coordinate 29,140,708 downwards.
ACTAAGTCATTCCTTTATAAAATTTCCCTGAAAATGTAAATCCACAGGTACCTAATGAAACAGAACCATTAACATTCAGTGGAATCCTGATTGGATGGGAAGGCTCCTTTTGTGTTAAAATCTCTTCTCAAAGCTAATACCGCTGAGGCAAGACTAGTCACTGCATTTAAAGCATGTTAGTTACTATCAGAATCGGGTCTTCTCAGGAAGAAAAGAAAGGCTTGTTGTAAGAATAGAAAGCCACTGACTTCAGCATGGAAGGTAAACATGGCATGGAATGTTCTGGAAAAATGAGGAAATGCTCACTGAGATTCCAAGTAATGGAGAAATAGAGCTGGAACAAGAGTGGCCCCCTGATCAATAGAAGATCTATTTAGAATAAAGTTAAAACAGCTACATTATAATATTCCAAGAGACTGGATACCAGATAAGCCTTGTGATTACTTTAAACAGTCTTTTCCAAACTTTAATTATTTACACATTAACTTCATAAATTATTTTTAGTAAGAGCATAGCAGTTAGATACCTGGAATTTCCTACAAATTGTTGTATACCTTTGTATGCATTGTTTTTTTAAAGAATTATGTCTAAAAATTCTATACTTTGAAGAAGTAATTCTATTTTTCTAATATGTAAATTTTAAAACAAGGAAATAATTATTCTTTCTAAATAAGTAAATGTTCCCTCTAAAGTAGCATGTGAACCATATTTTGGAAATTCTTTTCTAAAGGATGACATCTCAGCAATGTTATAAACAAAGAAAAATGCAAATTTGAGACTGAGATAAAGAAGGTGAAGGAAGATAGAACAAATGTCAACCTGGTTTGGTAAGAATTACATACCTGAATTTCTTATTAATATTATTTTCAGATATTCTAGTAGGCTTATATTCTATTTATTTCCTTTTTAATGATTGCCACTTGAAGTAGTATAAAAACTTGATTTCATTCATTTGATAAATATTTCATGGCGAGCCTGTTCTTGCTAAGATCCTGGAGATGTAATACTAAACAAGACAGTTATTGCTCTTGTGTTCATGGAACTTGTATTCCAGCTGGGTGACGCTTGTGGTATCATAAAACTTTATCAGTGAGACAGCAGCCTCATGAGAGCATTGACTTGATATCCAAGAGCTAAAGTGCACAGAACTCCTCAGACATGAATATTTAACCCTGCTATCCATGCAGGAGGAAACTAATATAAACTACAAAGTGAGAATCTATTCTCTACTTTCTAAGCGAATACCCCCTTCCAAGAGTGGATAATAACCCCCCAAATTTCAACTGAGATAACGTACCCCATCTTCTTCCTTTCCCCTTCTCCATTCCCTTCTCCTAGTTATTTTTAACATGCTTGATAGAATTGATGGAATTATAAGAGTAAGCAGGCTTAAAGCTCTGAAAACAATGGCAATGCCAAGCTTTTCTGGATGTCATATTGGGTCACCATTCTGTCAGTTTGCAAGTGCTGAATTATGTGCTCATATTCTACATGAGAAAGTCACATCAGGAAGGTCATGTTCTCATAACTACAGAGAAGCATGTTCTTGGCTAGAATTTAATCCTTTGATTCCTGTATAAAAGTTTTTGCATCCATTGCCATCTGATCCTTACTAATCGCATATCCATGGACCATCTCTCAAGTCTACTAAATCTGAACCTTAGAGTTCAAACCTGGACTTTGCATTTTCCTCCACACAATGTTACCTCTTTCCAACAACAAATCCAGGTATTTAGCCAATTCTAGTTAGTTCATCAAGCCAGCTTGTTTCCAGTGAATTGATGAGTTAGAGTCAATTGACTTGGGTGTAATATAGATATGACACATCTAAAAGTAATTTTCTTTTTTACATTATTTTTAGAGAAAAAATAATGCTTAGATTCTTCCCTTGACTATGCCATTGGATCAAGCATGTCAAAGCCCTTGGAGGGAAAATCTTGGACTTGTTGGTCCAAATGCCAGCAAACTGTAGTAATGGAAGGAGACTGGAGAACAGAGATGGAAACTGACTCAGAAAAAGATTAGGGATAATTGCACGACACAGCCTTTGGCTTATACTTTCTGATATCTTTTTTTAATAAATACCTTAGTTAAAATGCTGGATGACTGATATAGGGAATGTTCCAAATACTTAAGTACCAGGCACTGTCCTAGGTGCTGAGGAGTCCATGATGAGCAATTTAGACTCTGTTCTGGTCTTAAGTATACTTAATAGTCTAATATAATGAACTAGGATTCAGTCCCAACTCTGTAACTTACAAGTGACAAGTCACTTCACCTCCTGAATTTCTGTTTTCTTATTTTAACTCCTAGTTTAGCATGAGTCCCATACAGCAGCAGTGGCCTTAGAGTGGGCAGGAGTGCCCTCTCCATTAGTATTTTATTAACATGTGTGTCTCTGTCTTCCTACTAGTCAATTAGTCAATTATTATTTAATGTGGATCTAGAACATGCCAGACCAGTGAAAAGCCCATTTTCTCTGCATGGCCCCACCCAGGGACCCCTGGGGGCAATTGCATCAACCATTTCTTGAAATGTGCTCTCCAAATTAGCCCTCATGTGCTCTGGTCATGTGAGAGGGTCACATCTATTACCTCATGGGTGTGGCAGCATTAGCAAAGCCCCAGGGAGCTGTGAAGCCCACTGGAGCCTCCTCCAAGGGCCTGCAGTGAGGCAGCAGTAGCATGCTTCCCCTCAGCAGAGCGACTGGTTCACAAAAAGAAAAAGAACATGATTGTGTGCAGAAGGAGTCTCTACCAAAGCAGACTGGGGCTAAGAAATGATTGTGGCAGAGAGATGGTAGGTAGAAGGTAGCAGAATAGACACCCATGGGAAAAGGGGGGCCCTTAAGTTGACATCGGTAGATGTCAAGGGAAAGTGCACATTTTTCTACTCACAAGCCTAACCAAGTGTGACAAATGTGAATAGCTAAGGAGTAGAGAGTTTGACTGCAGATTGGGGTATGTTTATGAACATTTAGTTTCAACCTGGGGTCCCACTACTAGATTAGTCCATAGTATATTCTTTGGTTCACATATAGGAAGTAATAGTAATACAATTTCACTGTTAATTAATCTAATACATATTGAGCAACTATTACGTACTTGGCATCATTATGGGCCCTGGGGATATAGTGAGGAACCAAATAGTCTTTGCCTTCATGGCACATACTTTCCAGTTAGGGAAGACAAAATAAAAACAAACCAATTAAATGAAAAAATAGAAATGACATAGTTGCAGACAATGATAAGTGCCATGAAGAAAAGGGAAATGGGGAGAGAATAAATGAAGGGCTGCTCTTTAAAATATGGGACAGGGAAGATTTCTTGATTGAGGTGATATTTGAACTGACTCTTAAATGAAGGGAGGGGCCAGATATTTGAGGAAAGAAAATTCCACACAAAGGAAAGAGGTTATCCATGTAGGATGAGTGATTGCTATGTTTTTTTCCCAAGTTTTATATATATATATATATATACATATATGCTGAATTATATATATACTGAATTAGCTCATAAAATATTACAGGTATTGGTAATATTTGAGGAAAGTGAGGTTCAGAGAGGCTAAGCAATGTGTGTAGGGTGACACAGCAAGGTAAGTAGCAGAACTGGCAGGTGATTCTACCTCAGGGCCCTTTGTTTCTATGCTGAATAGTTCCTGGGATTAGTCATTCCTAAAATTCACTTGAATCTGATTCTCTGTTCCACCACCCAAGGCATCCTCACCCACCACCCTAAACTTGTATCAGCTCTGAATCCTGGAATTTGATGCAGATCCTTAGAGACAGAGCTTGGTCTTAATCCCTGACTCTCATAAAATATCTTTGAGGAAGAACCCTTGAGAAAGCAGCTGAACAGGTGCCCAAACATTCTGGGTTTGAAAGCACCTGGAGGCATAGAAGGAATTTGTCCTCAGGAAGCCCTGTGGAGGCCAGCCTCTCCCAGGCACTCAACAAGGTTGCAGTCTCCATTTCCTTCTTTCTGAGGAGAACTGGGCGCAGAGGGGGTGTCAGTTACAACCGCCCTGACTAAGGAAATGTGCAGGATGGAAAGACAGCCATTCCCCCAGGCTGGCCATCGCCTCCTTAGCAACAATAGCCGTGTACACATTCACACACAAACAGTGCACCAAAACAAGCAAAGGTCACTCTCTTTGGGCACTTCCAAGAATGATCTCAATTTTTCATAAAACAATGTTTATAAATTAGATGGAACCTGGAGCAGTCCGGGAATAGAAATAACCATTTTATGAGGCTTCCTGCCATTACATTATTGCTTGTTTGCTTTGAATTTTTAAATACAGTGTGCAGCCCACCCCTTCCAGAGCCAAGCAAAGACCTCTTGACAGAGCATCCAGCCAATGGAGCCTGAATGGGGAGGTGTCCTTGTTATTAGTAGGGGCTCCCATTCAGGGCTTTTTGACTGGGAACAACTATAAGGCAGGGGATGTGCCCAGTCTACCTTTCTACCCCAGCCAGTTACTATCAGGTCAAAAGCAAAACTTGAAATGATTTTGATTGTTGAATGAACAAACAGGTGACTGAATCAATAAATGAAAGAATGCACAAATAATTGGGTCCCCAGGCCAAGTACTAATGAACAGACACCCACAGGGCTACCTGCTGTTGTGAGCCCTCGTTCGATGCCAGAGCTTTGCACGGAGCCCCCCTTGGGCTTCAGCCTGCTCTCTGCTCTTACTGGCTTTTCCTCAGTCCCTCAGGTCTCCATGCTCCTAACACAGGCTGCTCTTCAACCCTAAGTCCAGAATCTACTTTCCCTTTTTAACTATGATTTCCCACTGTCTTCTATCCCTGGATATAACAGGCTGCCATGAAGAAAATCATTTAATAAATGAGGTGTCCTAATTGACTTCCCTTGGAAGCAGAGCCCAAGGGAAGGATTCAAATGTACATGGGTTATTTGAGAAGACAGGCTGGAAGGGAAGACAGCCTCAGGCAGAGTGCGTTATTCCTCCAGCTGCCGCTAGAGACTTCAGTCCCACGTGACCACAATGACAAATAGTGCAGGAGGTACGTCACCTTCCTGCCACTTAGTTATCCCACCCAGAGTTAGCTTGTGTTGAAAGAGCCAAGTATTTATGTACCATCATGTAAATCACTGGGTACAGAGTCTTATTCTCTGGCATGTTCAGACTTCTTACACAGGAGAAGTTTGGCTTTCCTGGCTTTGGAGAAAGCTCTCAGCAAAGTGTGACAGGCATCTATGGCTGAAAGTAACCAGGGCACATTGAAGGGATAAAGCTGAAGGAATATGGGTGCAGCACTAACAGCATGGATCACCCTAACATTTAGAGATTGAAAGGGCTATTCACCTGTGTTGCGAATACCCTCCTAGAGGGATCTGACTTTCTAAAGAAGCGCTGGGATGGGATCATATCTGAACTCCAATGGAAGTCTCTTGTTTTGGTTGGAAAAGAAGAAAGGAAGTGGTAGAGATTTTGTGTTGAAGAGGACAGGTGAGGCTCCGTGTAGATATGGAGATGCATGAACTTTTCCTGGGATTCTGGGTGAGGGGAGCTTTCATCCCTTTAATTCTCATTTATTCAAAGTTCATGTATTCATCCATACTCCATTCATTCACTTAAAAACTAGACTCTGGGAGAGTTGGTGCAAAACACTGTGCCTGACATTGGAATGCTTGAGACCAAGTTCCTGCTCCCAGCGAACTCAGTCTCCTGGGAGAATCATACAAGTAGAAAAGTTACATGATAGTCATACATAGCTTTACAGAACCCTGATGCAGGCAGTGTAACACATTCTTGTATAAGAGCAGCGGACAGGGTAGAAAAATTAACTAAAATCATTTTCTTACCTGAGGGGCATGACGGCATCCCAGGCTGAAGGAGCAAAAACCCGGAAGGTAAAGCAGGTTGTAAACCTTACAACAACCCTATCAGGTGGGTGCTATTGTTACTCCCATTTAAAGGAGGAGGAAACAAATGGAGATCAGGTAATTTGCTCAAGGTAACACAGCTGATAAAGAACAGACGTGGTCTTTGAGCCCAGAGAATCCATGACTGAGTCTGTCCTATTCCCTCTGCTTCTCCAGAGAGAGCATGGGTGGTTTAGGAGAACCCCATCTGGGTCAGTGGATAGGAGTCAGGGGGAGCCCCCACACCTGGGGGTGGTCAGATACAGGGCTAGTTGTAAGAACATAAACCTCATCACTTCTTTGGTTCCAGCTGGTGACGCCACCTTTTCCTCTGTCTGCTTCCCGGAATCCACTGCCCAGTCTCCCAAGGGGCATATACCTAACAAACTGTGGGGACCCCAGAAAATTACTCATCTGTACTGACTCCAGAGACATTTTCCAGAAGTTGCTTTGTCAAATTTTAAACTAAATTTCCACCCACTTGTTTTGTTGCTATGAGGTTCTTTTCCCTAAATGTTGAGTGATGGGAAGGGTAAAACTGAATTTCAATTATTTGAGGGCTCTGGTTTGGACTGGTTCCAGTTAATTGTGCATTTACTGTATGATGTCAATGTATTTTTAAAGTTTCCAAAAAGTTGAAAGGAATGGCTTGATTAAAAAAAAATGTGTTACTTTCGCTCTCAAGAACTTCTGGTCTCTTTGGTCAGAATCAAAATTTATCCACTAGAAAAAAATTAAATTAAAATTTAGCTGACAATAACTTATTCTGTATATATAAGTGTAATAACCCACTAAAATCACTGTGCAAGATTTTGCCCTGTTTTTAAGATTTGACTGAATGAGCAGAAGGCACCATTTTTTGCCTCTTTACTGGATTTGACCATTAAATACAAACGCTCAACCATTGTAACACCACCTCATTGCAGACATAAGTTACAAGACATGTTTTAGAAAATACTAGAGTATTTCCATGCCACACAAAACAAAAAGATCTAAATAAAATATCCTTTCTGAAAACTGGCTCATTGTGTATATTTTGCTGTTGGTCTTGGAGAGCAAAGACATGTCTGTCGCTTTTGCTCTTTGCTGTGTGGATTAGCTCCCTCGCTGGAGAAGCAGCACAAAAGACAGAAAGGATGTTGGGGCAGTGACAGGATTGCAGAGAGGGAACCCCAACTCTTCCACTGCCTAGCTCTGGACAAGTCCTTTGTTTTGGGGGCCTCCACTTCTTATCTAAAATGGATTAGACTCTATGATCTCTGAAGACAGGTACTGGCTGCCCAGTTCCATAGTCAGATAAGACCAAAACATCAACATCGGTGTAGACAGGCAAGCCTGGAGCAACCTTGTGTTTTGTCTAACCAGGAATCTGCAAGCTTTCTGTAAAGGGCCAGATGGCAAGTATTTCTGGCTGTGTGGGCCTTATTTTCTCTGTCATAAAGACTTTAATGTGACACAGACGCAGCCACAGACAATACATAAGCAAACAGGAGTTGCTGGGGCCCAGCAATACTCTATTGACAGACACAAGCAGCAGGCACCAGGGAGCATTTTCCCAGTGGGGTCCAGTTCACAGCCCTTGACTGAGAGCATGGCTATGATATCAGGTAAGCAGCAGGGACAGAGCCCTGGCCTGTCTCATGGACCTACCCAAGGTACACCTTGCAAAGGCCACAGAACTGCTTAGCCCACTGCTGCTCCGCAGGACCGGAGAACAGGCTTAGTGTGAGCCTTTCACGCAAGAGGTGAAAGAGTTAAGGAGGCAGGAACAGACACAGTTGTTTCTTTCTAGGGAAACTATTCAGACTTGGGAACTAGACTGAGTAACAGCTGGAACTCATCATGGCTGAAGTTTTTTAAGTGAAAAAGTTTTATTTAGGCCCCTGCAAAGGTCTCTTTAGGCCAAGTGTGAAGCCCTGTGCGCTCTCTCCAGCCAAGTACTTCAGCCAGTCATGCCTGTGGGCCTCCTTCTCCTGCCCTCCCGCGGACCCTCCTGCCACCTCAACTCTTTCCTTCCTTCCTTCTTCTAGCCTTTTTCATGAAGCACCAGTCCACATAGACCTCTCGGGTAAGTGGGTTGGGCTTGTTTCAGCAATATGGAGAGTTGCATAACCCAAAATCTTGTGAGTGAGGACCCCCAAATTCAAATGATGCCGGCATCCCTTGGAGTCTTGTGTTCAGGGCTGTGGGTACAGATAGAGAGGTACGGGAGTTTTTATAAGTCATTGAAAGTGGGGGTCATATTGAAAACCACATGGAAAGAATAGATTCTTGTCCCTTCTTTCAGGTTGGTTTAGACCAAGGAGAACAAGGAATGATTTGCCCAGTGTGACTGATGGCAAACCTCTTGGTTAATACAAACCCAATGAGTAACAGTTCTTCTATAACTACACACCATTTTTATTTTCTTTCTTTTTTTGTTTTTGTTTTTTTTTTTTTTTTACTTCTTGGCTAAAGAAATAAGGGTAAGGAACCAGAAAATCAACCTTTGCTAGACACTAAATCTTCTGGCACCTTGATCTTGGACTCCCCAGCCTCTAGAACTGTAAGAAATCACTTTCTGCTCTTTACAGGTCACACAGTCTATGTTATTTTGTTATAGCAGCTCAAATGGACTAGGACAGTCAGCTATCTAATACACTCTCAGTGCGCACCAAGTATCTGACCAGGGGCTGAAAACAGAGCTGAGTGCAAGAAGCCAGGGAGAGAGGGGAGGGGGGAAACAGAGAAAGAGATACACAGAGAAAGACAGAGAGAGGGAACGAGAAAGAGGGGGGTGGAGAGGGAGGAGGTGGTGGAGAATGGAAGACAGAAAGGAAGATGGGGGAGGGAAAAGAGATACAGAATGATCGGAAGTGTCATCTACCATACAACATGACAAGGACCAAGGCGTGTGAGACCCACTCACTGACGAGGGTCATTAGTCCTACCAACATCACAGGCTGCCTTCTAGGTGCCAGGCCTTCCTCATGCAGAAAGACAAACAAGAAACATGGAACGCACATGCAGATACAATAATTGTACAGAGTTGAGTTGTGAGGAGGAAACTAAAATAGGGGCGGGAATATATGGATATGTGAAATTCCAGTTATTCAAGGGAGACCCTTCTGAGGAGTTGACGCTTAGAATAAGGACTTATTTGAAGTCTACTAGGTGAAGCTCTAGGAGGTGTCAGAGGTCAGGGGGCATTTGGCATGTCACCCAGTGGAGAAGCAAGTAGTTCTCTCAGGGGGCTGAACCTCAAAGCTTGCACAGAACAGGAGGCATTTATTTGGGTTATGTCTTAAAGGGTGGATTAGATTCACTAAGATGTTTACCTGAGGGTACAGGGGCTTGGTGAGGGGTGCCAGGAGTGCATTGCTTCAAGAGGAACAGCTCATAGGCAGAATATAGGCAGGCACGGGACCCTAGGGGGTGGTCTGGAACCCAACTTTTTCTTAGGGGTGATCATATTTGGCTTAAGTTCACATCAAAGGACAAATTATTGGTATTGGCCTCACTGAAAGCACTTTTGGAAAAGGAGCATCTCGAGTATTTTGTGACGTTCTGAGGGAGGGGGAATGTGGGATGGGGGAGGTAGCGAGAAGCTAGAGAGGAAAGGGGAAGCTGGCAGCCTCCTCATAGGGTCATGAGTGACCCTATTCCCAAGTCATCCTGCAGAACCGCACGCTTCTGCTGGGGCCTTCTGCTGGCCCCTACTGCTGCTACTGGGCCTACTTGGAGGGTCTCCTGAGGGGCTATAGCCTTGTAGCCAGAGGCACTGAAGAGTTCTTGATTGTGTCTTCTGGAAGAGCTCTTACAAATATCTCAGCTTTCTCCTGCAGAAGCTAGGATGGATGTTCAGAGAGGTGAAGTAGCTAAACTCAGCTTCACATAGCTCAACTTTTGGTCATCACCCCCACCCCAATTCCACCCCTTTACCCCAGTCTTAATATTGCCTTCAAGCCTCTTATTAACCAAACTACTACAGGTCCATTGTTTAAAGCAGTTGTTCTAAGTCTCTCCAGCCAAAACACACAGGGCTGGGAGGAGGGGGAATGTCACTTACATTTTTTGACAGATACTCTGAGATGTGCCAAGACCAAGCACTGTGAGATAGATGAGATCCATTGTGGGATATGTATAATATATGTGTAATTCACCACTGAGCTCAGACTCCACCCCTTCCACACTCCAGAAAGCACATTGCTATGCAAATGAATGAGAGGGAAGCTATTATACAAGGGGACAATTTTGAAAATTATTAATGTGTTTTTCTTTGCATTCTAATTGCTGCATTTCTAATTCCACCTCTCTGCAGATGGATATGCTGAGCCATGTACTGTGTGGGAGCAAAGCACATTGTTATTTTCAAAATATGACCCCCATTTCACTCTGTCCTTCGTAACTGTTTTTGCATGCTCATGAATAACTTTCACTTACATCTAAGTCTCACCCCCCCACCCCTATCTAAAATCTGCTTTTCACTCCATACTCCAAGCCCTCCAATCCTGCCCCAGTAAGCCCCGGTACTGATGAAATGCCACTCCCTACACATAGGGGTCACTACCGAGTCTCCTCCAAAAGGTTCTGCTCTCCCCTCATCTGGACTCTATCACTCCCCCAAGGGAGTCATACTCACTAAAGGAAGCCTCCTTAATCTAAAGTGTGTTTTATAAAGTTGGGGGCTTGTCATAGCAATCATGGCTATAACTTAAGCTACGTCTCATAGGCTTCCCTACTTACATTATTATCCAGGCATCTGCCTGCCTGACAGGAGAGAGGCAGAGGTATTAGCTGATTGGTTATTTGCAAGACCAACACGGCTTTCCTTCTCCCTCTAGGGACTTCTTAGATTAGGCTGTTGTGTCCTCGGTACTACTGAATTCTTTCTGATCTTATTGTGGAGCCTCACGGCTTATTCCAAGGTGTCTAGAAGAAATCCCAGGCCTGTAAATTAATGGCTTGAATTCCAGCTGGATTTGAACTTTCTTTTCTGGAATAAAAATTCATTTCTTAAAGTGTTCAGAATTCAAGGAAGGCTTCATGATAACTTATCATGCGTGTCCCATCTGCCAATTATTCTACATCTGTTTCTGACACTGGTTTAGGTTGATTACTTGTTAATCTTCCTGCAGATACAGGATATCCTAAGATCCTTGAAATTCAAGTCCATATTAGTTCCCACAGATAACCGGCTGCAAATTAACAGCCAACAACTCAAATGTATAGGGAAAACTACATTTTATTGTTTGTATATTATAAATTCCTATCTACCTCCTGATAGTAGGGGGAGGGGAGAGTGAGAGAAATAAAGTTAGTTGATCACTGAAATATTCCCTTTGGATATTATTCAGTTTCTGAGAGTTTTCAGTTATTTGATTACTCCTGCACAGGTGCAAGAGAAATTTGCATTATAGAGGTGAGGGGGTGGCTCATGGGACTTGTGAAGGAGGGGGAGAGTCAGAGACTTTGGGGTACTCCATGGTGACATTTCTCAGTGATAGGAAATTGGACATTTCACTGGCTCTCACTGATTACCATTCTTTTACCTGGACAGTGTGCTTGAAGAAAATTGTTTATTTCCCGCTTTGCCCGGTTGTCTTTCTCCTATTCCCCTGGTATAAAGGTCCACCCTCCTTCTGCTACAGGATCATCTCACCTACCAGTCATAGAGAAGACCCCACCCTGCTATAAACCTGTTGGCTCTGGAATCCACATTTACCCCAAATGGAAACAGAAGGAAGCTTCAAAAATTAACTTCAACTCAAGGTCACCTTCAGCTTGAACACACTGCCCTGTTAAGCTTTCTTTGATGAGGCTTCAACTCAGGTTGATATGCAGACATCTCTGACTTGGTATCTTCTCAGAGACTCAAATGAGTTAGCGATTTTCCCTCCTCCAGGTCACAGCTGGGAGAAGAGAGTATCAAAGCACATAGTCAACCTGCTTCACTTTCTCTCTGTCTACTTTCTTTATTCCTAAGATTGGTGTCTGGGTATACAGAGAGAGGAAGACTACATTCTAGTATAATGAATTGGAAAATTTTTGTGATGTATCAAAAGCATATTGTCACCATCCTACAGGAGAAATCTTAAAGTTGGGTCTTTTAGGAATAGCCCATGCTAAAAGGGACTATCCCATGCTAAAAGGATTGAAAAAAATCTTCTGAACAAAAGCTCCGATTTCACACCTTCTTTCATGCTTTGAAATATTTTTTAAGTAAACATTAACTATGGACTCTTCTGTGACCGACAGTCCCACTTCCTCAGCATATGAATGATCAGCTCAAGTAGAGTGAAGGTCAAGCATATAGAAGGAAAAGAGGATAAAGCATATCAAATTTTTTAAAAATTCGTGATGTGTTTGGCTATGATAAAGATGATCTTATATCTACCTTCAATATTTTAGCTGTTATTAGGAACTATTTGTTAATTGATGTCTACCTGTGCAACTGTGTCACATCAAAGGAATATATCACTGTAATTTGTAGTCTAGCCTTATAAAATTGTATAGGTTTCCCAGTTGTTCCAAGACTTGGTGCACAGTGTCCAATAAAGAGTTGTGTCTATTAACTTTCCAAATACACAGGAGTTGGTGAGTGCCTGAACCTCTGCTGTATCAGAATCATTATATTTAGCCACAGTTACCATTATGGTAATTGCAACTGAACCCTGAAAGCCCAGAAGACTGAACTAAAAGACTGTGTGACCCAGAATACTCTGCAAGTAATCTCTTACTCCTTATGAAATTATCTATGTCACTTGGTTTCTTATCACTTTCTTTTTTTTAAGTATTAGTGTATCTAGCTGAAAGGTCTTAATACTTTTGTTCTAGTTAAGATGCGGCTATAATTCAAGTATAAGCAATATTCTTGTTCCAAAATTTGAAGCAAATCTTCTGGACTCTTCTAAAAGCTGGACAAGACTATTGCTCAAATCTGGCCAGTCAGAGAATAACCTACTTTAAAATTGCGGAAGGACCCAGGACCAGCTCCAGAAAACACTGGGCAGAAAAACATTTGTCATCTCTGAGTCTTTGTATTCAGAATGTTTACTTCAGTATTCCTTAATTTTAGCCTTCCTAGCATTGGCATTGCCAGAGGGTATCCAATTCAGGCAATGATCGTAGATTTTGTTTGTTTGTTTTTTCCTAGTTATCATGCTGTGGGTTGAAAGGGGAGCTTGATGATGAGGGTTAGTTTGGTGCTTTTCACTGTGAATTTGATTTGCTCCATCAATTTGATTTGCTCCATCTCCATTAAAGAGAGACTTCAGTGTCTGACTTTCTGTCCAAACAGCATTTCCTGCCATCTCTGGGAAAACTGAGGGAAAGGACACAGATATGAACCCATCAGCTGTCTGGGACTGCTGGCATTCTTTTTTTGTAAATTCTTTGGTTACAGGTAAAGTACACTACTGGGCAAGGCGAGGTCATGGGAACTAATTTTAAACCAACACACTTCCTGCTTTCTAAAAATACATGCGGTTTTGGCTGTCTCTAAGCAATGGACATTTTCTTTCAAGACCATCAAACTTGGGATAGATACTCTCATTCTCGACAGATACCTACTTTGGGTCATTGGGAAAGTGTACTCATTTACGCAGATGGATACAAGATCCTATTTGTGTAATGTCTATAGCCCACCTGCAAGGCTATTTCAATACCTGTTTATTTCCTGTATAAATACTAGGATCATTCAAGAAATGGTTTTCAAATACCAACGTTATCCTGGCACTGATTCTAGCCCAAATGTTCTCAATTTTTTTGACAGCAGCATTGAGCAATAAAGAGGTTTTGTTTAAATGAGCTGTAGGTATCAGTATTTACCACTTTAAATATTAAAACTAGGAAATTTAAAAATATTGATCAATTAATTTTAAGACAATAAACTTAATACACCTTAACAAATAATGTTTATAATTGTTATGAAAAAGATTTATTTTTCCAAAACCAAAGAAATAATAGTGAATAGAGTCACATTATTACATTTTTGAAGATTTCTTTGGTATCTGGGTTCATCTGCTATTTGGATTCTCATACTCTGCATTCAATTTATCATGATATATGTGTAGGTTAAAGTGTATAAAGAAAATCTGTTTCTCATGAAATTACATACTTGGCCACAGAAAGTATCTTAGAAGACTTTTCAGATTGTGGAAAAACTTTGAAACTAAAAATCTGTACTAGCAGTAAATTTTTAAAAGATAGATACAATGAAGAATTTTAAATCCTATCAGTTAACTTTTACTACCCGGTTACATTAAATCCACTGATACACCTTGCGCTCAGAATGGATCTTTTCACCATGATTAATTTTGTAAGCTCATTGTTGTTCACTTGGAAAATGATAATTTACTGAGTGATTCAGATAGTCAAAAGCGGACACATTACATTACACTATACAGAATATAAAAAAAAATCACACATTTGTTGCTATCATCATCAATTGTATCATAAAAGTCCTTAAGTACAGGGAGGCTGTCCAAACGATGGTGTCAGATGCCAAGTTTTCCAAAATTCTGGTATTCACTCGAAATTTTACCTTTTATCATAGACAACTACACTGTTCACTGTTTTCCTTAAAGTGGCATTTTCATTCAGTTTTGAGAACATGTCTGCCAGATACCCAAATCTACATAACTGTTGGTTGTTCTTTTAAATGTTTCATGAAAAATGCAGCCAGCATGTCTCCTAACTGAGCAGTCACACCACTGCTTTTCTCAAGACAATCATTGTTATGCAGGGGGGATGCTTTCACGTCGTCACACTGAATATTAAAAAGATGGGTTCTCAAGGATCACAATTTAAAAACAATGATTTGTATGGCTTCATCAAGGGCATTCTTTAATGAAACTGGATTTTTTTTTTTTTCTGTTAGGACTTTACCATGTGGATTCCAAGGCTCTTAGCACAGTTTGAGGTCACTGCATGATGCAGACTAAAGAGCCAGCAATTTTACCTACTGTTGCTATCACACAATCATTGCAAAATATCAACACAGTGGAAAAACATTTAATGTGATAATATTAGGATGAAAATAGTTTGATCAGGGGTCCATAAGACGCATTTCGAGAACTGTTGTTAAGGCACTAAAAAAAAGTCCATTCTTTGTGGGGAATACATTATTCCGGAGTTTATAAGACAATAAGCTAATGTCAAAGTCGTAACTGTTAGTATGAATGTGTAGCAGTGTCCTGGGCTAGAGAAGAAAGACTAGAAGGGGAATTACTTTATACTGGATGTCCTAGAACATTGGTTTTGGGGTGATGACACTGGAGTTGAGCTCTAATGACAAGAGTTATGTTATGAACTTTCCAGATGGGAAAGGAAGAGGAAGAACCCTGAGATGTGATTGGACTTGACACATTCGAGGAGGGGCAAGGAGGTCAATGTGACTGAGGTAAGTAGCATGTCCAGTTGCCTGGGATGTGAATAGGGAGGGAACCTCCATTTCTAGGGGCCACTTGGCTAGTGGAAAACTGTTGTTCTGGTAGAGCTTGTAATTTGTATTCAAGTTCTATTTCTATGATTTACTAGTAGGGTGAATTTAGTCAAATTAATTAGAATCATTAGCTTGGAGTCCCCAAGAACTGGGCTTTGAGGCAGAGATTCGCACACAGGATATTAACTGGAGAGGCCCGAGGAATAGAAAAGTGGGACTGGGAAGAGGCAAAAAGTGATTTGTGATGAAGTTGCAAAAGAAGATTCAGAAACCATGAATCTGGATGGTCCTTCAGACACGTCAAGGCAAGAGATGGAGCTCAGTATCCTTTTATTGACTTCTCCAGATGTAGGTCTTCGGGAAGGAGACCTGACTCTGGATAAGGGAACACTATTTGCAGATGAACATGCCGAGGGGATCCATGAGCAGCCTGCATCTTCGGCTGGAGGAAGGGGAGCCTTGGTGCCAGAGCGAATCGGGATGGCACACCACCACCTCCGCTACAGCCAACCTCTGCGTTTTCCTTCCTTTCTCTATAAACTGGAGCTAAAAATCAATCAGAATAGTTGAGTGACTCTACTGTGATCATGCATAAGAAAAGAGTTTCTACTGGGAATTTACATTTATGTGACTCTAATGTGTCTGTCATGAATCCTTTATCGTATGGTTTGTATACATATAGAAATATTTGTTTAATAATGGACTCTATCTTCAGAAAAGCTGAATTTTCTATGATAACATCATTTTAATGATCTAGCAGGTGAGCTACTCTGGAATCAATTCTGAATGTCAAAACATAAATCATGTTTAACTTTTCCCATAGATACCCCTTCATAGAGCCTTTCGTATGTGACTATAAATCATATTTACCACCTTTTGTTTTTCTCCTCTAGAGACTATTATCATGAGTTACAACATAATGTTCCCAAGTTAGAAGACAAGGAATTTGCCCCATTCTCATAGGTAATTATTCTTTTCTTCTCTACTTTTTATTTATTATTATAAACTAGGCTAGAGAGTTATGAGGAGGAAAAAATAATTCCATGATAAAATTTAAATTTGGGTAACATCTGTTTAAGCAAGGTTTACTTACAGCAGGACTTCTTGCATCCTTTATAAGCTAACACATTGTGATCTCTCAGTGTGGGACATATGACCATGTGAGGCATACGATCACGTTCAATGCAAGAATGCATAGAATTTTTTTCCCATAATGACTAGAATTCTGCAAAGCTAACTTTAATATTCTTTGGTTAAAATTAAATAAAGTGATGAAGAGCTTCAATGTTTCTCCAAGGTCATCCTGTCATTCAGTTCACCCTCCTACCTATCCACCCTTATGTTACAGATATACAAACAAAGGCTCGTCCAAGAATTTAGGGCAATGAGGTAATTCTATTTCCAGGAAATAATTTCTGGAGAAACATATCTGGTGTCCTAGATTGATCACCATCCAGTATTCAACCCATCATCCTATTGGGCCCATCATCACCTCTTGAGCCAAGCAAATCACACTCTCAAGTGGTTCTTGGGTCATATGGACAGACAAGAACTTCACTACCAATTTATTTTTTGGCTTCTTTCAATACACCAAGCAGTTTAAATTTTATTTCAAGATGTGAAATGTAAAAATATTTTTCCCCCAATCAAAGCTTAATCAAGTCTAGTTTCTTCTGAAAACACTCATTTGAAAGCAAGCCAGGGCCCAGTTGCAAGATCCATACACAGTATGGACAGGACCTGGGATAAGAACCATTTAATTGAATAATGGATGAGAGGAATAAGTGGAGTTTGAATGGTAAGTAGAGCAAATATGAGGAAAAAGAAGGTGTCACTTGATTTTAGGCTATTGGAAAAGCATGGACAAATGTCCGGATTAACTCTTGCTTTTCTCTTTTACTCACTAGAATATTCAACTTAATTCTCATTTAACGCTGATATTAAAATAGTGTTTATTGAATATTCATGGTTATTTACATGTAAGAAGACAAGATAAGACATATGAGAGTTTCTTGGTTTTATGACTCATAACATTAGTCAAGGATGTGATGTTGTTTTATAAAAGTGACATGGTGGAGACTATCAAAGTAAGACTCAGAGACCTGAGCTGAAGTTCTAGTTTTGGTTATAGGCTGACTGGCATCTAGGGCAAGTCACTTCATTTCTCTCCATCTGCTTTCTCCTTAGTCTCTGGTGGAGGCTGACTTGGATGAAGTATCTTCTAGCTCCAAATTCCAGGTTTTTTTTTTTTTTTTAACTCTATGTCATTCTTACATTTTTTTTTATTCTTATGATCTTAAACTTTGACCTACTCCCCAATTTCTTGTAGAATCCAACTCAAAGTTCTTCAACTGTTGTTTATGACATTCTAACCTTGAGTCAGAAGATTACTTTCCTCCTTTTCTTCCTTATCCTTCGAGCTAACCTATTCCTCCAATGACACATCTACCTTTCTGTTACTTGTGTGTGTATGTATACATATATGTGCCTGCTTAACAGAGAGAAGGGGGTCAGGGAGTTAGATAAGACTGGGAAAAAAACCCTACTTTTTACTATTATTTCATCTTCACATAGAAATTTCTTTAGAATATGAGACTCATGATAAACTCTGATAGAACACTGCCATAAAGCTCAACACCATAATAAGCTACTGACACATTGGTTTATTGTGTAAGGGGCACACACATCACATGTATCCCACCTGCCACTGTGTCTTTTACACAAGTGTCCTAATAGAATCTATTCCAGGTCCCACAGATATCAGCAGACACTTGCAGTCCCACCGGTATTTGGAATCCACAGACATTTGTGAACCAATATAGTTCTTTTGATTCCTCTCTCTCCAGCTTGTCCCACTTTCTTTCCTGCTTGTACATATGTAACTATGCCTTTTCTCTTTTCATGCTATTTACTATTTCCTTCTCAGTTCACACATTAATGGCCCTGGCTCAGTGGATTATGGTGGTAGAAAATGGGTGCTTTGGCGGTGGCTGTGAAGATGTGTGAATACTCTATACCAATACCCCTAAATCATACAGTGCTGTAAATCAACATTACTGCAATAGAAAATAATTTTTTAAAAATAAAATAAATGCAAAAATAAGTCAATCCAGTGTGGCAGAAGGGAAAAAGATTTTGGAGACAGCAATCCTAAATTTGAACCTTGCCTCTACCCTTCCTAAGTACATGCCCATCAAGTTGCTTAAACTTTGTGTACCTCAGTTCCCTCATCCATAAAATGGGATAGTGATACGTGCTTTTCAGAACTGTTGTGAAGACTGGAAATAACAAGAGTGTCACCTAGCACTGTGGGATTATAAACTGGCATTTAAACTAGACCTTGGTGATGGGAAGGACAGTGAATGAGAAGAGGAGGTAGCTACAAGCTCTCCAAGGGCAGGTTCTCTGCTCATTGTATCTCTGGCACCTACCATGGTGTTCAGCACACAAAAGCTTTCAGAAAATATTTGTTACATTGCTGAAATAATACAGAGAGGGGAAGTCAATCCAAGTGGAAAGGTCATGTGCAAAATGTGGAGGCAGGATAACTCAAATTGTTTGTAGTTAAGAGGAGGCAGACACCAAAATAACTAAAGATAACCAAAGAATAATGAAATTAGAAATCCTTTGAAGTTGCAATAAAAAAAGATTAGGAGTACAGAGGAGGATCAAAACCTATCTCAGAATACCAGAAAAGTCTTTCAGAGGAGTTAATACTCTCTCCATTCATTCAGTCATGCAGGTAAATGTTGGAGAGATGAGGATAAAAACAGCAAAAAAGATGAAGGAGGAATATCAGGATTCTACAAAATCATAGATTAAAGTACTTTAATAAAGAAAGAGAGGTTAACTGAGTTAACTACTACTAAGACGAGGATGTAGAAACAGTAATGGAAAATAATAACATGGGCACTAAAGGCACCCAAAACAAACAAAATTCAGTAGAGGGATGGAACAGAAGCTAATTAGAATAGATCAAACAGTGAATTATGGCAAGGAAGTCAACATAGTAGGTTTAGACCAAAAAGGGATGGTGGCTTCTCTGTATGGAGAGGTCATATCCAAAGGAATGCCAACCCAAGACTTTCCTTCAAAAGGGCTGAGGAAGGGCCTTCTGTTTGTTCTAGCAATCACGAATCATTCTACACATCAAATCAGATTCCAGGCTCTCTGGGAGTCCAGATCTACCCTGGGATCATTGATGCAGTGCATCCTGGGAGTCCCAGCCTAATGTCTCCTGGGAGCACAGTTACTGGACCATGGAAGAAAACAATGTGTGTAAGACAGATTCCATGGCAATGAAATTCCCCCTAGTAACACAAACTTGGCTCTTCTGCTATTTGAAAGCAGGTGGAGAATTTTTTAAATAAAATTATTATCAAAAAATGTCTCAGATTACCTTAAACAGATGGTAGATGGTAGATGTCTGGCTCTCTTCCACCCTCACCAACCATCTGGTCTGACCAAGTAGTTCCATGCTTGCAGCTGGACATACCTTGTATGAGGTCTTCGACATGGCAGCAATGTAGTTGGCTTTGCCAACCTCAACAGAAAAGCCAGGCAAGCTTACCCCATGTTCCCTTGATAAAATACTTCATTTAAGAATGTAGCGTGCAATGCAAATTGCCCTAGGTTAACCTAGACTTAGCAACCCGCAACCATGTGAAAACACAGAGGCTCCCCCAGAGGCTTTCTGCAATGGTGCAGTAGCCAAGTGCATTTTTGGCACCTGCAGCAAAATCTTCTACTGGAAAAGTTTGCTTGCTACCCACTCTGTAAGACCTAGGAAACAAGGCCAAAGTTGCAGAGGCTGTAGCCATCTTAACTCTTTCCCAAAGGGGTGAAAGGCTAGAAACTGAAGTCCATATAGCATAGCCATTGGTCTGTCTTTTCTTTGGGGATCATTAGTCTCCTGCATCACTTTGAAATGGACCCCATGTTGGTTGACCTCCTGTAGCCTTTTTAGGATAAGGTGAAGAATGCATTCCCATTTCTAGGACAGGAACTCTTAAGGGAAAGGAGTTGATTGCTTATGTGCTCATGAATGTGGTTACAGAGATAGTATTATGAAGTTACTCGTTCCGCAGAAGTCAGGTAGTGGTACCAATAGTGACAGGAGCTTTAGATTTGGGAATCAATAAATCAATAAAATTGATTTCTTCTTCCTCTGGAATTGTGTCACAGTTAAAGATCAAAATGGAGACATTTTAAATTCTGATTTCCAGCTTAGCACACCAACCACCAGACATCCTGCTGGTAGGTACAAAATAAAAGGCTGCACTCTCCAGATTGTTCTTTGCTCCTCACCTCCTCACTGAGATTCTCACAAGGTCCAAGGATGCCTCATCTTCACTTACATGCGAGCCTCTCCTTTGTGTACAATATGTGACACATGATGTCTTCCAGGTTCCCAAATCAAATCCCTCAGCAGGGGACTTTATGTTTTTCTAAAACAAGTTATTATTGTATTTGTTTTGTAAATGAGACACTATCTAGGAGTCTCCACAGAAGACATGTCCACCTATCCACACCATTTCCATCCCAAGTCTATCATCTTAGATGAGAATTGGGTTACATTTTGATGTGATTTTGAATCTTAGCTTCCCCACCTACAAATTAAGTTACCTTGGTGGTTTATGACTTTTCAGAAATCCCTCCCCTGTATCTTAAGGAGAGTAATACATACTATTATTTTGAGTTTGTATTAGAGATGCTCAGTGTATATCAACTGCTTGGTACTATGAATAGGTAACTAGGCACTCAATAAATCTTCTATTAACTTTCAGAGGTGAGCAATCCTTAAAGCATTAGCATATTGTCTTACAAAAGTCAAAAGTGTCCATATAGAGCACTATTCTAGTATTTAAAAAGTAATAGCCATATGAAATGACAAAGGTCAGTAGCAGGTTAATAATGAAGAAGCATGGAATAGAATATAGAAACTAGTCCTAGAACAAGAAGATTCATGGATTAATATCATCTTGGAAGTTTCCTATGCTTATCAGTGATTTGGATGAAGGTACTAAATGTATAAAATTTGTAGGTGATTAGAGGTTAGGAGAAAGAGTAAATATTGTAGGTAACAGAATCATCTTTACAGATTAAACTAATAGGTTGAGATAAACTATAGTAAGGATCAATGCAAACTCGTGTTCCTGGCTCCAAAAGAGTGACCAAGTTCTGTCCATGTTATTGCAAATGTCATAACATGTGGCTGAATAGTATTCCACTGTGTGTGTGACTTCTGTGGCTGAATAGTATTCCACTGTGTGTGTGACTGTATCCCCCCACCCCACACACATGCGTCTCCTTTATCCATTCATCCAGAGGGGTACTTAGTTTGCAGTTTGTTTCCATTTCTTGGCCACAGAAAATGCTGCAATAACACTTGGAATACAGATAATTTTGATATCTTGATTTCCTTTTCTTGGAATATATACTTTGAAGAGGAACCCTATATGATAGTCTAGCTCTATTTTTAATTTTTTGAGGCACTTCCATACGATTTTCCTTAGTGGCTGTACCAACTCACAGAGCCACTGGGACTTCTTGACTAGAGAAGATATTCTCTAAAGGAAAAAAAAAGAAAGAATGAACAAAATGAGAACACACGATATTACAGTGGTGCAGATAACAAAAAAGGAAGCTAAGGGTACTAAGGATCAATCAATTCTTTAAGATATATTAGTAGTGTGTCTGTCGAGAAAGCTAATGAAACATGTATTAATGAAATCAGAGCATATATGAGAACATTTTATATTAGAGTGCCAATCCCTTCCTCAAACAGGCATACAGAGGGCAAAAAACAGTCTAGTAAATTAATTTTGCCTAAAGTTAGATGACTGAAAGTGTTGAGGATGCTTGTTCTAATGAAGACTGTGATTATTTTAAATGCTTTATGTAGAGAAGAGCCATGTATGGTGTTCTCTAGAATGAAATGGCCATGCCACCACTGGAACATTAATAACATTATAATAATGATACACTAATATAACACATGTAATTAATAATAATTTGATAATCCAATAATTTTTTCAGAAAAATATATAGATCGAATATACAAACCTATAATTTCAGATATTATTGCTCAGGTTTAAATTAAAACAGGTGTTTATATTATGATTTCAAAGAAAAAAATGATTAATTTATAAGAAGAAAAGTGCCATGAGAGCAATATGGAAACACTAACCACATGGATAGCAGATCAGATTTCTGGGTGACCCCCCAGGAGAACATTCACACCAATGAGTACAAGCCACTGAATCAAATTTAGCTTAACATCGAGTAGACTTTCCAGTGGGTTCGTTCCAAACATGCAACAGGCTACCCGGGTGTGAATGAGTCATCCCACCCTGCGGTGTGAGAGCACAGACTAGAGGCCCCTGGTTGGGGTAGAGAAGATTCAGGCATCAAGTAAGCAGTTGGACTAGGAGACTTCAGGCCCCCTTTGTTCCTGTGATTGTGTGATTGAGTTTTGCATTAAGGCTCACTTAGCACTCACATCGCTGGCCTTTTGGCATTCAGGAAATCTGTTGTTTACTTCACTTTATTTGGAAGAAGTTGGGAAGAAATCAAGACTGCATTATCAGTGATGCCTGGGGTCCCACTTAGCCTGAGCCTGGTAATGATTGCCTTCAGGATTTTCATTTCAGCTCCTAGCCCGAGGTACCCATCCCAGCTGTGATACATTAGGTACAACTTGTCACCTCATCCATCCTCACTGAGTGTCATCTGGAAAAGAAGACTGTGTTCCCCAATAATGAAAATGGGATCTAAGGAAAGAACAAAATTTCCCCTTAAAACAGAAGAAAATCTTCTCCCAGATCTTGGGACATAACAAGCTCCAAGAAGGTGGAGACCATATGTATCTTGTTTACGCAGTCTGGCACGTAATGGGAACTCTCTAAGTATTAACTGAAAGAGTGAAAGAAGGAGTTGATGAATCAATAAAGTCAGCCCCAAAGAGAATTACTGGTAGCCTCATTTTACAGGTAGAGACACAAAGTGTCATTGGCTTTGACATTTACCAATCACTGAGCAAAAGAGGAGTGTTATTAAGCAAGTCCCTTGTGAGGGAGGTAGCGTCTTGCCCATGTATTTTCTGGCACAACAGCAAAATGAGAACAAAATAATTCAACATAAATGTAATATATAATAGCAATGGTAGCAGTAACAACAGCAAAAGCTAACACTACAGAGGGCTGACCCTTAGCCAAGCTATGTTCTAGAAGCTTCCTTGATCGTAGTGAGAACACTGTTGGATGACTTTGGCAAGGAAGTGCATTTGGTGTCTTACTGCATCTTCACCTGCTGAGCTCTTCCTTCCTCACCCCAGTGCCTGAGTTGTCTGTATTTCACATCATCCTCCTTGGTAGAAACTGCAACTCCTGTATTTTTCAGATCTATATTCCCAGCACTGTGTGGTGCATATAGCAGATGTCTAATATGTAATGAATAAGTGAAAGGGGCATCTAACTGAAGATCCCCCTTTCACTGGCAATGCTCAATGAAACATAGAGTCAAGAGAACATTTGAAGAAAGGAACATTTGAACTACACCTCAGTCAATCTTTAATAGACAGTGTGTTGCATTAGAACTATAGGAAGGCTACATGCCCTGTCTACAGACTGGGGTGTAGGGAGAAGGGGCACTGGATGACCTATCAGTTTCTTGTGGGGTTTTCCAGTCCTTGGCACCATGGTGGACCAGGCATTTAGCATCAGCATCACTGCGTTTTTTGCCCTTTTGGCCTCAGTCAATTCTACTGGTTAGCTGGTGCAAACAGAGTGGAACATCAAAGCCCAAGTCGCAGACCTTCTTTTATCATCTGGGGAGTTTAAGGTAAGACCTCTGTGTTTTTCCACTAAGAATGTCCAAAGTATGCTCCACAAGCACTTGCCTCAGGGGGATGACATGGTTTTATGAGAAAACAGAAAAAGGTTCAGTGGTCAAATATGTGTGGGAAATGGGATTTCATCACTGTGTCACTTCCCAGAACCGTTGCTGTTCAAGCCCTTACTAAGCACTCTCATTCTGTAACGGGGCCTTGGGAAGCTGGGTGTGCAGAGGTCCCGACTTACTCAACCACAGGCCCGTCGAGGAAGTGTGTGAAGGGATTGTCTACAAGGAATGAGCTTTAAAAACAGCCTATTCTATGGGAAGCCCTGTGTTGGCCTTTTACCAGGGAAGTACTTGTATATGTCCTAGAACACCTGGATGTTATTAATTCATGGCACTCCTGCAGATACAGGAGTGTTTCTTTGCTCCTTACCTTCTCCATCTTCATGAATCTGCGCTGGTCTCCACATCTGCCCATTTTGCACACTAGAGGGGAGCATTGAGCCTGTTTAGAATTTCCTGCACTTGGGCCTGAGAAAAAGTGTGCTGAAGCTGTGCTTCCTTTTACACAAACAGACACGATGTACCCAGCGGCTGTCATTCTCACTGTGAAAACGACTGCGATAGCAAGATTTTGTTCAAAAAAATTCCTGAATTCAAGAAAGTTTTGAAAACCATAGGTCATTTCTCAGAAATATATCTGTTTATACTACTTTGCCTGGAGAATCAAGTGCTCACACAGTTTCTTTAGGGGTTTGTGACTGAATGACAGAGTATAAAAACTAAGGAGTGTAAAAAATACATTTCTCTGTTTTCTCTTGTCTGGAGTCTTGTAAAGGTTGGAAAGGAGTTGAAACATCCAACACAGGTTTTGCTCACAAAGGTCCTTCTTAGTCTTTAGCTTCTGTTTTACTTAGTCCTTCTTTAGCTGTCCTGGGGACTACCCTTCCTATCTTCTCAAGCTGAAGATTCAATTCAAATTCCATTGCCCCCTTCTAAATTTGAAACCTGAGAGTCACCATTTCTAAACTCTTTGGCTCAGCCCTGGATTATTAAAGTGAAGAGCAGTAGGCTCTTGTAAGGGTTTTTGTAATCCAGCTGAAATTGAAACAGAATGATAACCAAGGTTATCACAATAAAAATTCACATATACTCATGTTCATTTTTTCCAGTCAACTCTATTGTAATGCTTTGAGAATAGGGATTTATATTACACTTGTCTGTATCCTCCAGTAGGAATTAGTAAGTCTGACAGAAGGAAACAAATATTTGTCGAGCTCCTGTGTAGCAGACGCTGAGCTAGGCCCTGTCATGCTTGAGCTCACCTAAGCTGGAACTTGACTACCAGGTCTATGCCCTTCCCTTGAAGTTGTACCACAGGAGAAGATGTACCACAGGAGAGTACATCTGAATGGCAGGGTATGTAGGCTTACCTTGTGTCTGTTGTCCTGACATCATTAATATTAGGGTCTCCTTTCATTCTCAAAATGTCCAGGTTGCTGTAGAATTGAGGTTACATGAGTGGGTTGTGGGGGCAAGGAAGGAAAACGCTCAGGGGACGATGGTGGAGGATCATGGGTGCTTTGGTGGTGCCTGACATACACCTGAGGAGGTGTAAATACATAACCCTAAACCATATGCAGTATTGTAGACCAGTTTTACCTCCATAGATATAACGATTTCTTTAAAAGTATTTATAATACTTATAGTAAGTATTGTAATGATTAAAATATAAAGAACAACTATAAAAGAACTAAAATAATGACATGAAAAAAAATCAGTTACCCATTGGAGGTTAGAAGGAATGACATTAAATTAATCAAGTATGCTATCTGGTTTAAGGTGGAGAAGAAAACCAAGCCCTAAATAAAAGTGGTGATAGATACAAATTTAACATCAGCGGCCCAGCTTGATCTATCAATATCATGAGAGTCTCCAAAGTCAGATGTTTTGGGTTTGGATTCTGGCTCTGCCATTTACCAGCTGTGTGACTTTGGGAAACTTTCTTAACTTCTCTGGGCTTCAGTGCTTTCAGGTGCCAGGCTTTGGAGGTGATCTTGCCTTCCTAATAGTTCTGATGAAGATTAAAGTAAATCCAGAAAAGTGCTCAGAGAAGAGCTGGCTACCAACACACAAAAATGTCAGGATTTGTCAAAACTGACTCCATCTTCTGAACAACCCCAGACAGGTGCACAGTGATTGCTCTGTGAAGTGACTCGGGAAGGGGAGAGAAGCTGAGCACAA
Organism: Galemys pyrenaicus; assembly: GCA_019455555.1. Lineage (NCBI taxonomy): Eukaryota > Metazoa > Chordata > Mammalia > Eulipotyphla > Talpidae > Galemys > Galemys pyrenaicus. The sequence continues at coordinate 29,114,308 of JAGFMF010011752.1, read as the reverse complement.
AGTGCTGGTTCTGAAGTGCATGGTGCTCTCCAGCAGTGGTCTTCAAAGTGCTGACCCTGGACAGTCAGCAGCCCCAGCACCTTGTTCAAAGAGCAAATCCTCAGGCTCTGCCCGAGACCTTCTGAATCAGAAATATTGGAAATGGGCCTTGGAAAATAATTCGTGTTTTAATGATGCCCCTCGGTGATTTTGATGTGTGCTAATGTTTGAGAACCGATGACCTCAGGCCCTCCAGGAATCGAGTCCCCATACTGGGACTGGGGCTCACCAGAACCTTTGGTTTTCCTGGGAAGGGAACAGCAGAAAAGTGTCTGCCAGCAACAGAACAACATTTCATTAAGCAGGGACATTTAGGGTTAAGTATCCCAGAAACCTTGAGCTGAAGGCAACCCTAGGGAGGTCACATCCAGAGTTCACAGTATGAATTCACAGCCTGGAGGTGCCCCACACTTGTATATTGTTTGGTCTCTTAGAAAAAAAAAAAAAGGATTTAGGCAGAAATTTAAAAATCAGAAAAGTTGACAGAAAAATCCCCACTTCTGACTTCCCTTAAGAATTCAGAATTGGCAGTCTTGGGTGGCCGTCCCACTCAGCCACAGCTGATCCAGAAGAGGAGCAGCTGCCCCCCTAAATCAGAGCATTCAGTCCCCAGTTTTCCCAATCTCCCATCTGACGAGCTGCACCCTGTATTCCTGTCTTCTGTCCTGTCCCTGTGCCCACTCACCACCAAGACACTGCCTCCTGCTTATCAGTGAGGAAGACGGGTGTGGAGCATTTCAGTGAGTTCCGGAAGGGTGTGGCCAGGCTCTGGACGTCAGCATCTGTGTTCTAGGAGGAGGACCTCTGATCAGTCTTAAGCAGGATCTTGAAGGAGAAAGAATTTGGGAGGCCTGAGGGCTGGCTTTGGGCTGTTCTCAAACAGTCCTGGGTATCAGAATCATGTGGGTCAAGGAGTAAAAATGCAGCTTTCCACAGTCTCCCTATCCCCAGTCTGTCCCCCTATCCCCAGGTTGGAGATCCTGGGGCCAAGGATCCTGGAGGACTCTGGGAAACACTGAACTATGTGTAACTTTCAGATGGAGTCTCTGCCTCAGGCGGAATGAGGAGGTGTGGGGAGCGCTGGGTGCCATCTTGTCACAGGCTGTGCACAGGGCCACGAGAGCCAAGGGTAGGGCGGGAAGTGGATCAAGGAAGTCTAAGCATGGTAGAGCTGATCAAGTTCCTCCTCAGAGCCTGAGAAGGGGTTCTGCTAACTCAAAGAAGCCAGAGGAGAAAGATAAATACTGGATGGCTTCACTTATATGTGGAATATAGAAAAACCAAAGAGTCAGACAAACGTTAAAACCAACCCTTGAAAGCTGACCATCCAAGAGTGGAGGGGGAGGAAGGACATCAAAGAAGGGGGAGAAAGGAGGGGATGAGCCCAGTGGTGGAGGACTATGGAAGCTTTGGAGGTGGAAGAGTTACGGTAACCACACTTGAGGGAAGAAATCCTATACTGCAGAAAAACTAACATGCATGCAAAACAATGATATGTTGGGCCTCCCTGGTGGCACAAGGGGTTGAGTGCTGCACTCCGCAGTCACTGCAACAAGAGTCGATTCCTGGCCAGGGAGATGACCCACGTGGTGCAGCAGACCTCTCCTCCTCTGCTGCTCCCCTCAGCAGTGTATTTCAGTGGCACTTCCTATTCTGCTCCCCACTCTGTCTCTGTGACTCCTCTCACCCCCTAGCACCTCTGGCCTGTATCCCAGCTCTTGCATGCATAATAAAGAAAATCTTAAAAACAACAACAACAATGGTATGTCATTAAATAAATACCTGATAAAATTGTCACCCATAAAATACACATGCCCCAGAGACAGATAGCTTGGCCTTGACAGAAAGGACAACTGATGGTGTCAGAAAAAAATAAAAGGGTAAGATTTTATGGTGGGGGGTCCCTGATGTTATCAGGGCTGAAGGAAGAGACCAGAACAAATAATTGTGGGTTCTTCTAGGGCTTAAGCGAAATACATAGGAATACCTTTAAAGGAATTCAGCATTCTTTAATGTTAAGACCAACAAGAAGGGGGAGTCCCAGCCTGGGGGTCACCCTCCCCTCCACCCTGGCTGAGGCTCCCATTTCTTTGCACTATTGCTCTGTGCTCTTTCCATCTATTTATATTTGTGCTTCTTTTTCTCCCTCCTCTTTTCTATCTCTTTGTGCTTTCTCTCCCCTCCAGCTCTCTTTCTTGAGACTCCCCCCCTCCCCATGTGTATTTCACACAAAGCACACAAATAATCACAGTATCAAAAGCATTCAGGGGAAAAAAAATCAATCACCATCCATCACCACGCAAGGAGAATCCAGGGGAAGAAATCAAACCTCTGAAAAATGTTTCTAGAGCAATAAGTTCTTGTCAGAGTTCAACCAGCCTGGGCCCCCACATGGAAAGGCAAAAGCATCCCTCTCCTCTTCCGAAGGCATGAGCCACACCCCACCGAGCCCTGCTGTTCCCGCTGAGTTCTTCCTTTGACCGTTTCTGTCAAACGTACTTTATCATGTTGTTTCTGCACCAGGCCTGGCGCATTTCTCTGTATAGTAAAAGCTAATGAAGCGTATGGCTTTTGGCAGCCTCGGGCAATATACATGCTCCATCTGGAGCCGACTGAGTCCTGGGAGTGTATGGCTGTGTGAGAGATCGCAGGCTGCCCGACCCCCGTGCGTCACGGGTCTGTAAGTGCCATAGCTGTGGTCACTGCTCAGAATTATTAATATTTCAGAGGCCTGCTTTGACCCTCTGTGCAGGCTTTGGTAATACACTGCCTCCCACTGGACCCTTCCACTTGGAATTTATGACTGCAAGTGGCAGGAGGCCCACAGTATAGCCAAGTCTCACCTTCCACTGCTCCACAGCTTGGGCCCTAAGGACGGCATGGTATTTATTCAGTTCAGATCCCACTTATTGTGCACCAAACAAGTATGAATGCTGAGGTTTAGATGCAGAGGTGGTGAAATGATAAAGAGCTAATCTCTGCATTGAAGAAGGCATTGATCTGGCAAGGGGGGGGGGGGCGTGTAAACAGGGTCCCAGTTAGCTAGGAGACATCAGACACAGCCAATGGCAGATTTTAAAGAGAAGCCACGCTGGGTTTTACTTCACTTGCATCTCCCGAACCTTGGCTACTCAAGTGTTATCCTCAGGCGGCAACAGCTCCTTGGAGCTTGCTAGAAATGCAGAATCTCAGGCCCAGCAAAGGCTGAATCAGATGAAGGTTTATGATGGGCTGATCTAAACAAGAGAGGCAAATCGTGCATTTATGCTTTTGATGGAGGATCAGAGTAGGAAAATTGGAAAGGAGGTGCCACAAGACCAGAAACCTGGCTCACACAAGGCAGGGAGGTAGAGATGGAAGAGAAGGGGTTTACCAGGCTCTAGGAACTACAAAGGGAAGAAGGAATTCACATAACCATTCATCCAGCCATAGGAACTTAACCATTAACCCAGCTCTAGGAAATAACACCCGTAGGTACGGTGTGTCAATCACACGTAAATGCCAGAATGCTGTAGAGAGTGGAGATTGCGGGCCATTGTAGAATCCCTGGTCCCTTTCAAATTCTACATAGTTACCAGAATCAACGACAAACCACTGCATGGAGACCGAGCCCCTCCCTACTGAAAGAAGACCATAAAACCTGAGACTGTCCCTTCCGAAGGGCAGCTCTCTCTGCCAACTTGCATCTTTTGCCTCCTCTCCCTTTTATAACAACCCTGCTCTGTTGTATAACTAATGTGTCTCTGTCTTACGGAGAAACTCGCCTGGGAAACTCACTGCCCCTGAAAGGGGAGCTCTGGTAAAAATTTTCCCAGAGTTAACATAAGGACCCAGCTTCTTCAAACCCAACATCTCCAAAAAACGACTTCACTTTGATGCCACAAATCTTCATTTCATACTCTACTCTGGGCCAGGAATTGAATTCGCACTGAGGACTTGCTAGCTGTATGACCTGAGGCAGTTAGTTAATTTTCCCATCCTTACATCCTCACCTGTTAAGTGAGGATAGTGATAGGGTTTCGATAGACACATCGGGTTAGTGTCGAGCAAGGTAAGTGCAGTGAGACCGAGATGGCATTTTGAGTCAAATGTACACAGAGGAAAGTATGCAAGAAACCCCAGTAATGAAACAAAGGAGAAGAGGGGCTGCACTACTGAGTCAGGAGGTCTTCTCACTCAGACTTTTCAGAAGTAAGCAAATTTAAGGTTTAACTGAGATGCTACAAGTGAGCAGTGGTGTTATTTTTTTTTTAATTTTATTATATTTAATTGCATTTGACATCGTTTGTTTTCCCCAGTGGGTTCCCACCACCATTTCACCCGTGCACCGTCACCTCAGTCCCTTGTGCTCTTTACATCTCGTCACCGTCTTTGCCCTCCCCTCCCTCCATCCACTCCCATGGTCTCTTGGGTTTATCTTTAATCTTTTGATCTTGTTGGGTTGTTATTTGATTGTTTGGTTGTTTTTGGTTATGATTGCCCATTTCTTTAGTTTTCTCTGTGTGTTGTTGTTTTTTGTTGTTGTTGTTGTTTCGTTAAAGAAACAATATCCTGACACTCGCTGAAGATGGTAAGGAAGACGGATTCCAGAGGCGCTGCTGTGACGTGCATTTTGCCGCTGGTGAGGGAGCTCAACTTGGAAAGCAAAGTCGAGGCTATAGCCAAGAAGCAGGTGGGGGCTCTGAGTGGGAAAAGTGCCCAGCAGTGGGGTCATTCTCCATAGACAAGCCAAAAGGATTCTGTTGAAGGCAGTCAAGATAAGCAGATCACCTGGAACGGTGAGGGATGAGGAGGGCGAGCAGATATTGAGAGTGAGGGAATCTAGCTAAGCCCACTTGACAGGGATCTTGCTAAAACTGGACATTCAAGGATAGACACAGAAGCCCAAGGTCTGGTTTAATTGAGCAGAGGACTCAGAGGAGGCTGACTAAAGTTTGGTCAAGGAGAAGTATTTTTTAATTACTTTACTCACGTGAAGAAAATCTAGGTGGAAAATTTCTCTCCTCGCTCCCTCTATAAAAAAGCAAAAAACAAACAAACAAACAAACAAAAACAACCAACAGTCAGAACTAAAAAATGGATTCAGGAAAGTGTCAGGTGACAATGAATGATCTCAAAAAAAAAAAAAAATGAAGACAGTCATCCTGTTACAGGGCAACCCTAATATAAAATGGGTTTGGCTGTATTTGTATAATCCATTTAGGAGGGTCTTTTCCCCTAACAATCCCATACAATAACATGAAAAATAATAAAATACTTAGAAATAAATTTAACCAAGGAATGGAACAATCTATACACATAAAACTATAAAACACTGAAGGAGACACAAATAAGTGGAAAGAAACTCTATGTATGGATCAGAAGAGTTAATAGTAATTAAATGTTCAACTGTAGGTTCACTGCATTCTTACAGAAATTCCTATGCCATTTTTCACAGAAATAGAGCCATATGGAACCACAAAGCCCTAAATACTTGTTTTGTTTTGTTCTTATTTAAAAAAACAAAAAAGAAACAACTCACTTGGGATATTGTTGTGCAGTCAGGACTACGAAGCACTAGGTCACTTCACAATTAGGATGGGGTCTTCACCACTAGTATACTGTCTCCTACCTCCAGAGAGAGCAAATTATAAGTCTTTGGTGGAGCCAATGATAATCATACTGCAGCAGCAGACTGGGTTCACAGTATGGTTCTCAGACTGGAAAGTGCTTAGCAATCATTTGGTCATCTTGTTAACATGCAGACTGACTCGGTGTGTCTGGGTAGGGCCTGAGACTCTGCATTGCTGACAGTCTTACAGATGCTGCTACTGGATTTGGACTGGAATTTGATGTTCATATTTTCCTAACATCTCCCAATATTAAGTAATATTTTTAATTATAGAGAAAAGCCTAACTGAGATAGAAAATCCCTAATGAGTGCTAGCAACACAAAGGCAATTGAACATGGCACGACTATTTCTGTTCAGATGATATGTTTAATTTTATAGCAGTCAGTTACTAGTAAGTTGGCTGTAAAATGAATAGCTATGCCACAAATTAGGTTTTGGCTATTGATTTTCATTTGAAAAGGGAGACCATACATTCTCAGTAAACCACTCTCCACGGAAAGCCATGAAAACAAATATAGAGGAGGAAGAGATTATAGATGCAGGGAGAGACAGATGCAGTATGGCTTAATTATTTTTGCTCTGCATTCACTTTGTCTCTAGGTTCAGACTCTCTGGCTTGAAAACCTCCTACTCCTATTTTCTAGCTGGGTATCCTGGGACAAGGAAATAAGCTTCCTTGTGCTTCCGTTTCCTCACTTACGAAATACAGAAAATAACCTATTTCTTTGGTTGTTGTGACAATGAAGTAAGCCTAAGCAGCTGTGAAGACTCTCTGGTACCTGCTACATAGACAGAAAAATTCAATCATAATGGCCTGATTCACCGTGGCTAGTGTGTGCCCTTTGGTAGGGTAGGGGCTCTGTGATAGTGTGACCTCACTCCTTGTTCATCAGTCTTTGAGCCTTAACTCTGCCCAGACTGCCTAGCATTGTGGCTACTCCTCTGTCTCTTCTATACTTAGAGTCAACTCTTCCCCACAGAGCTCGCCTGTGCAGCTCCCAGGGTGTGCCTATTATGCTAAGCAGTAGAATACAAAAGACACATCTGCCCTCAGGAAACTCAGACCAGGAAGATGAAAGGATAACAAGAATAATCCTGAAGGCTGTTTAGGATTAGTGCTACCCGGCAGGAATGGACAGAGGGTTGGAGGTGCCCAGGAAAGCTAGTCTATATACTTACTAGAAAGACTGTCTCTGGCTTACAAATTCAAAACTGCTGCAATGCTTCATTTTAACATTTGCCATTTGACTCATGAATGCACTTACTTGCAGCTTTGGATTATGTAAAAACAAACAACATCAAATTTTATTAATACATTGCAACCATACATTTTCAGTGTACTGAAAATGACAGATATAAATTAGACCAGCTGTCAAAGGTAATCCTATGTATTCACTATCATCTAAGTCAGGGGTCAGCAAATTTGTTCAGTAAAGAGACACATGGTAAATATTTAGGCTTCGAGGGTCATACAACTACTCAGCTCTCCACATAGACAATCCAGAATCGATTGGGAATGCCTGTGCTCCAAGAAAACTTTATTTACCAAAGCAGGCAGCTGGCCCACGAATGTCGGTTTGCTGTGACCCTTCTAGCTAAATGCTCATTTTCCCTTGATGCTATCTTCACTCAAACATTGAAGACAAAATGATCTCACGGTCTCATTTGCAACTGTTCTCTTCATTTCTTCATGAAATTTTGTTGGCACACATCTATGAGATTTTATCTAGGAAGCAGTGTTTCCTTCATCATTTCTAATGCTGTAATTTTCTTTAATATTTAGAGTTGCTTCCTACAGTGACCAGAAAAACTACAGAAGGAAAATCCTAAGTATTGTAAAATAATTCATTTTTGGGGGAAACTTAAATGAGGAAACCGCAAAGAGCTCACTTACCCAGATGGGCCTCTGAAAACAGTGGTGAAAATGTGAACTTGTGCTAGACCACCCAGGGCCAAGTCCTGGCTCCATCACTTACTAGCTCATGACCTCGGGTAAGTTCTTAACCATTCAGTGCCTCAATTCTTTATCTTACAGATTTTGCAAATCTTACAGATTTTATAAATGGAGGTATTAGTAGTTCTTACTTCACATGGTTATGTTGGAAAATAACCCAGATGACCAGAGTAATAGGAACAGAAGCATATGTAATAGCATATGTAATGGCTATTGTTTTGTTCTTTTCATTTCTACATGTTGACAGCAACAGTACCTTGTTCTTACTTTTTTTCTTCCAAGAAATATGCCCTGAAGAGGAAAAAGACCTTCCTTGCATGCTACAATCCTACCAGCTACAACACAGATGTATGAACTCACCCTAGAATATTAAGGTGTCCTCAAGCAAATGAAAGTGGATTTGTCATACTGCGTGCTTTTCACCTTGAGAAAGTTTCTTATACTTCAAGTCTAGACTTTAGGATAGCTTCCATCTATCCTGGGATTTCTCCCAAGGCAGTTAAATGGAAAGTCAGAAGGTTAATACACATGATAGTACTACCTAGCCCATTTAGACTCCTCATCTCAGGGTTAAAGCTGAATACTTGATGGCTATACTTACAGGTTTATTAGTTGTTGATTCCACTTCGTTTCTACTTTCATCTCTACCGAGATATATTTTGTGGTTGGAGGAAGGTCTCTTGTATAAGCATGGGTATCTTTTAACTAAAGGACCAGAAATCCTCTCTTTTGTGTATCCTCCAAGTTTCCATCAATCACTATGCTTTGTAGACTTGAGTCTGGTTGTAACACCATATATAGAGAAAATCTTGTCCAAAAGACTGTCATATCATGTTCCAAATACGCTGGACAGATACCCCTTCCATCAGGTCCCACGTATGAAAGAGTTTTGACGACTGTGAAAAAGGAAGCCGCAATTATAGCTAAAACACCTACTTTGTGCTTGACATGTCAAATAGAATTTCCACAATAACAGAAACGCTTTTTATCTGCACTGCCCAATTCAGTGGCTATTGAACACTTGAAAATGTAGTTAGTGTGTCTGAGGAACTGAAGTTTTAATTATATTTAATTTAATCCATTTCAATTTAATTATCCACAGGGCAATTGTAGGGCATATTGCATGTGTAAAAACAAGACAGTCTTGTGTGGCAAATATTCTATGCCTAGTTCTCTTTATGAAAGAGGAGAAGATATCAGAGAAGTTAAGGAACTTCCTGAAAAGTCACAGAGTAGCAAGTGGTGCTTGGTGAGGTAGGATTCCTACCCCATCTCCTCTGAAGCCACGCCTGGGACTTTTTTCCCCCTTCTTCTTCTCCACCTGTATTAGCACTATGCTGTAGAGTTGTATATATTATTTTGTATTACTATCACTCTTTTCAATGATACTTATCATTGTACCAGCTAAATATTGCTATGTGCAGATCCAATATTCTAACCCATTCTCTGAAGCAAAACAAGAAGAGCTAAAATGACTTTCATCGATGGAGAGAATCACCATTACCTGTGGGTCACTCGGTGTTCCCTCCCCTTAATGAGACGTCAGAATAGGTCTTACCCTTGTTTTTCCCTCCTCACCACTGAGACAATGGGTGATGACCTCAAAAGAACAGTCAGCTTTCACGCAAGCTGGTAGTTTGGCGACAGCAGCTCATTTCTTCCAGCAAACTTACGCCGCACTCACTGCCCAGCACATGTTTATAGATGTGCTCTCCCGAGTCCCACACACACACAGCCATTTCCCTTTTGAACAGCCTGTCTGGTTACATCTTGTAGTAATTTCTCTGAGTGCTCCTTGCCAACTGGTTCATAGGGAAAACATGTTTGATGCATAACAATAGATCATTGGGGGATAAATCAAACTCTTAATGAAGTCCTGCTTCTCTTCAGCCAGGCGTTTTGCTCAGAAGAGTTTCTCTTGGGCTCTCCTGACTTGAGGAAAGGGAATGTGGGTGCCCCAATCTCCAAGACAAGTAAGCGCGTAGAAAGCTGATTTTCTCCAAGACCAGACTAATGACACAGCATCCCTGGGGTCCCCTCTCATGGAGTCCAACTGAAACCACTGACGTTGGATTGGAGACTAGAGCCTGGAGACAGTTCAGATTAGACCTATGTTTGGAAGAAATGAGAGATCTATTTTGCCCAAAGCCTCACACTTTCCTTGGAGGGATGCCATGGCCGCCCACATACCCTTGTCTTTCCCAGTTCCTGTAAGGGAAAAGGAAAGTTACAAGGAGATAGAGAATAAAAATAAAGGGGAAGAAAGGGAAAGAGAGACGAACAGAAAATGTCAAAGCAAAGGAGGAAAGAGAATGAAGAACTCGTTGGAAGGCGGTGAGCAGGAAGGATAAGAGAAAGAGGAGAAATATATCAAAAGTATCCATTTAAAAATTGTATGTATCAAAAATACTGTTACTGGAAGCTCAAGGTGAGTCCCTGCCATGTGCAGACAGTGTGCTGGGTGCTTCTCAACTGCGAAGCACGGGTGAGATGTAGACAGCTGAGACTTAGAGAGCTTAAGAAGAGATTCTCCTATCTGGAGAATCGACACTGCACAAATGCTGCTAAGAAGGCATATGACCATCTATCTTGAAGTCCCTTTACTCCAGAGGTCCAGAAGTGGAGGAGTTAGAGGCCGAACAGTGGAGGGAAAAGGCACAACGAGAGTCAGAATAACTGATAAAAAAGTTTTAATGGTATCAGTCTGTCCTCCTCTGAGGACATGCATCACCCATACACATCCTTAATCGCCAAGTAAAACACATCTTGGGCTTTGGGTCTGAACTCATGAACTCCCCCTGGGAGCCCTACAGAGGCTGGCATATGCTTTTCATGGAGTTGGGGGGTGCATTTAAAACTAAGTTCTGTGATTGTTTTCTAAGAAGGAAAATGAGCTGTGCTGGTGCTTTTCTTTAGTGAATGAGGAACTCTTTCATCAAGTCAACCCCTTTTCCCAGTCTTCTCTGGATCCCACTGCCTCCAGGATCAAGTCCAAACCCTTTGTCCTGAATACCAAGGCCTTCGCAGGCTGGCTCCAGGCACCTCACCAATAATGTTTTTCCACCACTCTCCACCATGAACTTCAGTAAGGCTGGTTTACTCACTCCCCACCAGTCCTTGACCCCTGCCTCAAACACACACATACTGTCCCTGAAGAGACAAAGGATGGCCTTTCACTCCCAAAGTTGCTGCCCCCACAGTTCCTTTTGTTGGAAATAGCCTACTTCCTCTCACACTCTTCTAAAACCTACATAAACTTCAAAGCCCTGCTGAAGACCAGTCTCCTCGGGAAGGATTTCCTGACCTTACAAATCTGTAAATGACCTCGTTCTCTTCTACCTTTTATAATATTTGGTTTTGTCTTCACTCTGGTCAATGATGTCCCAAATCTTTGTGAAGGGACTTGTTCTCTGTCTGCCTGGCTTCTAGTTCTCATGTATTTCCTTTCTGTTTGCTCCTTCCATGTCCATCCACACTGTCCTGCTGTCAGTACCCCCTTGTAAAGTACTCTCCATCTATCACTTCTTATTGACTAGGAAGCCAGGTTATCTGCCTGCCAATGGCAATTAGAGAAAATCCTCCCCTCTCTTCCCTAAAGACTGTTAAGGACCTACAAATATTTACTGTTGTGTTCGTTTCATTCTGTTGTTATGTGGTGCCATTCATGTACATTTTCTGTCTTCTCCATTAGTTTTATAAGCTCCTCAAGCCCAGGGATTTGGTCATCATGGTTTCCCTCTTAGAGCCTATCATGGCGGATTATATACAGATGAATCATGTCCGTCATGATTGCATTTCTCTATTGTGCCTCCAACACAGGCAACTGTGCTTAGACTTAGAGATGGCTTATGAATAAAACCATTTCTGGAGAAATAGGAAATGCAAAATGTTTAGGGTGAGAGATTCTCTGTCTTTTGTGCACAGGCTTCATTCTTAGATGGGCTTCTCTCTCTCTCTCATGGTGCTCCTTCCCTAAGGAGTTTCAGGGTGTAATTTCTTTAGGGAGAAGTATAAATAGAAAAGAACTGGGGCATATTTCCCCTAGCATGAACATCCGAGGATTGGAAACTATGTATCTCTGGTGTCACCAAAACCAGAATTGAGAATGGAGGGGACAAAACTGTGTGCTCAACTTCTGAGTCATCTAGTCTTATTGTTGCCTCTTTGGGCTTATGAGATCTTATCCTTTCCCAATGGGCTTGCTCTGCCATACAGCTCAGCTCACACAGAGCTTGTGTTGCTGTGATCTAGCATGTATTTTGTCATCTCTACAATTTCCCCCCTTACTAGCTTGCACATTGCTCATTTTTCTAGTTCCAACATTCAAAGTGAAGAATGTGATTATTCTCACTTGCAACAGCTTTTCTCTACTGGGCCAGAAGAACTTGCAAGATTCAGGATGGAGCCAGGTTCCACCTCTGAAGAAGTTATAGCTGAGAAGTGGAGGGGTGGAAAGACAGGTACTATCATAGAAATGTGGCTGCCGGAGTCCGTCCTGACAACAGATACTGTGGGCAGGAAACTCCCCCTTCTAATGGACTTGTCCATGAAGACCACCGCTTCCATAACAGGATTGAAAATTTTCGTACAGGGGTCAGGCATATAAATAAGTAAAGCTGCCTGGTGACTCCAGCAATGTTGACATGTGGCAATGCTGGAAGATTTTCCCTTTTTAAAGAGAAACCATAACTCTAGATTTTAATGTGAACTTTTTGAGTTTTAAAACATTGTGCAAGACAAACCAAACTTATCTATGGAACATAGTAGGCCTGCAGGCTGTCACTGAGTAGACCTTGATTTAAAAATTAATGTATAGAGCAGATGTCTTAAAAGTAAGGTAATTGACATAGAAACAACTGATTTATTGTCATTCATTTCCTTTCACTACAGTTATTTGCATATTAGTACCACATTAGGCATCTAGGGACTGACATTGAAATAAGTTATTTGCTTTGGATTGTTTTGAGATTTGTACTTGCATTTGCGTCATTTCAGAAGCCCTTCAAGTTCTTGCCACAGATCACATGATCCTATCTCCTCTCAACCTGAGGAAGACAAGGCTCCTTGGGGACTTCCGCTTGAAGCTACATAAAAGATACTTCGGAAGATGATCCTTTGTTAATGACCTGCTCCTCAGGTTTCTCAAAGACCTCCCAGTCCTAGTGTGAAGATAAAACTAGGACTAAAGGCCAGCAGAGTAAGCACAAAAACCAAACCTCATGCCTTGGGAGCTGTAGTAGATTTCACAAGGCAGGTCAGATGCCAGAACAGTGGGCATGTCTTCGTGCATGGGGAGGTGGCAGATGGAAGGAGAGTGGAAATATGTAATCACTGAGTTGACTGAGTTGTTCACAGGATCATGATTTACTGAGAAATCTCTGTGTTCCTAATGGTTGGAACAAGTTTCCAGAGGCAAAATGTCTTGGCTGCTCCTCCCAATCACGAATAAGATTACTCTACTGAATTGAGTGAGGCTTAAATATAACTCCAAGGCAAAGATGGATGGGGCCCGGGAGCCATTCTGTACAGACATACCTGGCTTGGGAAGAATCAGTATTATACCCGTTTGGCAAACATTACCTTTCTAACATATGGTTGGGGGAGAAGGAAATGCTTAAGTGTCCATTGGATGTCATAGCCCAGACATCCAACTAGCCCAGCTAGTTACATTGACTACAGTCAATGTAAACCTGCTCTAGAGCACACCTATGGTCCTGGTCTTTCCTCTTTAAAAACTCAGTGGGTGTGTGTGTATGTGTATGTACGTGTGTGTACATGTGTGTATGTGTGTGCATACATGCACACCCATATATATGTTTTCATGAAATATAGTATTTGTATAGAGAAGGACACATATTTGTTAAGCATAATGCTGAATACATTATCACAAAATAAACACATCCATGTATCTATTATTCCGGCTAAGAAGTAGAACAATATCAGTAAGTCAGAAGCCCCCCTCCAAGCCCCCAAACATTAACCCCTCTGACTTTTGAAATATAGTCACATCTTCATTTCTAACACCATCAATTAGTTTTGTCTGCTTTATAAAACTTCATGTAGAATAAACCATATTGTACATATTCCTTTGTCCACTTGTTTAAATGGCTCATGGCTATATAGTATTCTTTCACAAGAATATAATGCTATCTTGGGGCCATTCAGACTTAAGTGCCCTTATGTTTTTTTCATGTTTTTTTTGTTTCATGTACATCTAGAAGTAAAATTTTTGGCTCATAGGCTAGGTAGATTTCATTTGTGGTAGATACCATCAAATAATTGTTAAAGCTATTGTTCCAATTTATGCCAACGTGCAAGAATGACTGTTTTATGCATTTTCACCAGTCTTTTAAACATTAGCCATTTTGATATGTGTTTGTTATTCAGCAATTCTAAGCACAGCAAAATTCAGTTTTATCACATTGAACAAACTTCTGGCTACATGAGGCTGTGGTGTCACTGGGATATAGAATCCTTATTTTCAAATCATTCATAAAATAGAATACCCAAGCAAAATATATTTACATTTCAAACAAAATCCAGTAGGTTTCAACATGAATATCTAACAAAATGTAGAACCAAACTTCCTGTCCCTGCTGGGATGCCTGTCTGCATGTACCCCCACCCACCCTGCGTTCTTCTCACTGGCTCCTGACCTTCTCAAACCCTCTATACTTTAAAGATAAGCTCCCTCTCCTGTCTCTCCTTAAGCCTTCTTGCTTACCCCTCTCCCCATTTATTCTCTGCCCTCTGCAATTTATATAGTTCTCCCAATGTTTTGCAAAATTCTCTAAAATTTAGTCACTTGAAGCCCTTGTTAAAATTAAGAATTTCTTCATCCTATCCTGGCAGAGAATCTGGGGAAACTGTATGGTTTTTGCAAACCCTAGTTGATTCTGATCATCAGGGGTAGTTGAAGAAAAGCCAATACTGTTGAATTTAAGAGCAGGAGATAAAAACAGCCCCAAATTATTATGACTCTAGGCATGAATAAAATCTAAATATCATTGGTTACATACTCAGCTCCTCTTAATATTCTCCTTTTACCATGTACTTGCTCCGCCCACACTCAACCCCAAGAATTTCAGAAGATGTAGACCTTAAAGGCCTGTTAACCAGTTACCTGTTAACCAACCAATTGGACAGTTAGGTGCTTTTGCTACTCAAATTTGGTCTCTCTATCATAGCACTTGGAAACTTGTTAGAAATACAGAATCTCAGGCTTATAGAGCAGTGTCTGAAGTTTACCAAGACCCTAGGTGATTCGTACATACATTAAAATTCAAAAAGTGTTGAAGAGGGAAAAAAGATGTCGGTGAAGAGATGCTAGGATAGAAAGCTCCGAGAAGAAGTGGACGGCAGGGAGTATATACAGTGGGTCTCTGCAAGAGCTGGGACACAGAAAATAAATTGGACGGTACCAAAAGCCTACACAGAAAGGAGGTACTCATCAAAGGGGAGCAAATACAGAGAAAAGCTTCATAACCTTGCTAGCCTGTCCCCCTCTCCCCAACCACAAATCCAGCACACCTGGAATGGCAGAGAGAGCATTCATAAACACCACTTGTGCAAAGGTAATCGAGACTATCACACTACAAAACCTGAAGCTGCTGAGATCTGCACAGATACAGGCATCTCCCCCCCTACTCCTGTCCTCCATTGGAAATCCATTAAAGGGAGCCTCATAAAACCAGCCTCTTACCAGGAGGCCACGTGGTTCCCTAAGTCTTCAGGAGCCCCATCACCCAACCAGCCACAACAAAGGAACTGAAATACACACACACCTGCCACTACAGGGCAATGAGCACCACATCTTGCCCTCGACCCCCCGCCCCCCATATTGTGGCTGTTTTAATGTGAGTTTTTGGAGGTTTTTATTCATGTGTGTGTGCTTGTTTGTTTTTGTTTTGTTGTTGTTTGGTGTGTTTGTTTTTTGTTGTTTGTTTTGTTTTGTTTCTCATTTTTCTCTTCCCTCACTTCCTTTTTATTTTTCTCCTTTTTTCTTTCTGTTGTTTGCCTATCTGGATATGTTTGTGTCAGTCTTGCTGGGTTTGTGTGTTTTTATTTGTTCATTGACCACCAGTTTCTGATACCCCCAAAAAAATACCTTAAGTGATTCCTGCCAATACAAGCAACACAGTGTCCCAACAAATACAACAAATTAGAAAGCAGACATCAGGAAGATGAAAAATTACAACTAACCAAGCAAGCCCACAGGGGAAAAATACACCACAAAAAGAAAACAAATACAAGAACTCAACAATGACCTAGAAAGAATGTCCAGCCTAACAGAAGATGATTTCAGAACCAGCATGATTGAAAAAATGAGCAGTATGTTAAAAAGAATCAATGATCTAGAAAAGGAGAACCAGTCATTAAAAAAGACAGTGGAAGACTTGCAGGAAGATTAAAAAAAAATGGAGAGCAGATTGGATGAGATGGAAGAGCAAATTAGTTCTATAGAAGACTCAGAAACAAAAAGAATCAAAGCAGAAAAAGAGAAATCCAAAAGAAAAAAAACAAGGTCACACTTTGAGAACTATCAGACTACATCAAGAAAAATAATATGAGTTATAGGAGCTCCGAAATTGAAAATGATAAGGGAAATGATAATATATTATATTCAAGGAGATAATAGAGGAGAATTTCCCAAGCTTAAAAGATGAAATGAAGCTAGAAATATAAGAAGCAAGACGTACCCCAAACTTCCATGATAGAAAAAGAAATACAGCTAGACACATAACAGTAAAACTACCAAGAATACAAGACAAGGAAAAAATAATGAAGCTGTCAAGGGTGAAGAAACAGATAACATACAAAGGAAAACCTATCAGACTAACATCAGACTTCTTGGAAGATACACTACACCAAAGGAGGGAGTGGAAGGATATATTAAAAAAATTGCAAGACAACAAATGCCAACCATGAATTTTGTATTCAGTAAAGCTTTCCTTCATATACGAAGAAAAAATATGGACTTTCCCAGACAAACAGAAACTCCAGAAATTCAGCATGACCAAACCTCCTCTCCAAAAATTTGCTACAACAAGCTCTAAAGCCAAAACCATTAGAAGAATGAAAAAGAGGAACAGTATAAGACAAGGGAAAGCATAACACAAAAAGACAAAATGGAAAACACAGATGCTAGGATAACTATTTTACCTTTAAATGTAAATGGACTAAACTCAGCAATAAAAAGACACAGAGTAGCAGGATGGATTAAAAAACACAATCCAACCTTCTGCTGTCTTCAGGAAACACATTTAAACACAAAAGATAAACATAGATGGAAAGTAAAAGACTGGAAAACAGTCCTACAAGTGAATGAACCAAAAAAGAAAGCAGGAACAGCCATACTTATATCAGACAAGACAGACTTCAAAATAAAAAAGGTAAAAAAAGACAAAGAAGGGCACTATATAATGGACAAGGGCACAGTATTTCAAGAAGATATAATACTCATCAACATATATGCTCCAAATGAAGGAGCACCAAAATATATCTGACAATTACTATCAGCTCTAAAAGAAATCATTAAAGAAAGCACCTATATAGTAGGAGACTTCAACACCCCACTCTCACCAATGGACAGGTCAACAAGAGAAAAAATAAGCAAAGAGACTAAAGCCCTCAATAAAGACCTAGAACTCATGAGCTTAACGGACATCTATAGGACCCTACACCCAAAAAAAAAACCAGATTACACTTTCTTCTCAAGTGCACACGGAACATACTCCAGAATTGATCATATATTGGCCACAAGACCAACATCAACTGATTCAGTAAGTTCAAAATCATTCCAACTATATTCACCGATCACAAAGTTATCAAATTAGAAATAAATCACAAAAAGAAAACAAGAAACCCACCCACAACATGGAGATTGAAACCAACACTACTGAAAGAACAATAGATTATAGAGGAAATCACAGAGGAAATTAAAAAATATTTTGAACTGAATGACAACAAGGACATATCATTCCAAAATGTATGGGATGCAGCAAAAGCAGTACTAAGAGGGAAGTTTATAGCAATCCAGGTCCACATAAACAAACAAGAAAAAACTCAAAGAAACAATCTAGTCTCACACCTTAACAATCTAGAAAAAGAGCAACAAAAGGATCCAAAAACCAGTAGAAGAAAAGAAATCATAAAAATTAAAGCAGAAATAAATGAATTAGAAATCAAGAAAACAATCCAGAAGATTAATGAAACCAAAAGCTGGTTCTTTGAAAAAGTAAACAAAAACAGGAGAAAACACAAATAAACAGGATCACAAATGAAAGAGGAGAAATTGCAACAGACTCAAAAGAGATTAAAAGAATAGTCAGACAATACTATGAGAAGGTATATGCTAACAAGCTTAACAATCTAGAAGAAATGGACCAGCTTTTAGAAAGATATAACCACCCAAAGCTAAACAAAGAAGAAACAAAACATTTAATAGACAAATATCAAGTAGTGAAATTGAAGAAGTAATCAAAGCACTCCCCAAAAACAAAAGCCCAGGACCAGATGGACTCACAAATGAATTCTACCAAACATTCAGAAGTTAAATAGTACCTATCTTATACAAACTCTTTCAAGAAATCGAGAAAGAAGGAACACTACCTAATACGTTCTATGAAGCCAATATTACACTAATACCAAAACCAAACAAAGATAGCACCAAAAAAGGAGAATTACAGACCAATTTCCTAATGAACACAGATGCAAAAAATCCTCAACAAAATTCTAGCCAACAGAATACAACAATGCATAAAAAGGATAATTCACCACGATCAAGTGGGATTTATTCCAGAAGCTCAAGAATG
>JAGFMF010011752.1:29040759-29095088 GCA_019455555.1 Galemys pyrenaicus | reverse complement strand
GACACACAGACCAATGGAACTGTATAGAAAACACAGAAGTAAAGCCACACAACTATGGACAACTGATCTTTGACAAAGGAGCAAAGAATCTGCAATGGGAAAAAGATAGCTTATTCAATAAATGGTACTGGCAAAACTGGTCCACCACATGTAAAAAAATGAAACTGGACCACTATCTCACACCATGTATGAAAATCAACTCAAAATGGATAAAAGACCTAAATGTAAGACCTGAAACTACAAAATATATAGAGGAAAACATAGGTAAAATGCTGCAAGACTTACACCTCAATAATGCTTTCGAGTTGGCAGTTCCCAAAGCAATAAAAATGAGAGAGAAGATAAACAGATGGGACTACATCAAGATAAAAAGCTTCTGGAAAGCAAAGGAAACATTAAATAGAACAAAAAAACCCCACTGAATGGGAAAAAATATCTTTGCACTCCACACAACACCTGTACTCCTATGTTTATTGCAGCACTATTTGTAATTGGTAAGATCTGGAAACAACCCAAATGCCCAAAAGTAGATTAGTGGATCAAGAATTTTGGTACATTTACACAATGGAATATTATTCAGCAATCAAAAATAACAAACTAGGGCCATTTATAGAAACCTGGATGGAGCTAGAAGGAATTATACTCAGTGAAACAAGTCAGAAGGCAAGAGAAAAATATCGGATGGCTTCACTATTAGGAGGAATATGAAAGAGCAACAACAACAACAACAAAAAAAAAGAAGATGAAAAAGAAGCTCAAGGAAATGGGCAATTATAACCAAAAGCAAACAAAAAACTCAACAAGACCAAAAAGTCAAAGATAAACCAAAGGGACTATGAGGGGGGAGGGAAAGGAAAGGAAGGCAAAGAGGGGGATGAGGGCAGAAAGAACACAAGGGACTGAGGTGATGGTGCACAGGTGGAATGGTGGTGGGTACTCCCTGGGGAATACAAATGATATAAAATATAATTAAATAAAAAAAATCAAGAAGTGTTGCTTTATTATATATGTGGGAGCTATACCAGATGATGTGGGGGATTCTATCACCTAAGCAATATAGAAAGGGTGTGAGCTCTGAAAACAGGTAGTCTTCAGTTTGAGTTGCGTCTGATAGAAAATCACTTAATTTCCATATAATCTAAAGTCATATGTAAAATGGGAATAATACTTCGTACTATATAGAGTTGTTATGAGGGTTAATGAAGTAACTTAAGTAAATTCTTTCTTCATAGTAAGTGAACCCAGAGATGCAATTTTCTTCTCATAATGTCTGGCATATAATGAGTACTCAGTGCTGTTACCAGTGCTGGTCTTGGAGGAGGTGGTGTAAACAACATTATAATTATCAACCTCTAGGAGCCCATGACATAAGAGAGACCCTATTCAGGGTCTTTGTGGTTAACATACATCTGAAAAGGTGTGAACCTGAACTTCTCAATGATACAAAGTGTTGGGAATCAATGTTACTTCAAAAAATTCAATAAAGTGAAAAAAAAAATGGAAACATGATGAAAAAACATTACTATAAAGGGATCCTTCTCCAAGTTGGCAGTTCTGTAAGAATTAGAATTCTAAGACAATAAGCATAACTATGTTTCAGGAAAGTCTAATACATCTAACACTTGGCTTATTGATTGATGTAACATTATCTCATTCCATACACCCAACTGGAATGAGCTAGAACTATTCATATGACCCTCACTTTGCCCCATGAGGTGAAGTCACTTGCCAAGGTCACCTAACAGTGAGCAGTGGAGCCAAGATCTGCTCCACTGACCTCAGAGCAACTCTTAATGCTGGTGATGCCAAATGATTTTCTTCAAGTGACTTAAGATTCCTCAAAAACAAGGTAAACCACTGTGGAGAATTGGAAGACGTCACAAAGGAGATGACTATTTATCTGGAGAAGTACAAATGGGGAAGAATAGGGCAGAGAGATAGTGACCAAAAAACCACTTTTATAATACTGACAACCTCTCTGATACACGATTATATCTTAGTTCACAAACGTTCATTCAGGGCCAGTAGGGTTCACAATAAATAGTCTCTGCCTGGGACCGCCCTGGTGGTACAAGGGGTTAAGTCACAGCACTATGAAGCTGTCTACAGCTGCAGACATGAGTTTGAATCCCTGGCCAGGCAGCTGACCCACATGGCACAGCAGACCTCTCCTGTTTCACCTGGCGCTCCCCTCAGCAGTGTATTTCAATACATCTGTCTGTTCTGCTTCCTACTCTGTCTCTGGTGAATCCTCTTACACACACACACACACAAACACACACACACCCTCTGGCCTGTACCCTAGCTCTTGTATGCATACATAAATCTTTAATAAATAAGTAAATAAAGAGTCCCTGACTTGGTGACCTTAATGTGTATAGCTTTTGATTTAATCCTGCAATTGCTTGAGGAGGTTGGTATTATCTCCATTTTTTCAACAAGGAAATGAGAAGTTAGGTGACTTGCATAAGATAGCAGGAATAGTATTTGGTGACCCTAGAACTTGAACTCAGACCTCCAGAATCTAAGCCTAAGGTAACTTTCTCCTTTATGAAAATAGAGAAATTAGCTCTTCAGTTTGCTTGTAGTAAAGGAGTTTGCCAGGTTGCAGGACCTGTGGCAAAGTCCCAGGTAAACCAGAGTGAGCTAGTTACCCTACTAGGTGCCTAAGCACAGTTTCTCTGCTTGCAGTGAGACCCCCTTTGGTTGCTGAGGTGGGGAGTGCTGTGCTTGACAACCAGAGTTCCAGCAACCCACCCTGGGTCCCCAACCTGCTCTGGTGAGTTCCTCTCCAGCAACCTGTTGGCTACAGGGACAGAAACTCCTTCTCTGAATTCTACACTCCAAAGCTTCCTTTCCACTGGCTTCTTCCCTTGGAACTTGCTAGAGTGTGAATATTAAGTGTAGACCAGTGCATCTCAACCTCTAGTACACAGTCACTGAGGAGTCTTATTCAAAAGTCAGGTAGGACTGAGGTGAAATCTGACTGCATTTACAATAAGTCAGGTAGGACTGAGGTGAAATCTGACTGCATTTACAATAAGCTCTCTGATGGATCATGAATTTTGCTTAGTAGAGGAAAGAAAATCCATTTCAAATAAAGGGAACAGGAATCTTGGTCTGTTGAATCCATGTAGACATGTGATCTTACTCTCAACTGACAATTTCCTTCTTGTGTCTTGTAAGTGCAATCTACCTCACACAAGTCTGGGTTGAGACCTTCCACGAGCTAATTGGCCCACCCTAGCCAACTTAGTAATTCTCTGAACCTCAGGTCCTGTCTTCACCAAGTAAGATTGTGATTCTTCTCAGTCTTACTCTAAAGAATAAATATAATGTCTATCGAGTACACAGCACATTCTCAACTAAACACAAATCACCTTTATTCTTCCCCAAAGACCAGTTAGTCTTTGGTTCAAAGTTTCCTTGGGTCACAAGAATGAAATAAATTTCTCAAGTCTACTGAGACATGGAAACATTGGAAATATTACCTGTTTTTCAGAAATATTTGCTCCCAAATTCTGATGGTCCAAAGGAATAAATCTCTAAGAGACAACATTTTTGGTTTTCTTCCTATTTATTCATATCTCCAGTGAGGCCAGGTGATGTGCAAACAGCGACAAAGAGATCGGTGAGACTCTTGCTTTCACAGAGCTTCTCTCTTTAGCGGGGTTGACAATTTCAGCAAGGAAGTGCTCTAAAGAGGCGCAGAGACTTCAAATCCTGTTGCACTGGTTTCCCAACACCTGGGAATGGGTCTGGACTCTAATATTGGATGTTCCCTTGAATAAAATGCATCACTCCTGGACAGCATCAGGGTCCAACTGAGAAACTTTTCAATGGAAGAGTCCAAGGTCAATCATTGCCTTCATAAAATAGGTCATAATAACTGTGTAGTGAATATGGTATCTTAGCAATGTTGAAACGAGCCCCTCAAATGAACATGTTTCATGGGCTGAAATTCTTTTTCCAGCCTTCACTATCCAACACACGTGTGTAGGCTCGCAACTCTCGTTAGGTAAGTTTCCTTTCGGGAGCTGGAGTCGTGTGCTAGCTGGGTAGGTAAATGGTCTTAAGGGAAGGAGGTTGAGCTTCTCACCAGGGAGATTAAATTTCCTTGGTACCTCTGCCTCTCCTAGGAGTTCTGGGCCTAAAAATGAGTCCCACAAGGACTTTGTGGGCTAGTATTGAATAATCAGATTCACGCATCCCTGGCAGTGGCATAAGCAAATATCCAGGGGACTCATCCCAGTAAACAAGGAGGATCTGTTTCAAGTTCTCTTGCTGACTGAGGCTTGGCACTTCCTGACAAATGTATTCCAGCTGGTTGCAATCCACATGAGGCGTGTGTGTGTATGTGTGTGTGCACGCGTGTTTGTGCATCCACATGCAAAAGAGAATGCCTGGGTGAGCAGGAAAGCTTGTTTCATTACCCTTTGGCTGAACAGCTATCTCCCAGAGAGGAAGATCCATTAAATGTCAGAGAAGATTATAACTCCAGGCAGTCCAAGGAAATAAGGTAGGTAGATGACTTTGTCACAAGGGAATTTAGAAGATTATTAGAACACCTAATGAAGAGAGATTTTATTAAGCTATTCTTGCCAACTTTCCTATAGATAATGGTCAAGCTGTGGGGCCTGCTCTGGACCGCGAGGAACGCAGGCAGCCAAGGCCTCCTCTCGGTATGACGCACCCTTCGAGTCAGGAATCTGAGTAAACAACTGATTTCATTAATCTCGGAGGCCTCCCTCTGGTGTCTAATAAGTACAGACTTGCTCTCAGCGTTTGCCTCTTCTCCATGGCTCCCTTATGAAATGTGATGCTAGCTGTAGAGTTGGAAGGACAAAGGAACTGAGTAAGTGTAATTTATTATCCAGGATTGTTTTCAACCTTTTTCCAATTATACACATTTTTCTTTTGGCTTTGGCAGACCTGCATTTATGAGGCTATTCTTCTGGTTGCTAATGGGCTGAAGAAATGAGTCCCAAGTATTCCTAAAGGGATGTGTTCCTGGCCCTTAGTCATCTGCCTATGGCATTAATTCGTTGGGGAAGTTAATTAAATGAGAAAACTAACGCTAACTCTTGTTTCCCCCAATTTCTGCCCTCCTACCTTCCACATCAACCAAGGATTAACATGGTATCATTTAACTTAGGGACCAG
The DNA here is from genome assembly GCA_019455555.1 of Galemys pyrenaicus. Classification (NCBI taxonomy): domain Eukaryota; kingdom Metazoa; phylum Chordata; class Mammalia; order Eulipotyphla; family Talpidae; genus Galemys; species Galemys pyrenaicus. The sequence goes on along the minus strand of JAGFMF010011752.1, from coordinate 29,089,926 downwards.
AAGCCATTCGACCAATATAGACGGAAGCCCAGACTAGTTTGGAGTACATTTGTACTTTGGGGCACAAGATAGAATGAAAAACAAACAAAAGCCTAAAGACCCTTCCCATTCAAGAAAAGAGGTCAAGAAATTGAAAATTCAGAAACAAGTGGAACTGGTCTGTAAGACCTAGCTAGTTTCTCAAGCATGGTTGGTAAAACTCCTCTTCTTAACTGTATTTCTTAATGCAAACGCCAGGAACAAATGCCTTTCTACAGATTGTCTCTTATTGTGTTGTCCTCACTGCTGTCATATTGTTGTGGTTTCAGAGCTTTTCCATTTGCAGAAATGTGGTGCTTTAGCACTGATGCGAAGTGAAAGTGAACATATTTCTTCTGAAATAAGCTCAGCTCGCTGCTGTGTCTGTAATGTCATAATAGAAATTTAAATACTTGAAGAGCGATGGTGGCATCTAATCTTTGAAATCTCCTTATGGGAAGTAGAGAAGAGGGTTTACTCTTTTTTAGGAGAAAAGGAAAACTATGATAGACCAATTATACTTTTTACCAAAAACGAAACTTTATGTCATCTATTTAAGTGATGTCCTGTCACTTGGGCCCACCTTGGAGCAGCGCAAGTCCTACTTTTCAGATGCTCAAGAAAAATACATGCAACACACACATCATATATCCCAAACCCAGCTATGGTGGCTTAAAGGAAGAATTGATGGAATAAACCAGATCCTCAGCTTGTGGTAGATTTCTTACATCTCTAAGAGATGAAAGAACATTTACCACTGGAAAATCTTCTAAGCTCCAATGGGGATGAAAGCCATTCAATAGACCATAAATGGATGACAACTTTTATATCATAGGAAGGAGACTGGTATTTAAAGAATCTTCAAGAGAGATTCTCTAGTGATAGACGTAAATTTGATAATCAATCTCTCTGTACTAACAACAAAATGCATGCATGATCTTGTGCTAAAATCTCCTGTTTCTCTGTTTTTAACCATTGCCAGTACTTTTCATTTTCTGTAGGAGAGGTTGACTGTTGCACAAGCGATTCCAATTTTTGAAACATAACTGGGTTTGATGACTATGGAGACCTTTTTCTATCCTAAGACACTAGGATTCTTTGACTTCCTCTACTTATTTCATTCAACTCTATGGAAAACTTTCATCCTTCTATATTCTAGAATGGCATTTCTTTAGCACCATGGCCAGTAGGAAATATGATTGTGTTTATATATATCTGTGTATACATATATATCTTTTAGGATAAAAATAATGCAATTTTTACATGCATTAGAAAAGAGCCAATAAACTATTTCATCTGTTAGGGATATTCAACTCCATTGAACACCTGACCACCTAATCTTATCAATACCCTCAATCTCCAATGCAAGAAAATCAGACCCAATTCAAAAACTTAACTAGAGTTGTAAGAGTCAAAGGCAGTGGCTACAGGAAGGAACGGGGTCTCTGCTATTTGTGTCCTACAGTTTTGTTGGCAAACTCCCATTTCTTTAAACTATATTACTCCTGATTTACTGACAAAGATTGTTGAAGGCCTAAGTTCCAAGTCAAATGGATGGTCAAAAAGCAGATAGGAACCGAAGACATCAAGAGGGGTGTTCACTGTAATCATTCACTCCAGCCAGTGCAGAAGGTAAATAGTGTCTCCTCTATTTCAGTGTTGTTTATATTTTGTCCACAAGGTGGTAGCGTACACTTTCCATTTAATGTAAAGCTGGCCTGGGATCCTCATTTCCCGTAAAGTACAGCATGGCTTGTGTTGAACCCAGGTCATCCACTCTGGATATTTCATTCGTATTTTTTTTTAATTGTGATGAATTGTTGATTTGGAATCTATTTAGCTCTTATAGCAAGGTGGGGATTCATCTGAAATAAAGAAAAACCAGAAATGCATTGCATTCCAGCTTCTTAAAAGGAATTTGAGATGTGGGAATAGTTTGGACATCTAAAAACCACACACCAAGGATCAGATACTGACATTTTTCAAAAACACTACCTTAGTACATCATGCAAAAGACATTCAAGATGTCAAGTCCAATTAATCTTGGGTGAAATTTTGCACAGTGATGAAGTTCCTTCCATGAAACTAGTTCAGGGGGGCTATAGGTTGCTTCCCCTCAAATCCAGAGGGGAAAGTTAGAACTTAGAAGCTATGAAATTTCCATGCGCTAAATAAGCGGGCAGCATCAGCAAGTTGGCCTGCTGTGTGCCTCCCTCCTCATCTAGCCCCCGTGCCAGAGGGACAAGACACAGATGGGAAAAACATCTGCCTCCATGGACCAGAGGGCCTTCTTTGAGGTTCAGGTCTCCGGCTCACATCTTCTTTTCTTTTTAACTCTTTTTAAAATGAAGAGCTCAAGTGGGATTTCCTTTCATCTTACTGTAATATTTTCAAATTACATTAGGTCTAATGCTTTGTATCAGAAGCGTAAAAGCAGCACTCCAGGGCATGTAAGTGCCTGCCCATCCTGCTGTCCAGAACAGCTGAGCTCCCCATCTGAGAAAGAGAAGAGAGGAGGAAGGCGCTAAAGCTGGGATAAGATAAGGCCAAGGCTCAGGAGGGGAGCCCCTGTTGTTGTCTCTCTGTGGTTCCTTTTCCAGTAAGCTCCAGAACAAGGTCCAAACTCCTCAGGCCTCCCTGGTCCAGCCCCATGCAAGCTGTTCATTTTGTACTTCTCACTGTCCAACAGGCATTCTCTTACCTAGAGAGGTTGTCTCACTTTCTGTGATTCTCCCTGTCTCCCTGGTTCATTCGTAGACCTTGTCTTTCATGTTCTTTTCAGCTCTAGTAACTCTGACGTGAATCAGAAACCCCACACTCCAGCTCACACAGGAGAATTCATTAAAACTTCTCTGAAAAGCAATACAAATGGTGGGTACAGTGAATTTTTTTCCAGGAGGTAAAAGAGTATGCAGAGATGATTATGACTGAGAGTGAAAGAGTACTTGAAGACACAAAACACTGTGTATCTTCTCTTCTAGGTCAGCACTTTTCACCATTATGGCTCTTAAATAACAAATTCCAAGTAACCTGAGGGATTTCTGTTGCCATTACTCTTATAGTTTTTTTTTTTTCATTTACTGTAATTAATGACTTAAATTATATATAATATTAGCAAGAACTGTTCACCTTGACAATGCCCATACTCTAAAATTTCTAGAAGCTCTAAGCCTGCTCCTATGGTGGCTTGTAAGGATTTTTTAACTCCAGGATGGGGTTGGGATGCTGCAGAAATGGTAAAAGGATGGGGAAAACTGTGGTGATAAAGAAGGAAAAAAGAGGGAGGGACCCTAGAGCAGTGACTAAATAAATGAACTGGCAGCAAAAGATGATATTGCACTATTACCCGAATCCCTTGCATTTCGTGTTTGAATAGTAAGATGGTTTCCTACTATGAAAGCTCTCTCTATTTGTCTTTCTAGATAGTCTTTCTAAGGCAAAACAGAAGGCTATAAAAACTCAGCTCCTTATGGTGGAGTAAAGTGTTGATCTATCTATCTACCCCTTCTATCTATCTGGATTGTTCTCTCTCTCTCTTTAATACATCTATATATGTATATGTATATATATATATCTGTCTATCTATGTCATTTTGTTTTATATCATTAACCTTTCCCAGGTGATTTAATAGTTTTTTCTAAAATGTGATCTTTAACCGCTGGTTGCATCCTTTCATATGGAGGCAACTGTTGTATTTTTACCTTTCTAATAGTTGAACATTTTAGCAGGATCTTCATTTGACTGAAGCTGTCTGAAGATGGAGTCAATGATCTCAAATCCATTGTCATTTCCTTGCCCATGAAAAAGGGAAAACAGACTGGACCAGACCTGTTAAGGAGAACACAGCAATGGGTGAGGCATGAGACAACTTCCAACACTTCCAACTCTGAAATTCCAGCTTAATGAATGAGATTCCAGTCACCAGGCTGGAGCACTGCAGGAGGGAAAAACAGACAAGCAACACAATCACTGAGTTATTGTTCAAAACTTCTACAATGGTGGACTCTTTTCTACTGGTTTTATGATGCTCAAAATGACACTATATGCTTGACCTCACTATCGCCTATGAAGGCAAGTATCAGTTGGCCTAAATTCATGCAAAGACTTATAGGTGGGACAGTGGCACTGCATGAGGTACACACTAGGATTCACAGATGTGCTACACCAGCATCACCACTCTGCATGGTGGAAACGAAGAGATTATTTCTTTCTTATTTGAGAATACAGATGGAGCCACCCATATGAAGCAGGGCTCTGAGAGGGTCATGGATGTGGGTATTCAATAGGTTCCTATACAGAATCACTGGTGCAAGGAAATGAGAACATGATTACTAAAGCTCTCTGGGCAACTGGAAGATAGATTCTAGATCTTATTACTGTTACTATTCTGTACTAGCCAGAACAAAATCTGCTAATAAATTCCATATAAGCAAGTTAGGACCTAAGGAGCATAAAGGAGAGAACAAATGGTATGTGGTCACTTATTTATTATTCTTTGAAGTACCCCCACCCCATGCCTTATCCCTTTCCATTAGCATTAAGATACGAGTCTATGCAGGGACTGTCTCTGGATTATTTCAAAATGAATATAAAGCAAGTAAAGATAAAAATTTCAGTTATATCAGGGCCAAATTCCAAGTCTGAGTATTTGGGTTCTTGTATTTGTTTATTTTATGTTTTGCTCTTGATCTGCTGGTTGTCTAAGAAACTATCAAATCAATTGAGCTTTATGACATCATGTAAACAAAATCCTAAATCCTCCCCAAAGTACAAACACATCTGAAAATAGTTTTTAAAGGATGTTTTTATTATAAAGTTAGTGCCTGTTGGTTAAATATTTTAGAAAATGCCAAAAAGTCACACTTTTCAAGGTCACCTGTGTTCATCACTGATTATCACCACTGCCTTCGCTATTTTTTCCTTCTGCCTAGCATTTACTTTGTTTTCTTAGTGGTTTTATTTTGTATATATAATCAACTTTCAATTACTCTCAGTAGATCAATTATTGGTGGGTCTGACTAAATCTAAGGCAAATAATCTGTGGGCAAATATTAATGCTATCACTAACTGCTATAAATTATCTAATAGTTGTCTTTTGGACAACTATTACATGCCTGGCACATAATTCACAGCAATCTGCTGGCATAGATGGAGTTAAGAGCAACACGAAGAAGCCTCTTCTTCTCCCTCTTGTGCCACAGAAGGAGCACTCCTGAGCAGAGACCCCTGTGGTCCCCACATCCCTACTGAACAGAGGTCAATGACCTCACAAAGGAAACACTGGCGAGACTCTGGATTTTACAGTCATCGCTGGAGATGGAAAGATTAACTGAAGAAAAAGAAAGAGGGATCAATTCCACTCTGATATTTGAAGATAGGCAAAGAGTAGCTAACACTCCCATTATTTAATCACTTAACCTCTTGGCCATTTCCCCCAAACAATTAATATGACATGATTTCTAATTTGTTTTATAAGGTTTACTATTTAAGCTAATGGCTATAGAACAGTAACTGAATTCTTAAATATGCAATGAAATTTTAACTGAAAAAGTTTATATTCAGTCCATTTCTATATTCTGTGGCCAAAATAGTTTAGGTGACACTTTGGGGGTTCTCGGTAAATTGTTTTCTTGGAGACCTACAGATGAGATTGACTAGAAGTTGACGACAGTTGAAGCAGATTTTATTTTTAAAAATAATATTGTTGTAACTATTTAAGAGGCTACTAAGGACTCTTCCTAAAGAATTTAAAAACTGATGTCAACACTATTTCCAATTTCAAAGTAAAACAGGATCATGTAAGGTAATTTTGAAAAATGCAGACATATTGATGTGTCTAGTGAGGTGGGACTTTACTACAGGATTCCGAGTAAAGTGCAATGGGATAGACAGACATCAGTCAGGGTAGATGTCAACACGCAGAAGTCAACCCAGGAGCCAGGGCCTGAGGATCAAGTTCCGCATACCCTTATTGGGACATCTCAGGTCATCAGACAGCCCTTGCCTGCCTGCAGAGCTTGTCTCTGGACTGTCACTAGACTCTGCAACCCAGGTGCAGGTGTAGGCAGCTAGAGTTCAAATTTTTGGGGGGTGGTGGCTGGTAGTGGAAATTGCTGGAACGAGTAACAAAGAACAATTTCAAGAACAGAAGAATGCTAAAAAGGAGAACACTTTTCCCCTGTACCACCTGAGGGGACATTGGTTCAGCTTTGCCAGTAAAAAAATCTGTTCTTGGAACATCCCTTTCTACAAGGATGATGAACTTTCCTATCTGTTATCCAAAATTCACTTACTTATCATTTTTATATGACTATGAAGGGGAGGACGTGTCTCAAGACATGTCCCCCCTATCTTTGCACACTCGCTCTTTTCTTGTTGCCCACATTGCTTTGAAAAATTTGATTCTTGTTGTACTCCCTGGCGAACAATTCCAGAAAAAGATTTTCCAGTTTCCCAATTATAAAGCAAAATGTTGCTATGAAAACATCTTTAAAAAGACTAAATTAGTAGCGTCACTAATGACGGCTAAGGTCACAATGATGGGACCCACCCCCACTGCTCTTCTCATCTTCACATGTTGAAAGATAACAGTACTAGTTGTAAAAACAATAAACACAACATAATAAGCGTCATCGAGAAAATCACAGCAGCTGACAGAGCGACATCAGACAGAATGGGGATTCCCACGTCATAGTTAAGAATTTGGGTTCTTTTCTTTCTCTATAACCTACCCACCACTGAGTTAACTCATTCGGTCTGTCCCCCCCACACGCCAGATGCTAAAGCCACATTGGGCAACTGGAGTGATTCCTGAATTTTCTGTTTTCCTACCTCCTTTGATAATACTGAAGCTTCATCTGCAATACCTTTCCTTTTTCCTGTCCACTCAGGAAAATGTTACATATTGATATACTCAACTTAAATTTTATGTACTCTTCAAAGCCTTAAAAAAAAACCTCTCATAGGAAGAAATAATTATTTCCTTTATAATCACATCCTCATGGTTTATACAATTAATAGAGAAATTTGTCCACTCTACAGGGTCATTGTTTTCTTTCCCATCCTTAGTAATTAGTGTAAGTACAGTGGTAAGCTACAAGTCTCCCCCAAATGTCCGCATCCTAATCCCCAGAACCTGTAACTGTATTATTTCATAGAGTAGAGGGACTTTGCAGAAATAATTAAGGATGTTGAGATGGTGAGATTAGCCTAGAATATTCTGGTGGGACTAATATTATCATAAGGGTCCATATAAGAGGGAAGTCACATGGAAAGAAATTTCAAGAAGGTTAAAAGAAACTTCCACCATTGCTAATTCCCCACTTAGACCAAAGAGGTAGCAAAAGCTAAGGAGTAGCACAAGAATATTACCTTCTAATATTACCTTCTAATATTACCTTTGTATGCATAAATAAATAAAAATTTAAATATTACCAGTGGCCTATTACAGCTTTGCTAGGAAGTCCTCAAACACTGAAATGCTATTTACTTTCAATTATTCTTTTTTTTTTTTAAAGTTGGGACATAACAAGAGGGGTCAATTTCATATACAATAAATTCACTCATAATAAATTGAGCCAAATCACAAAAACATGCTTGTTTGGTAGGGGTGATTCTGTGGGGACTACACCTGAGAGGAGAAATAAAACATTGGACAAAAATCAACAATGATGTAAAATATATATAAAAAAAGTATATATATATATAAACAACAAAAAACAATTTGTATAAACAACTGTTTAAGAGTAAGCATGGCTGATTCTGAATGGTTTGCTTTGAGAGGCACCAGAGCTTTGTAAAAACACAAAACTGAGAACTTGAATAAGAATAATAAGTACAGGGGGCCTCCCTGGTGGCGCAGCAGGTTGAGCACTGCACTGTGACGCATCCGCAGCAGTGGTGTGAGTTCGATCCCCAGGCAGGGTGAGGACCCACACGGTGCAGAAGACCTCTCTGCCTCCCCTGCTGCTCCCCTCAGCAGTGTATTTCAGTCGATCTGCCTGTTCTGCTCCCCACTCTGTCTCTGGTGAGTCCTCTCACTTCCCCTGACTCTGGCCTGTACCCCAGCTCTTGTATGCATAACTAAATAAAAAGTTTAAAAAAAGAATAATAAGTACAGTGAATGGATACATTTTTACCATGCCACCCTGAGCCCAGTCTCTTTTTCTAACGAGTGCTCCTGCCAGGTTAATTTACCTAAAACCGAGTCTGATCACCTCACTCACAGCTTAGAATTCAAGGACTCAACCTGTCTCCAGCCTTCCATCTTACTCCTTGTTTTCACGCATCCTATGCTTCAATACCCTGCCCTTCTGTTACTGGCCCTCTACAACGGTTGCCCTTTTGTCCCCATGGAAGAGAACCCTCTCTACCTTCACCCACGGCCCCTATGTCCTGATCCTACATTCATCTTAACTCCTGATTCAAAGGCAACAAGGCCCCAGCTGAAAAGAATCTTTCACTCCCTGCTTGCCTGCCTGGCACTAGTCTCCAAAGCTGCTGAGGGAGGACCCCATCTGGTCTGCAGCTCTGGGAGCTGAGAGCAGCACTGCCAGGCTGTGTGGTGAGCACAGGCTGCAAGTGGTTCCCGGCCCTGTAGCCTCCAGCGCCGTCCTTCATAGGATACACCCTGGGTCAGATCAGTAGTTCCTGTAAATGGCTGAATGGCTGAGAATCGCCCTCACTTTCTTTTCAGTTACGAATGTAGTGAACTCAGACCTTAATTAAGACAGTGAGAAGTTTAAAATCAGGAGTGAGGGAGAAATAGAAAAGAGAGGTCAGAGTAAAAGGGTCTCAATTCATCAGATGAACTCTGGGGTCTGAGATCCCTTGGATTATCATTGTTTTTATTAATGAAGTGCCATTGTTTACATCCTTGTCAATATTTGGAGAGTCTAAGATTTCTCCCGTCAGGTGTGGTCACCATAGTTCTCCCTCCATCAAAGCACACATGGTACTCCATGATAGTCCAGAGTGCTTTTCTCCATCTTCCCCTCCTCTTCTCTCTCCTTCTCCCCTCTGGAGGCACCATATCTATGGTAAGCTTTGAAGGGTTGGTTTTAAAACTTGTCTTGATCTTACCATCTACTTGGTTTTGCTATATTCCTCATAAATGACCCCTGATTTATTTCACTTAGCATAATCCCTTCTAGCTCCATGTCACTGCAAAGAGAATGTGACCTCTCTCTCTCACACACACACAGCATACTTATCCTCCATATTCTTGCAGCTCCTTCTAGGTCCACAGTATGTGCTGTAATAGTCAAGAACTGTCTTGTCAAGCCAATGCCTATCCCCCTCCCTTACACCATCCTCAGCTCCCCTCTCTCCCCTATTCACCCCACGCACCCCCATAGCCTGCTAGGGGCTCTTCAGTATGAATACATCTTACCACTTGGGTCCTGAAATCAGTGTCAGAAAAACTGCTAGTAGAAATGACAGCCAGTGCCAACACTGATTTCTTTTCACGGGAACCTACTTGGCTTTGTGAAGAGAAAGGTAGAACATATCACAATAACAATAATCCCGGGAGCCCCCACTGCCAAAAGATCAGATTCTGAATAGATGGACTGTTTTGAGCTGGACAGCTGCCTTGAAACTCAGCTTGCTTATCTGACAGAACTTTGCCCCTGAGTAGGTATTGCACTAGCAGAAGGGGGAAACCTTGGGAATTAACAGGACAGTGATCAAATGAAACCACGGTGCCTTTAGCATTTATGCAGCCAACTGAAATGAGTCAACCATCCAAGGAGTCCTAACAAGGGGTGGGTCCTTCCATACCCCAATGGCTCATCTCAATGTTCTCTGACTGATGTCCGGGCCTGGGCACCTGCCCATGCAGACAAGTTGCACAGCACCCAGAGGGAAAGGTGATATAGCTCAGTGCTGCGGATGGCAGGTGAAGCAGTTGGCAGGCTTGGCTTTGAAATCCCTGCTCACAGGAAAGCTCACTTAGCCCCACTCATGCGCCACCATTGAAGATGTGTAGTCACATGAGAGAAGGGATGGGGCCAAATTTCCTCTGTTCTCTCAGAAGAGAGCAGTGGTTACAAGCACTGACTCTGTGGTCACACAGGTCCAAGTTCCAACCACAGACCAACCACCTACTATTTGACTTCTCCAAGCTTCAGTTTTCTCGCCTATAAAGAGATACTTCAAATTTTACCAAACTGAACTCAGAGATGAGTTGTGAGGGTCAACATGACAGTGTTGGTTAAGAGTTTGACACAGGGCCTCCCTGGTTGCGCAGCGGGTTGAGCGCCACACTATGAAGCATCCATGGCACAGCAACGCGAATTCGATCTCCAGACAGGAAGGGGACCCACGTGGCACAGCAGACCTCTCCTGTCTCGCTGCTGCTCCTCTCAGCAGTGTATTTCAGTGGATCTGCCGGTTCTTTTCCCTGCTCTGTCTCTGGTGAATCCTCTCACCTCCTGCGCCTCTGGCCTATACCCCAGCTCTCCTATAAATAAATAAATCTTTAAAAAAAAAGTTTGACACAGAGAAAGTCCTCAGTAAACAGTAGTTCTGTTTAAGGAGGAACAATAAAATTTGTTAAATGATAAGCAATTCAATAAACTCCCTTTCCTAAAAGATACCAAACTAGAACCTATACTGATTTTTTTTACCCTTTGCAACCAGCTGATTTTATTTTAAAAGGTAAATAATACCTGTCCTTTCTTAAGTTACCTCTCCTCACATGGTTTCAGTAAACTCATATAGACCTGGCCAGGTAAAATTTGGCAAAGGGAATCTCTCTCAGTCCTTACTGTGTCCATATGTCTGTAAGGTAGTTACAGCCACTTCACAGTTGGAGAAACTGGGGCTAAGGGAGTCTAGATGACTTACCAAATACATTAAGTAGATACACTTGAACTCTGGGATCCTAACATTACAGTTTCTTTAACTCTCAAAACTAATTTATACTCCAGTAATCAAGTGGGAACCAAAAACTGTCTTTATCAATGATCCAATAAAGTGGAAGTCAAGGGAGTCTAGAAACAGCACTGGGGAACACAAAATTAGAAGTCCTACTCTCTCTCTAAACCAAAATACTGCTGTCAGAGACCTTCTGTTGCAAGAAAGGGGCCTACAAGTGGACCCAAAGTCTCCCCTGAGCCAGCCATAGAACCGCCAGGCCTCCGCCAGTTGTGTCCAGGCCTCTCTGTGCTCCACATGGAGATGGGGTCAGCTGTGGAGAGTGCTTGTTGCAACATCAGTGAGAAATGAGGAACCATCAAGGACTTTGGCCAGTAATTCCAACCCTCTGTTATAAAAATAGATGGTCTGGATTTCCAACCATATTTGTTGCTCCTCCCCAAAGGACATGGAATGGCATGAATAAGAGAGAAAACAACTGAACAGTTCCACCAGGACACACCATTTTTCTGGAAACCCATTGAAGGATTAAGGGAAGGTGAAGCAGTTCCTTTCCCAATGATACCCATTCCAAAGCTCACTTCATGCTGTCACAGTCACCTGTTACAGGAATGTCCCATTGTCTACAGATAACAGCACTTCATACAGGTGTTAATATAGCCACTGGAGAAAATGAAATCCTCTCCTGATAAATCCACCTCATGGGAAAGCTACCAGATCTGTGACAGACACCCCTAAAAAAAAGGCAGGGAATTAGTGACATAGAAACCTAGAGGCAATTGTGTTTTCAGGCTCCCTGACTCACCAGATGGGAGTCCTCTTGCCTTAAAAAATGAGGAACTGGATTCCTTACCACAAGTCCTTGAATTTGGCAGTTGAAATTTATTTTACAACATTCCAGAAAATACTTCTTATCAATAGTTTACAAATGTGCATATTTTTTCATTTTCCATTCATTGTTTATAAAGCATTCAGATTTACACCAACATTTCCATCCCAGTTAAAAATAAAAATAGTGTATCAACTGAAGATGCTTTCTTTCTGCTCCAAGCAACAGAAGACAGCGCTTTAACACATAAACACTTGTTCTTTCACACATCAAGAAGTCAGGAGGAAGTTTGTCTTGGATGGAGCAGTTGTCCCACAATGCTGTGGTAGAAGTAACCACTTTTCTACCCTTCTGTTGTTTTACCCTGGAAGTGATGATGTTGTAGTTGTTGCCTCCTGGCCCCCAGGTAACTGTTACACCAACAGGAATAAAATCTACCTGCATTTCAGTCAATAAGTAAAAGGTCAAAAGAACTAAATGGCAAAGAAGCTACGATAGGGAAATTGCCTCCTATGATACATTCTCAACTCTCTTCTCAGAGATCCTTCTGTTCCTCCCCAAAAAACCATGGGAATGTTAAAGCCCTATTCCTTCAATTTTGAAAGCAAATGATTTGTGGCGGTCACAGGAGGTAATCCTTGGAGGAAGAGTAGGATTTAGCAAAGTGTAAAGGTGTGAAGGGGTCTTCTAGGTTGCAGAATCGAAAAGGCAGAGAGATGTGAAAAGTGCAGCTACTTCTCACTCAAACTAAAGAGACCACAGAAGCACCAATTTATAGGGTGAAGTAACTCACCCAAACATCAACTTGAACTTTGAAAAGGTTATTTTATTTTGCCTAAGAGCCTATGTTACTCACACAGAGATGCTCATTTCCCACAGGATGAAGCCCATTTTTCCTTGAGAGAGATCCTGTGCAGATACACAAATAATTAAACTGAAATAGACCATTTTAACACCCCCCTGCAGTTCAAACACCCCAGCCATCAAAGCTGGCCAGCCAAAACCAGCTGCTTAAGATCATCCTTTGAGGTTCAATGAACTAGGGCTTTGTTAGCCCAGGAGTGAGAAAGGATTTCAAAGACAAGGGCCCTCCTTGGGAAATGATTTCCTGATGACCTCTTTGAATGACATGATTTTTCTCATAATACAGTTATCCCCCTAATCCTTATTCCCTCCACTGTGATTCTCTCCTAACTCCCCTCAGCCAGGCTAGTAGGAAATGATGGGAGGAATGGCTGCATTTCCCCAACCAATGGCAACATTTCAATAATTAACCTTGGACTCCTTAATATAAAATGAACAACAGACAGGTTTTTCTCTGTTTCCGACTTTGTAGGTTCTGGATAACTTGGTTCTGTCTCTTTAAATAAGGAGCTGATTTCAAAAACAAAAGGATGCAAGATTTTTAAGCTTTGCAAACATATCATCACTGACAACGAATTCCATCTACAACTATTTAGGAAGATTTTTAATTCTTTAGCAAGTCTGTTTGAATTCCTCACTAAAGCAAACACACATCTTTCAGTTGTAATAACAGGTGCTACATTTTTTTCTGTCAAGTTAAGATAATAATTTTAAAAACATACATGCCAAAAATTCAGCTGCCGGACTTTGACTTCGACTAATATAATTGTCAAGAAATCCATCAACAGACTTTTGACCTAAGAAGTTAACATGACAGTACCAAAAAAGGAAAGGAGGAAGTGAATTGTGAATCCAATTTCCAGAAGTAAATACATAACTTGGGACTCAGATATTAATTATGTCTTGAGCAATCATAATAATCTGTTGCTTAAAAAAACAAAACAAAACAAAACAAAACAACTTGCCTGGAAAACAGGATTGGGAAGGGGAATTGAATTCCTTGACATGACTTAGTTGGATGCCCTCGTTAAAGTAACTGCACTGCCAGTTACCAGACTTCATATGAAGCATTTTCCATGAATGAACTCATTTACTCTTCTTGTTATGTGATTCTTTGGTAAGTATTATTATTATTCCCATTTATGAGATAAGCAATTTTCTGGACAGAGAAGTTAAATAGCTTACTGAAGTTCACAAGTTTTAAAAACATGTCCTTGCCCGTAACTCTTTCATCTCTGGATCATATTTGAAGTCTCACACAGGGTTAGCATAGTAACATGCTTCAATCTTTAGTTTTAAAACTACAGCCCACCGCTTTATTTCTAAATGTATGTATCATTCTACCAGTGCTCATGTTTTATGCTTTTTTTAAAGATAGTCACTTCTCCAAAGAAGACATACACATGGCCAAGAGGCACGTGAAAGAATGTTCACCATCACTTATCATCAGGGAAATGCAACTGGAACAACAAAGAGATACCATCTCGCACCAGTGAGAATGGTCCATCTCAAAAGGACCAGAAACCACAAGTGTTGGTGAAGTATGGAGGAAAGGGGCCCTTGAGCACTGCTGGTCCTGGTAGGGATGTAGGTTGGCCCAGCTCCTGTGGAAAACAGTGTGGAGGTTTGTCAAAATGCTACAAATAGATATACCACATGACCCTAAGTATCTACCTGAAGAATGTAAAAGCACTAATTCAAAGAGATATAAGTACTCCTATGTTCATTAGAAAAGCCAACAATGGAAGCAAACAGTGACCAAAGACAAACAAGTGGATTAGAAAGAGGTAATATATATACACAATTTAATACTACTCAGCTGTAAAAAAATAAAATAAACTTGCCATTTGTGACAACATAGATGGAACTGGAGAGGATTATGCTAAGCAAAATAAATCAGAAGAAGAAAGATAAATACTGGATAGTGTCAATTAAATGTGGAATATAGAGAAACAAAACAAAGAGTCTGGTATAACCAAATCAAAATAAACTCTGGAAATCTGACTGTAGAATTGAAGCTACCAATGGGGCAGAGAGAGGGTGGAGCGCTGTGGAGAGGGGCTGCATTGGACTCTGATGGATGACTTACAGTGTCTTAGTAGTGGGTGTGGTGTGGTAAATACCCCTGAGAGATGGGTATGTACCTGTACCATCTTGTAAACCAATGTTACCTCAATTAAAAAAATTATATTTAAAATACTTTCTTTTGATGTCTTCAATATTAATGAAATCTTTGACTTGAGTTAAAAATTTAAAAGAGATTAAATGTGAGAAAGGAAGACAACATCAATTAGTTCTTGAGCTTGTGGACACAAGGGAGCCACTCTCAGTTCTATGTAAGGTCTTAATTTTTCTCGAGGATTGAGGCATCATCAACCCATTTAAATAAGCCTAAAGAGGTGGAAACCACCAAGATCATGTCATACAAGTACTTATTCAGTACTTTGCATTATTTTTTAGCTTCCAAATAGGCTGATTAAATCAAGAATGATTTAGGATCTCATTACACCTGACTTTCATTTTAAAACTTACAGACCAATAAAGGAAAAGAACAATAACAACAACAACAAAAATCAAATCACAACACAACAAAAACAAAGAGACAAAGACAAACAAGAGACACTTTGGGGAGACAGGGAGAAAGAGTGAATGGGATGAGGGCAGGTAGAGCACAAGGGACTGAGGTGGTGAATTGGTGAATTGGTGGTGGGAATTCAATGGGGACTACAAATGATGTCAAATATACATGAATAAGGAGAAGAAAAAAAATGAAACTTACAGACCAGAAAAATATGATAGCATGTGGTTCAGCACAAGGACTCGGGAGGTGAATGCCTGATTTCAAGTCTGTATCTGCCACATAGTCAGAGTGTGAAATGTTATTGAATCTCGCTGTGTCTCAATGAACTCATGCATAAGAATAGGGACACGAGCACATTCCTTACAAGGTTGTTTTGATGTTAGTACAACAATGGATGTCTACTTAGATACACACTAAATATATGATGGATGTTAGTCTAACTATTTTACAATTGTGACAACTCAATTAGAAGCTCTAATTTCTAAACCTCCTGAAACAAATTGTCTCTTTTATTAACTCTACACACAGGAAAAAATGATTATTTAAGAGCTATTTTTAAGGATTTTTCATAAATCAGACACAATTTTAAGTGCTTTACAAGTATTAACTCAACTAATCTTCCTTCCATGGAAGAACAGGAAGGTCTTGTTATTACACCCACTTTATAGGAGAGGAAACAGATGCACAAAGAGATTAAGAAACCTATCCAAGGTCACTTAAGAGGAGTAAACGATAGAATGGGTTTGGGGGGGGGGTGGCTAAAATTCAGGCCCTTGGGCCATGCCCCCAACTCTGGTCTATGTGAGCTCCCATCACCTGCTCTGATACTCCCTCTACCCCATTAGGGACCTTAACATTACCAGTTCTGTCTGCCTGGAATGTATCTCCACTGATGCTGACCATTCCTTCTCACGGATAATTCTGCACTTCCCCTCCTGCAGGGCACAGCTGTCTCCCGTGTCACCTCCTCCTCTCCACCAGGTGTCCAGCAGACCATTCGTATCCCCCTTAAAGCTCCTCACTGGTCTCCGGCAGCATAAACTCCATTTTAACTGCCGTGTTGTTGCTCAGGCACCCCGTGAGACCGAGACCTCCACAAGAGTAGGGTCCAGGCTTTAATTTTCTTAGCACCTCCCACCATAGCACCTGGGAAAACAGAGGCTCAGGTGCTCAACAAATGCAGCTGAGGCTCAGTTCATTCATCCGGCTCTTTACCGAGAACATGCAGGGAACTAACCCCGGGATAGTGTAGTGAAAACACCACCAGGCAGAACAGTAGGAGAAAGATTTTAGAGAAGTGGTTAAGATTCTGAGTTTTTAAAGCCCAGTAACCTGGACTCAAATTCAAGCTCTACCAAGTTCCATAAGCTTGGGCAAGTTTTTGAGCTGTTGAGTGTCTCAGTTTCCCGCATATTGTAAATGGGATGATGCATTCTCAGAGGAGCAAAAAGGAGCATTGATCTGGAGGTACAATGCCAAGGATTGGCTTAGATCATAGAAGCAGGGGTGCAGGAGTGCCTGATAAAACAATAAAGCAGCATGTGCTCCTTACAGAGACAATTCATGGACAGAGACAGAACTCTAGACTACCTGGGGCCTGTCTGACCACCCTTTTACCAACAGATTCTCTTTATTTCCCCACTTAGAACATAGTAAGAATTGAGTGACTTGTAAATGACAGTCAGAGACCAGACCCACCCCACCATGCAATTCCCACCCGTGGATTGAAGATTTTTCAAACAGCAATTTGAATACACAAAAATAAATAATAGAAGTGTAACTGCTTCATGAATTTCTCTTTGATTCCATCACCAAGTAAAGGATCTGCAATGAAAATTATGTAAATAAAGCTCATATTGGTATTCTGACTAAAAAAAAAAAAAAAGACCTGTAGATCTGTAGGGTTGCTCTGAGTATTAAAGGAGTTCTTTCATGTTAAGTGTGTAGGGTGGGTCTGATCCGAAGGTCAGTTCTTCTCAGGTTAACTTCGTGGATCTTATATTCTGTGGGTGGGAAGGAAATGGAGCATCCTGTCCTCAAATGTAAAACAATGCGATAAAGAGACGTTTGGTTAAATAATGTGAAGTTGTCACTTTTGTAGGTCAAAAAGGGTTAGGAAGAGGAATTTCACATGATACAAAGGAAAATGTTCAGAGAATACAGAGCAGGCAATGATTAATTTTGCTTGGACAACCAGAAAAATTTTCCTAAGATGTTGGGACAATGAGGCTCTCTTAAGTGGGGAGAATACACAGCTGCTTACAGAGGAAGGGAGAGATGATGTTTAAAGGAAGCAACAGCAAGGGCAAAAGAAGTTTGGGAGGCTGTGAGGAAAGCAGGATCACTAGACTCTTGTGGCAGGAACTCAGAATCCATTGTGGGACGCCAGAACTAAAACTAGAAGTCAGATTATAACCACCATACTCACCTTGTACACATTCTGACCTCAATGTGATAGGAGACATAAGTGGTTTTTAAAAAATTGTGGACAATGGTGATATGGTGATGGGGAATACATGGGGATTACAATTGATGTCAAATATATATAAATTAAACAAAATTTTAAAAATTCAAAAAAAAAATTGTGGACATAAGGAAAAGACTGCACCTGCCGTGAATCCCAACTCCGCCTGACTGAGTGACTGTGGCCAAATGATTTAACTCTTCTGAACTTTAATTTCCATAGTGGAAAATGGGTTCAATCCAATGTATTTCTCTGGATGGTTATGAAAATTAGAGATGATGTATATAAAATACTTAGCCAATTTCCTGACACATTAGTGGTTTTCAATTAAGAGTGACCTTTCTTAATAGTATTACTAATGTCCTAAAGCTAAGGCTTTATATGAACAGACTCATTGGCAACCTTCAGGGACTAGTAGCACCAATTATAGTCAGTGCAGACATTCAAAGGTCAATTCTATGATTCCCCAGCTAGATGATTTCAAAAGCCTAGAACTATTGTGCTGAGAGTATAATTCAAAAAATAACTCTTCAACTAATATTTGCATAGCTAATGTCCATATGTGATTCACTTTTATATGGATTAACTCATTTGTTCATCTCAATACCCTTAGGAGGGAAGTTGATGTTATTGTCTTCATTTGAGGGGAGAGATGCCTCAGAGAAGTTCTTGCTTCAAAGAAGTTCCTTTAATGCAAGTGGCAGAATTGGGAGGCTCAGTATAATTGAAAATGTAGATCATGTCTTTGTCTATTTCTTAAAATAGGGAACGCAGAATTTATTTTGAAGGTTTAGGAAGTTGTAACCTGATGGTCTCAATTAAGACTGATAATGCGGGAGATTATACAATCATAAAATTTTGTTGCAGTCCATCAACAATCATCTCTCTTTGCCTTCTCATTTTACAAAAAAGGAAAATTGAGAAAGGAGCAATTAAATGACT
Organism: Galemys pyrenaicus; assembly: GCA_019455555.1. Lineage (NCBI taxonomy): Eukaryota > Metazoa > Chordata > Mammalia > Eulipotyphla > Talpidae > Galemys > Galemys pyrenaicus. The sequence goes on along the minus strand of JAGFMF010011752.1, from coordinate 29,071,350 downwards.
CTCCTGTAGTCACTTTGAAAATTCATGGCTGTGCTTCTAGTTAAAGATGGCAGATTTAACATATGCTTTACATTACACTCCATCTCCAAAACCCACTAAAAAGACAGTAAAGGGATTGATTTTAAAGACATTAACCCATAAGGACAAAGAGAATGAGAAGGAAAACAACAACAACAACATTTTGGAAGATAGAAAGCAGATGGTTGAGTGGTAGCTGGCTTAGTAGGCCCATGAAGTTGAAATTCAAGTTGACAGTGGGGGAAGCCCAGAAGCAACCTGATTTGCACTGCAAAACCTCAAGAAGACACAGAAATTAGCAGCAAGAACTATCTTTGAAAGTAGGGACGCAGCTGAAGTTGATATAGGATTTGTATACAGTCTGAGAAGTAGTCCCTTAACCCTCTTGACAGAAGATTGAAAACCTATGTTTTAGAGAAGCTGCACCAGAAAATCCTAGACAGAGAGGCCAGGTGCAGCTGAGGGTTGGACTATCCCACGGAAAACAGGAAGATGCCCTCAAAGTACACAGTCTGAGTGGTGAGACCTCCAAGCCCCCAGGAACAGCCCCTAAGCTAAAGAGTGAATGATTCTGGTTGGGGGAATTTGTCCAAACAGAAAAGACCTGGAGATCCCGATGACGTGGCATCTTCAGATGAACGAGCCCAGACGGGCCACATTAGTCAGGAGACAGCGAGTCCTGTCCATGCACTAGGAATTTCCTTCAGCTGCTTTGTGCTTCTCTCTTCAGATGCCCACGTTCAGGAAGTAAAAATGTGATATTCAGAATATACATATACCAAAATTTACATAAAATTCATTTACATAAAATTTACATAAAATTCCATTTTAACTGGGTATAGTCTGTCTTATTTTACAACCTATCCTCTCTTAAATAAGAATGGGCATCCAAGAATCAATAAACATTTGAGAAAAACCTCAACATGAACGACAGGAAAAAAGTCTACTAATGGGGAAAAACAGAATACAGAGTAAACATTAAAAAATGCAAAGAAAAAAATATTTCAAAAATAGTGCCATTTACTTTCTCAGAAAGTTAAGAAAGAATATTGTACCTTTGCAGGATAATCAGCTTGTTCTAAAAAGAAATAGTCTAAAAACATTCAATAGCTATTTCAAATTTATGATAGCTTAACTGAAAATTCAACAGAAGAGTTTAAAGGGATAGTAAAGTTACAGAAAAAGAAAAGATAAGGAATGGAGGGAAAGAAGTGAAATTAAAAAAAATTTTCCCCGAGTAAAAGGCATGATGGCTGTGGATTGAGAAGACCCTTGAGTATAAAGAGTCACAAAATGGGGCCTTCCTGGTGTCACAGTGGGTTGAGCGCCGCATGTGAAGCATCCTCAGCACAGCAGCTCGAGTTCAATCCCTGGCCAGGGAGGGGACCCACATGGCACAGGAGACCGCTCCTGCCTCGCCCACTGCTCCCTTAGCAGTGTATTTCAGTATATCTGCCTGTTCTGCTCCCTACTCTGTCTCTGGTGAATGTTCTCACCTCCTGTGCCTCTGGCCTGTACCCCAGCTCTCCTATGCATAAATAAATAAATCTTAAAAAAAAAATAAAACACTCACTCATACACACATGTGCATGTACCACATCTTCTTGATCCAATCATCTGTTTTTGGGCATTTAGGTTGTTTTCAGGTCTTACCTACTGTAAACCAGTACTGTATTTGAGACTATCCACAGACTTGAAGTAGATAGCAGTAAATTATATAGCCATGGCACCTGCCTTCACAGAGCTTCCATTGGAAAAATAGTCAAGAATATTTGAATTTTTCTGTTCATTAGCAAAGGAATTTCTAAGAGAGTGACTTTTAAATTAAGAAAAAAAGGCCATTGAGCATTTCTTATCCTTTAAGACTGCCATTGTGAAGTAGGAGAAAGTGCTTACTGGGAAGAAGAGAAAGTATTTTTAAAGACCCTGATGGAGATTGGACAGTAGGTCAGTGTGGAGGTGGGTGCAAGATTTTCCAGAGAGAGAATGGAGTGAGATGAGGGTAATAAGAAAGTAGAGGCCAGGTTGTCTCAGGGCATTTGAATCAATGAAAAGAGGTTGGATTTTAAGAGCAAGGAAGTCATAAAATTATTGCAACATCCCCATCTAACTTACAATATATGATCGTACTTTCTACTTTATCTTTTTTGACCTTTGATGCCATGCTTTGAGGTAAGCAGTGCCGAAACACACTTTATTGTTGAGAAAATGAAGCAGAAATGGAGTGGATTGTCTTGTGACCAGGACCAGTGGTTAGTATGAGACGACCAGAACAAGAGCTTGGGTTTCCCAACACCAGTTGTTTAGTACTTTGCCTGACACATCATAGGAACTCAATAAATATTTGCTAAATAAGTGTACCTCATTCTAGGAAATTTTAGCAACTGAGGTCCTTGGGACTTTTGGTAAAGTAAAATGTGTTAAATCAGCCACTAGGGGGAGTGTATACTTTCTCCGATGTAATAGAAACATTGACCTTGGCAAAGACAACTGGCAGGAAGAAAAAATCTTTAACTGAACAAAGTGCTTTCTCCAGTTTATACCAAAAAAAAAAGATTTCATGAAATAGAATTGGCAACATCACAACAGACCCATTGTTCTGTGTTCGAGCCACCATCTGTCCATGTGACTCAGCTATGAACAACCTCCCGACTTTGAGTTCTCCTGACTTTGTTAAAAAAAAAAAAGTTGGTCCTCCAAAGTAAAGCGTAATGAAATGGAAGTAGCAATATTTCCTGACAGGAATCAAACTGTACATGCTGAACAAAAGACTTCTTATTTTTTCCACCCAAGCCTGCTGTTTTGAATTTCCTTAAACTTGCTTCAAAATAAAGTTCAGGAAGAGAGAAACTTTGCCTGCGGTACAGAAATGGTCCAGGATGGATAGAGGTGTCTACCTGTTGAAGAAATTTCCGGTCACCCCAAGTGAGATAGGATTGCTTGTTTCCATCTGTTGTTAGGATAAAAGTAGATTCAGAAGACTTGAATCCCACCTCCAACCACTTTTTCTGTTTCTCATTTAACAAGCCTGACTATTGCTGGGAAGCAGTTGTTTGACAAAATTTTGCATGGTAGGTTCTCACAGATACAAGTTTGGTCTTCATGTATTGTTAGAGGAACCAAAGAAAGTTTCCCTTAAAAGAAAATCAGTATTTCATAATTGACTAGTGAGTTATCTGTAGTTGACTGATGACTGGTCATTCACACAGTCATTCACATGTGTTCAGAACTAGATTTAATCTGGCAGGAGAAACAAGCAAGGTACCGACATATGGCCCTGTGCTGGAAGTTCACCTTTTTTGTTAGTTATTGAAGCTATTTTCCAAATACTTCATTTTTTTAAGTTGGAAATACAACATCCAGAGACTTGACAAATTAATTTTTCCTATAAGTATAGAGTTATGAAAAAAATAAGCCAAGAAGGAGACACTCTAAAGTATCTGTGGTTAGTTATATAACCTCCTGTTACGTGTTTTTCCTTAAATCCTCTTGCAGGCAGAATGCAGATGAAGAGGACTGAATGTTGGAAGAGGTTATAGGGATATATTCTGCTGAGTACCTCGGATGTCTCATTATTATAAAGCTTTTGGCATTTTTGCTTCTTTGCTTGTTTTTAAATTTCATTTTATTGACATAGTACATAGTAAGGAAGTGTATATGAGTCAAAGGTATAAGATCAAATCTCTTTGGTTGGATAGCCCTAGTCATTCCCACAACCACAGTTCTCCTCCATAGTCCTTTGTACCCCCCACACACACTTCACACACATTGCTCTCTACCCCCTCATTTCCCCTCCTCTTCTATAGCCTTAATTTTACCAACAGATTTCTAGAGTTTGCTATTGCTTTGGTTTTGACTGATCCTTTGTTTTGTTTCTGTATAGTTGACAAATAAGTGAAACCAAGCAATATTTTTTTCACTTTCTGATTTATTTTGCCTAGCAAATCCCCTCCAGTTCCATCCATGTCACTGCAAATGGCAAAAGTTAATCTTTTTCTTATTGTTTCATAGCTGGTAGTGTTGCATTATATATACCATATATATAATTTTTCTGATATACATATATATGGTATATATATATACCATATTGCCATATTGTCTTCATTTACTTGCCATTCTTTGAGCACTTTGGTTGTTTCCATAATTTGACTATTGTAATTATCATTTATCTTTCATGTGGATGCCTAGGAGTGAGATTGCTGGATCATATGGTAGATCTACTTTTAACATTTTGAGAAATCTCAACACTGCTTTCCACAAGGGGCTGGAACTGTCTACACACTCACCAACAGTATGGGAGGGTCCTTTTTTCTCTACAACCTCACCAACACTTGCTTCTGAGCTTTTTGATGTGGATCATTCTCTCAGGTGTGAGGTGGTATCTCACTGTGGCTTTGATTTGCATTTCCTGATAAGTGATGATGAACACTTTTTCATGTACCTGTTAGCCATCTGTATGTCTTCTTTGGAGAAGTGTCTATTTTTCTCTTCTGTTCACAATTTTGTTTTTTAGAAAAAGTACTAATTCCATAACATCATGACCCAGAATCTTCTGGTTGCATTACAATTAATACTTATTCTTATTCCCACAAAATAATTTAAGTATGAATTCATGATCACTCTAAAAATATTGATGAGATTAGTAAGCTTTTAGCAAAAATGAGTTTGTTGTGAGAATGTTTATGTGAGGTGACTAGTCTCTAGTATTTTCTAGTCATTCACTAAAATAAAAAAAAATATATAAGAAAAACATTTTCCAGATACAAGAAATAATTATAACATTTCTAAATGTATGATTTTTTCAATTCAACAGTCCACAAATATTTGTTAGGGTCAACTTTGTAGAAAATATTAGCCCGGTGATGTGAAAGATTCTTAAAATACCCTTGATATAGTCTCCCACAAAGGGTCTTAGAAACTGTAGAGATAAGAAGAGAAGTCAAGTTCTTAGAACAGACTATAGTAAGCTGACAATGGTCAGAGGAACAAGAAAGCTCAAAGTGTGTTTGCAGGAACTGCAAGAAGGGCTAGATTATACTGCATTTGAGCAAAAGTACTCCTGGGGGTGTTGACAAAAGAAAGGAAATAAAATTGGAAATCACTGGGCATAACTAGAAAATTGTGTCATCTCATTTGACTAGAACATAGGTCAAGTATAAGACGGTGTTGAGAATTAAGACTGAAATGATCTTTTAGGGACAACAGATAAAAATCCATGGTGGCACTTTAAAGAGCCCACATTTAATTGAGCAGAGAGGTGAAACCATGAAAGACTCATGGCAAATGGATTTCAATAAGAGTGATTCGGCTGAGGCGCATAAGACAATAGAAAAGAAAAACACAAAATCAAGGAGTCAACCACTTAACAGGTTATTGCAGAGTCAGGCAACAAGAACAGTAAGTGTAAATTTGGGGGATAACCACTGTGACTCAAAGGAGGCAGTGGAGCTAAGAGACCATTCAAGAAACAGCCAATTTGGTAAATGGTAGTAATTGTACCGTTTACCAAAATAAAGAGGCCAGAAGGTTGACTTGGTTTCAAGGAGAAGAGAATGATTTTAGCATTGAAAACTCTGTAGAGATGGCCACAGGATGTAAAAGAGGTGAAGTCCAGCAGACTGTTAGAATTTTAGGTCTGGAATCCAGGAGGCAAGCAAGTTCTGGAGGAAAGGGTTTGGGAGCTGGTTCTGGAGAGTCAAGAGTCAAGTCTACTGGTCACTGAGACCAGACTACTGGTTGAAGGGGGGAAGAGAAAGAAAGGGAGTAGAGGGAGGGCATCTTGGAAATGCTTTTCTTTCTCAGACAAGGATAAGCCATTGGGGAAACTTGAGGAAAACTAGTCACTGCAGAAGTAGTAGTAAGGCTACTACTGTAGGGTACAGGGAACATTTCCAGAATAAAGGGATGGTAACAGGGTCATATGCCCAGCACAGGAGGAAGGGTGAAGTTAAAATTGACAAAGAAAAAAATGCCAATTCTGATGATTTGAGAGTCAAAGTTGAATGTTATCTCACCAATTATAAAATGTTTCAATATCACCATTTGGATTTTATCGTCCCATTGCAAGGGTTTAGTGAAAGAGAGGGGTCACCCCGTATAGATAGCCAACAATTCCAACGAGAAAGGAAAGGAGAGGGTATGCTAGTTTATGAGTATAAGAGAGTATTGACGTTGCTTTTACATGGGAAGAATGGAGGGTCCTTCTTTCAAAAAAGGGGAGAAGGAGTTGTTAGAAAGGATAAGTCCAAGAAATTGCCCAAGAGAGAATATCATTCAGCACTACTTGATCATCCACTAGGTGGGGAATTCAATTTGGCATGGAGGACAAATCCTTAGAGGCCAAGGGCAAGGGAAAATGGATACAGATAAAGGAATAAAAGAGCAAAGCTTTGAGGTGGAGATGGAAGAGTGGGAAAGATGGATTTTCTCAATCCAAGTGGGTGAGCCAAGGACCTTTTTGAGCTTCAGGTGGGAGGGTAGGTCTCAGAGCAGGAGAAGCATGGAGAAGCAATAGGGCAGGCCCTAGGGCGGGGTTAGGATTCATGGTGAGGAGTTAAGGATTTTTTCTTCTCTGAGCTCCAGACTCTGCCACCCTCCTGGGTTTCTTGGCTTTCAGACACGCGATTGTTCACAGAGCCACCGAGACAGCTATGAGAGGTTTTTCTAGACCCCTCCTGCAAGAAAAAAAAAAAAAACACCAAGGAGCATGGCAACGAAATGTCACCGAAAAACGCTACTTTTGACCCATCACTGTGCTAAAATGTCGGGATGGTGCCCGACCTCGTTTCTTGGGAAGAGCGAGATATATCTCAAAATATATCAATCCTAAACAGTTCATTGTGCAAGGGAGAGTGCTAATCATATTTATTTTGATCATATTTAAATAGTTTTTAAGTGAGTGCTTCCAGAGCTGAGGTAAATAGTCTCATATTTTTGTGAGGTGTTTGATTAAATTCCAGACATATCACTGTTCTGGGGTGTGCCCGGTGACTCAGATACCTTTTGGCAGGTTTGCCAAGAAAGGACTAGTGTGAGAGGAGTCCCAGGAAAAACAAGGCCACTATTCTCCAGGAGCAGGCCGCAGGCCCCATGCACAGGAGAAACGCTCAGACTTTCGGCTCCCTGGTGCGGAGATTGGAATGGAGTAAATTAGAGATGTCGGCAGGAGCTGTTGTGATATAACAATAACGCTTTCTGCTTCATTCAAAGCCTGTAAGTCCTTTGATAGGACTGTTGCTTTCTCTGTGGATTCTGAGAAGGCCCTGCTAGGCACACTGCTAGTCCAGAGAGATGGTGTCTCCCCATCCAGTTAGAACATTCTCCCTCTCTACCCCTTCTCAACTCGCTTTTTGCCTTCAGATGATTTTTTTGTATGCACAAGTTTTATTATGTCCACTTTTTGTCATACTCCATTGGTCACTTCCTGTTCCAATTGGTTCCTTCAGGACTCCTGCCCATTCAATTGTTAGCTGCTTCTTCTGTCCATATAAAAGCCAACAGTAGAGATTTGTTGGTGACAATATCAATTAACTAAGTCCTAGACAAGGGCCTGGGAAACATGGTCCACTGAGATATTTTCAACTCTAGAAGCTACAGTTTTCAGGGGAGCCACAACAAAGCAGTAAAGGTGGCAGAGAAAGACTTCTACTTAGAGAACTTCCTTTGCTGCAGGCCCCAGGCTGGAGTGAAGTGAGGACATAGGCCAGGTGCCAACTCTTAGTTACAACCCCAGGAGATCTTTGATGTTCTCCCCTTGCAGTCTGGGGTCTGTGTTTTCAAGAATTTATCAAAATGACCCAGACTTAGCAAATTTGCTTTATGTACCTTGGACAAAATAACCGCTGAGTCAACTCTGTGAGGAGTCTTGGATTATCACTCTAAAAACCTGTTTATAGTTGACTTCCTCTGGCAAAATGCTATCAGATGCAAAAAATAGCATCAGCTTGGCATATACTGACCAGGCTCAGCATTTGCATTGGGTAGGTAGTTGACACAGGTCATAGATATAAAAGAGAAAGAGTCCAATCTCTGTCTCCATGTCTCTCACTACTCCCCACCCATCCTTCCTGAATCCCTACCCCAGAAATAGATCCCGAGGACTAAAGGGGATGATCTCTCCACATTCTGGAAATTCTGACAGTTAAGAAAGAATTTAATCCCTGTTCACTTGCTAAATTCTGATACACCTGTTTAAGGTTCTGTCATCTACTACTCATTGTTCATCTTGCCAAACAGTTACTTAACCTGACCTTTGCAACTCTAGTTCTTCAGGTTATAAATGAACCCTAAATGAATGGAGAGGTAGCTGGCATAAGACAAAAATGTTACAATGTCTGTTGAAGACAACAGGCATATTTCCTGAAATTGGAGTGGTGAGACATGGGCCCCAGCCATGGTTTTGCCACTAGTGAGCTGGGAGACTGTGGCATGTCACTGACCCACGGTGGGTCATCACCAAATAAAGGGCTTAAGCAGAACAGTTTTCCATTCTGGGCTGTTTTCCACTCTGATTCTGTGAGAGGGCAGGTAGGACATAGCTATTTCCAACTGAAGGATTGACTGTCCTTGTTAGAAAATCTGAGTTTGGAGCGAGCAGGAAGACTTCAGTTTCCCAGTTCATCAGTTGGTATTTACTGGAATGTGGGAATCATTGTCACTATTGTTAAGGAGCATAGAAGGGCCAGGCATTTACACCCCTGGTGTCTGGTTTGTATTTGTCAAAGCTCTTTCACAAAAACAATCATTTCATGTATATGTCTGTTTCACTGTCTCTTGGCTGCCCAAAATGTAAAACTCATTCTGTCAGAGTCTAGTGCCTGGTACATAGCTCAGTGCCTGGTGAACTCCTAGGTGCTCCCTGATATTTTCTAATGAATGAATGAGTCTAAATAGCTGAAGACCATGTCTACAGTGATAGAACAACCACAGGAGAGGACTGCAGCAGCACCGGGCACACAGAGACATAACTCCCTTCCATGTGTTCTTAAAGATTCTTTGTTAACTCTGATTCTTACCTCAGACTATCAGTCATTCAATTTGACAGGGTGGGGATTGGGTGTGGGGGCATAGAATTGGTGTGAGGAGGAATTTTACTTTAATTCAGTGGATATTTCTGGACATTGTTTTCTTTTTGGATGTTTTCACAGAGTTTGAATAGGTGGCAGTTAGCTGAAGAAAAGATTCAAAAAGGAGTCTAGTGGCTCCTTAATTGTTCCTGATTTTCCAACCACCAGGTGAATTTTCCTTGACTCTTGAAGACCTGCTCTGGTCCTCCTCATTCTTCCTTTGTGTTGAAGGGTGCATATTGTGTTGGGTATGAGGCTTTACGGAAAGCTGGGAGAGAGGGAGGCTTTCTTGGTAAGCTTTACTCTGTGGCTTGGCAGTCACACAATAAAATGACTTTATCCCCAAACCAGATGTTCAAGTTGTTTTAATAATATCTTATGATCCCTTCACTAAATAAAACAAAAACTCACTCTATCAGAATGTTCTCCAGGATTAAAAGGTCGATCTCTGCTATCTGGTTTTACCCACCAGAGGGTAGTACCAAGACAAATTTGTAATACATTCTTGGCAAAACATGAACTTGGTTGGAGATAATTCACTATGGATTCTGTGTAAAAGTACCTGACAACACCATGATAAATCTCTAAATGCTTCATTAGGTTTCTAGGAAAACACTAGTCTCTATTCCCAGGAATAATGTGGGACATTGAATAAATCCTCATGAACTCGAATTGATATGAATTCTCCTACATAATCAGTTTATGTGGAATCTTAATGTGAGCTTCCAGTATCTGTGAAGTTGGATTCAATGACTTTGGGATCTTTTTAACTCAATGACTATGATATTTTGTTAAGAGTAGCTTATCAACTTGTCCATACTTTCCAAATTTGCATTCAGTTGGCTGCCTATCATCAGTGGCTATTGATTCAGGAGCATCATAGGATGACACTCTTGACCCTTCAGTAGGACTGTGGATTTTCTGAGGGGCCTGGGGCTACTTCTGTTCAATTTTATATTTCTGTATAGAAAACTGACTTTCTCCAATTGCAGTATCACAATTAATCACTATACAATTCCGATTAATGTCTAGACCCTACAGTAGACTGTAATGTAAGTCTCTCAGAAACAGGAATCATATATATTTTCTTATCTCAGCCCCCCAGAAAAATGCTTATGCTTATCAGATAGGTCCTACCTCAGTAAATGTCTGTTGATAGAATGAATAAACCAGAGGATAAAATAAAGAATGAACAAAGACAGTAGTAAGTGTTCTTACCATTAAGGCTCTTGAAAAGTTGGAAGTAAATTTCAAATTTTCCCTTAATTACTTACTGAAACAAATATCTCATGAATAAAAGAGCCTAGGCAACAGAGAGAGAAAAGTTTTCCTTCTTATAAAATGCACAGATTTCTGGGAAAAACAACTAGAAATTAGATGATTACAAATGATGCCACATTTTAAAAAAAGCAAAGTGTTTTATAGAAACATAAAGAGCAATACATATCTTGGTCTGGAAGAGATTCAGGGTGACTTTCCAAAGGGGCTAGTGTTCAGTCTTGAAAAGTAGGTGAGGAAAAATCAGTTCAAGGAATGTCTCTAGCAGCAAAATTTCAACAAAAGAATTTAGCACATTTATTCCTCTGGGTGCATAACTTCCTGTGGGGTCAACAGCCAAAAGGGAGACTATAGAGCAGAGAAGTAAAGAGTACAGTCCCTGGAGACAGACCGCCCAGGCAGGAATCCTGCTTCTACCCACCCGTAAACTGTGTGATCATGAGCAAATCATTATACTTATACCCTTTGCATCTCAGTTTCTTTATAATAAGAATAATGATAGCATCAGTCTCATGGGATTGCATGAGAGAGAAACGAAATGAAACAGACAATGTACTTAGATCTCACTACTCAGTAAGTTATTGCTATTATCATTGGCATTGCTGTTGAGTACTTCCTGGACATGGCACATGTTGAAGGGCTCGTTTGGGGGTAATAAAAGAACAATGAATTAGGAAAGGACCACCCCATTAAAAAAAACACTATCAACTGTGTCTATATGATGACCCCTACTTTTGATTCACCCACCAAGCCTCCATGGGTAGCTCTGATATATTTGATTGCATGGACAATAAATTTGAAAATATGCGGGTCTCAATGTAATGAGGTCATATTCAAATTGACCTCAGGTCCTAGAACAGTTTGAAAAATCAAATCATCATCATCATTGACAACAACATATTTACAAATATGTGAAAATGAACTGACTTTTCCAAATTAAATATTGATTGTCAAAGCCACTTAGTCCACCCTTATAAACAGGGATGTTAAACATGACTATGATCTGATCTCTGTGCTGAGCTCAGAGTCTTCTGTGGCAGACAGATGTGTACACAAAAGAACAGATGTACAGATCAGAATATAGAAAATGTGATGCGTGCCAGAAGAAAGTCTGCAAAAAGACCTACTGTAGCATTGAGAACATAGCGCTATATTTGCTCAGGAGTCAGGAGAGTTTTCACAGAAGATAAGTAGAAGGTTGAACAAGATGGGAAAGATAACATCTCTGACTCTTTTGCCATCCCCAACCAGGAATGTCCCTTGTCACAAACATGCTCACTAAATAGCTATAGAATTACTGCATGGATGAATAAAGAAGCCAATATTTTTTACTACCCCATTCTTCTCTACCCCCACTCTTCCCAACTACATCTTCCCACAATCCCTCCTCAACCCCAGGGAAAACCTCCATTTCATTACTCATCCCTTTCACTGCCTGGTCTTTTGCAAACCTCTGAAAAGCCTTCTCTATTATTGCTCAACAAACACAGGTGTCCTGGTGAGGCACACAGCATTTGAATCATGAGGAAAGACTGACACAAATGAGCATTTCCCACTAATTTTCCACTAGAGAACAGGAAGTGCCGAATCAGGAGAGGACAGTGTGTGCTGTGTGGTCATTGTAATAACCATGCCATGTCCCACCTGGCCTTCTCTCTCCAGCTCCCCTGCAGAGTGAGTGTCAGAGCTGCTCAGCTTTAGAGCCACGTTCACAGACTCATCCCATGAGCTCACTCCAGCCCTGGACCAAGAGGGCCGAGCCCAGCATGCCCTGTGTCTCTTCATCACCTCATCTGAAAGAAAGAAGACCCTAAAGGAACCAGGAAAACGGGACCTCCTAACCACCCCACAGCTGCAGGCAATGTAATGCTTCACTCAGGCCAGACCCTGCATCCTGTCCAATCCACCCTCTATGCCGAGCAGCCTATTCCCTCCCCATCCTTTCTGCACCCAGATTTTATTCTCAGCACTAGACAGCCAACAGCCTAAGAGGTTTTCCAAATAAAATCACATTTTCTTCTCTTTTCATCCCCAGGGCATGATGTATCCAAACCACGTGGCAACTTCACTCCTCATAAATCAATTGTTTAATCGACAAAAAAGGGGATTTGTTTAGAGGCTAACACAACTCAAAATTTCATATGGCCCCTCTTCCCCAAATGCCCAAAAGACCTTGATAATCGATTGTTTTTCCAGGAATTTTGCAACTTCCACCGTCTGGAGGAAGGTCAAATGCCTGCACTCCAATTTTCTCTCCATCTCTCTAGGCTGAGAAGACAAGAACATCATCTGGGAATTGTGGCGAAGTGTAATCTGTGTGGCCTCTCGCATGAGGATGAGATGGAATGTTTGGATGAAGAGAATTTCCTCGTCCATACATGCTGTGGTGTTATGCAAAGAACTCCTCAAGTTTTGGAGTTAGGAAGAACCCAGGAAAACAAAAACTTACAAGTATTTGAGGAAGGATTTTCAAAACTTTGGGGAGAGCAGAAAAATGGTGAGATTCTAGAGAGAACAAAATAGAGGGTCGTTGAAGCAAAAGGAAAAAAGAGGACAAGGACAATCGTGTGTGAGGCTCATGTCTGAATGTTTCTTTCAACAGATCAGCCACTGAAGTGCAATTCTAAGTTCAGAGGGTGGGGTGGGGGGGTCGGAATATGTGCCTGTGTGTCGATAGGGTCTGTGAGTGTATCATGGAGTAAGTAGCATGGAAGTGTGCGGCAACACTCCGTTTCCAGGAGAGCTCTGCTACTTTGTGGTCAGAAAATGTCTGTTCCGTGATAAAGCGAGAGACATTGGGCGCACACTCACCTGTCTCGGCTGCACGCCGTGTATCCTAGTCATGTCTAACCACGTCTCACCACCTCCCCTGAGGCCCATGGTCCTCATCACCTTAATCCCCCTCCTGGAGGGTGAGAATATTATCAGAAACCAGAAAGTTCACCTGCCCCAGGGTCCCCAGTCTGGACACATTAGAATCACCTGGGCAGCTTTCAAAATGGCCAAGGCCTGGGCCCACTCTGGCCCTGATCGATCGTTAAATGAGCATCTCTGGAGGGTGACCCTGGGCTCTTAAAAGTCTCTAGATGAGTCTAATGAGCCTGCTTGGGGGGAGAATCACTACTTTAAGCCAATTTCTGGGAAACTACATATTCAAAAAATATTCTTGACTGTGCACTAGGTATCCAGAATTTTACTGGATATTAAGAAGTGAACTTGACCAAGTTTTATGCCCTTTTACATTCCACTGGGACTAGGGGGCCAAAGGAAGACAATAAAAAAAAACCACATAAAATTCTAGATAATGATACACTACAGAATATAAGAGAAAGTGATGTAATAAAAAGTAATGGGACGGGGTAGTTGAGTGGTCAGAGAAGTTTGCTATGAAGAATGATTTTGGACTGCAAACCGAATGAGAAGGACCCTGCCAGAGGATCTAGGAAAAGAAAGAGGAACAGTAAGTGCAAAGTCCCTGGGGTTCATGACCAAGAGACAGCCGGAGTCCTCAGGGAAACAGGATGTGATACCCGCTCCCTAATTATCATGTTGTCATGTTGCAAAGATGTGTGATGTCAGAAAGCATATGGGAAAAAATCACCACTTTATCCCCCTTCCTTCCCTTCCTTCCCCCTCCCCCACAAAAAATATACGAGGATGTGTTGTTTCATAGTTAGCATATCTTTCCAATGTAGCTTGGTGGTCTGGGTACCAGATGGTACCCAGGGGCTTTACTGTGGACTCAAGTCACTGCACAGGGACACACTTGCAAAATTCACACCTGGACTTTACCGAGGACGCAGTCTATCTCTTGGATAGACTTTGCAAGGACATAGTTTCATTCCAGAAGTCTGTGACAAAATGCTAAGACAAGTTTCCATCTTTTAGAGTCTTCACTCTTGGCAGAAGAGACAGAGTTCAGAGTCAAAATTGAAGGTCTTTAAAATGCACCCGAGGAAGATGAGATACCTTACTACTAACCTGGGGCTAGGCTACCCAGATGGCCTCCTCCTACGTCAGACACTTGCCTTTTGCACCTATGCATTTATGTACCTACCCATGTACACGCGCCATGGAAAATGTCTGCAAATTGTTTTCTTTCTACATAAATAACATCACAGTGAACGTCTCCAAGGAGGCCTGCACAAGGATGCTTACTGCAAACATTGTTTGTAAAGTAAATGCTACAGATGTGGCTGTCGGTGTGGGAATAGCTGAATACATTGTGAAATTGAATAAAATTCAAATTATGGGATTCTATGCAGCTGTTTAGAAGAATTAGGCAGCTCAATTTAAAGCTGCAAGGGGCATTGCTGAGTTTCCTTAACTTAGTTTTGCAATCACATCTCAGGACTTAGGGTGGTATGGCCAGTTATATAGCAACTGGAGGCAGCTGGAAGAGGGTTAGGACCAGGTCTCAGACCTTCCAAAAGAGGGGAGATGGGGAGACACACAGTGAAAAGTTCAGTTTGGTAAGCCAGCATTCAAGGTTTTACAGCAATCTTGTTGTGGTTCAGGCAAATGAGTAGCAATTGGGGGATAGCAAGAAAAGGCGAATTTCAGGAGCTGGATGAAGCCTAGAGATAGATAATTCAAAGAAGATGTTATTCTGATATAATCAGTACAGGGCAACTCTGTTAATGGTAGCTGGGTTTTGGGGACCAGTCAGAATTTGAGGTCAGGACCACCATTGTCAGAGAGGCTAGGAATAGCAAGGCAGATTCACCGCCCATTGTTTCAGTTATGTACATAAATGTGCATATAAGTATCCTTGTACATATGCATGTGTTATTTATCCTTCCTCAGACATCCCCTTTGTGTTAAGAAAGCACTGTTCAAGGTGCTGCAGATACAGATATTAAGATAAATGCAATTCATGCATGATAAACACATAAATGACATATTTTCAGAGATGAATAGATGATTTGGAGGGGGTCAAGAGCAAACTATTTGAGATAAAGGTCAGGGCATGTCTTTCTGAGGAGGAGACATTCCTACGGAGACCTGAGTGAAATCATGGATGGAACCAGAGACACAAACCCAAGAAGAATAGGGACTGCTTAAAAAAAAAATAGTACTCCTAAATGGATTTGGAAGGAGATGGATTTCTTCAGTTCACCTTGCTTCACTCATTCATCTGTCAAGTTATTAATGGGCAGATGCATCAAGCAGGTAGGAATCAGGAATACAATGTCAAATAAGGCAGACAGGATCCTGCCTTCATGAAACTCATATTCTATTTGGGAGAGAAGTATATTCTATTTGGGAGAAGAAGCATAACAAGCATCAGGTGCAAGGTCAGAGGTATAAAAAACGAGTGTTTGAGGAACTGAAAGAGGGCACTAGGACTGGGGTCTAGTGGCAAGGGTCTGGGAGAGCAAAACTGGAGATCGGAAAGGTTGGTAGGAGCAGGGTCTTGCAGGATCTTCTAAATCAGGAATATGCATAAATTCAAAACATAGTGGAGAGACTTTGAAGACTTCAAGCAGAAGTTGGAGAGAGGGACTAACACCATCCAAGAATAACAAGACCATCATTCTTGTTAAATACAGAAAAGGGATTGAAGAGAGGCAATATAGCACTATGACTAGGAGTTGGGATGTTGTTTGAACAGTCTGGAGGGCAGTGATGGCAAAGGAGACAAAAAGAAAATTAAATATTCAAGTGATACACCAGAGATGGAATCTGACGTCTTGCTGATGGATTGGAATAAGGAATGAAAAAGAGAGCAGAAGAAAGATTGACTCCCAATGGGTGTCTGACAGGAACGGAGGGTTGTGTCCATGATATTTGCCCACCCTACTTTAGATGGTGCCTTTGCATTTTGCAACCTGTTACCAGCTAACCAGTAGCATACTACAGTGCTACCAGGTATTTTTAAACTAATTTTATCTTTATGAGCAAGTGATACATTTACATGATTCAAAAATTAAGAGACAACTCACAAAAAAGGGTCTACTCTGTCTTCACCTATCTCATCCTTTTTAGATAAACACATGTATCGACTTCCGCTGTGCAACAAGTTTAGTAGCTTAAAACAAAGGTTTGTTCAGCTTGGGATTCTGTGATGAGCTTTCTGGGTGAATTTGATGGGATTCTCTTGAGTATACTCCATGTTCTGAGGTCAGTTGGCCACTTAGCCAGAAGCTGGTGATCTCCTTTAGAGTGTGGATTCTACTGCATTCACTTAACTTAATTGCAAATACATTTCTTAGAGTGTCCTTCCTGTGTAATTCTAGATTAGGGTAGACAGCACAGGATAGATGGGTGTTATTTGCATGGTAGAAGGGAAGAGGCTGCCATTATGCTTGGGATGTTGGCACAGGCCCCAGGCACCAATGTATTTCATTCTCTTTGTCTTTGGTCTACTGGTTCACCTTTATCTATAGTGTATCAGCAAGACCCACAACTCCTCCAGCTCCCACAGACCTCCTTTGATTCCTCTACTCCTGGTCCAGACTAAAGCACAACTCCTTAGCAAATGGATTCAATCAATGGAAGAGACCTGGGTTCCAGATTGTCCTCAATTGCTCTCTTGCTTTATGTTTAGATTTTCTCTTTGACTATCTGCCCTGCTGACCTTAGGTGACCTCAGGAACAGCAGCAGATACCAAGGCAGCAGTCTTCCATGCACTTCTATGCCTGCTCTCCTTTGTGGTTTCTGATTAATGGCTTTCAACTGCACAAGGTTGAATCCCTATTATAAGTCCTTCATTCTATATCACTGAGAGATTCATTAGTTGCCAGTTGGGTTATGGGAGTATGAAGTGGGGCCTGCAGCTGGCTTTTGTGTCTCATCATCCTCTTGTTCATCATCCTTCAGGATAGCTGGGATTCTTCACGGGATGATCAGGATGTTCCAAGAGCATCAAGACAACAAGGTGGTTCCCAAATTCTGCTTGCTTCTCATTGGCCAAAGCAAATTACAAGGTCATGCCCAGAGACAGGATGGCAAGACACTACCCAAAGAGAATGAGTAAAGAGAAGTACAAGCCATGAGACTTTTACTGCAAACAGTATGTCTCACCATTTTTTTTTCTGGTTTCTTCTGTAACCCTTCAGCATTTCCTCATGGGAACATAAGCAAATAAGAACACATATTTTACTTCCCTACTTTTCTCAAAGACAGACAATATGTGCACTACTCAGGATTTTGCCTTTCTCATTGAAGAACATCCTTTAGCAATATATACATTTCTGTTCCTTCATACAACTCCATAGTATTTCTTTCTGTGAATATAGTAGTAAGTGGATACTTTTGTTACTTAAACAGCTAATACTTTTGCCATTTTTCTTAATGCTATGGCCTTTTTAATTTAACATATTTTATAATTTTATCCATGGACTATTTTACAGGGTGAGTTTCTCCCTTACCCTATGTTTGCCATTCTAGTATCATACATTCTGAGTATCTAATTTATCTCTTGATGCTGGTCAGTAGGAAGGACACATATTTAGTGTAGTCATTCTCACAGTTTAATATATAAAATGATCAGCTAGGAAACCAAATGATAATTCAAATTATTAGGTCACTAGTTCCCAGTGCCTCAGAAAGGTAGTTCCAAAGTAGAGTTTTGAATCTTTATTTTATTTGTTTTTATTGTATTATTTTTTTGAGGTAGCATTGGTTTACAACAATGAGATATAGGTTCACATCTCCTGGGATATATGTAACCATAACACATTCACTACCAAAGCACATGGGTAGCTGGGTCCATATAGAGAATGCAAATTTGGAGATCCCTGGGTACCCCTCAGTCACATGCTAACAGAGGCTTACTCAAAACAAACTTGAAAATGAAGTTTATATTATTACAAATGTCATGTGCACTTATTACTTTTTCTTTTCCCTAGTTGGGAAAAGAAACAATAAATTTATCATCACACCTATGTTGTCATACACTACCCTTTATTGGTACTACAAATAGTTTAAACAACAAAATGTCAACATTTTTCTATTCTCTTTGCAGAAAACGAAGTTATGAAACCATTGTCATTTGAAGAAGCAGCCCAAAAGTATGCAATAAAAAATTAAGAAAGTCCCATGTCAATGTGCCAGCAGTTAAAAGAAATTTTCAACAGTGGTATAATTCATTTAACTTGAGGACATAGTCTCAGTTCAGAACCTTTAATAAGCATCCAAGACATCAATTAAAAATTCCAAATTGAAGGTTAACTCCTTATTCCTTCCTAAATTTCAGTAGTTTAGATTGGAAAACTGAAGTAAGATAGGGGAAGATTTATTTCTTTTGTATTTCCCTAGTATATATTCCTCTGTCTTATACCTGGGTTAGTTGACTAGTGTTTTCTGCCCCTTCAAAGGTCAGAAGGGAGTGGCAAAAAAAGGTAGTAACATCAGCTAGTGTCCTATTGTTCACTGTCTAGAGAGTCTATCCTTTAGGGGGATGTATTGAGAGGTGGCAGAGAAGTTTCTGGACTGGACTGGTCTCTCCACAGATCACTTGATCCAGGGAAATGTGGATACACACATCTTTTGAGTGGTTGCTCTTGTCTCTTTCCCCATTTTATTCTTGTTGCTAGAAACTTTGTACCTCAAGTGTCAGAAATGACCCACCTTTTTTCTCTCTTGGTTGTTGCACATTCATTCTTTTATCCCCTTTCCAAAATGTCCTGGGAGAACAGACCAGCTTCAAGATAGGAGTTCTCTCCTAGCACAGTCCTCCAACTTATGGATTCCCAGGAGGGGTTTAACTCTGCTCTCATGGGCACGGTGGTTTCCTCAGTCTCCCCTCACCAGAGAGGTGAGAGAACAGTGGAAATCCTGCCAGCCCTCCCCTTTGATAATCCTAACCTGACTGAGGGGTCAAAAATTCACTCATCAGTCCCCCAGGGTTATTTCCTTTCTATTTATGCAACTGGTGATCTGTACCTCTTTTCAGGATTTCCCATTGATTGTATTTTGGGATCTGGTCAGAACTTCAATTTTAACATCTTATTATAGTCTGAATTGACTTTGCTTCGTCTCATGGTGAGAAATTCCTTTGTTCTTTGGACCACAAATCTGACCAATGTAAAGAAAGAAACAGTCTTTTAAAGATGTTACGTGTCATGTGTTAAAATTAGCTTGTTCACAGGGGCTTACTTTTAATTCCTTTGAAAGGGCTTAAATTGTGCTGAAGTACTTTTGCCCAATGGATAGTCCCATATAATACAAAACCCATTCACCAATTCCCTTGGCATTATATATGCATCATTTTGTTTGTGCAAAACATTCTGCTACACACAAAAATGTCAATAGACAACAGGTTGTGTGAAGGAAGGTGTGTAAACTCTTCTACATCCATTTTCCACCCCCTCAGTCATTGTGTACCTGTGTGTGTGTGTGTGTGCACAAACTCTTCCCCAAACTCAGAGAAACTAAAGTCATACTGGTAATGGGTGTGGCTAATCACACATCAGCGCTGACCATCAGTGTAGTAGAAAAGCCTGAGTAGAGTGGAACTGAAAATCTATCTCCACGTTCCCTAAAAAGAGTTAGTTACCCTCTTAGCAGCTTTGTATATCATCTTGCAGGCACCAGATGCCAGTGTGATAGCCCTAATGCCCAGGAGTGTACCTACACATCCTATGTAAATTTCCACCTCTCCTTAGCTCCAGAATCTTTCCTTGCTTTCCCTCCTGGATTCTCATTTTGAAATTGGTTGTTCTGATGAATTAGGTCCCTTAGGCTGCTTTATTTAATGGAATTCTTCATGGGTTCGATGGCTAATGCAAGTTAGTGATTCATTCCCAAGTCCTAGAAGAAAAAATACTTTCTATCTTGGGGTTGGCTTTGGCAAGGATCCTCTTTGAGAGCCCTGAAAAAAGACAGAATCCTTTTCTTGAAGTGTTAACTTCCTCAATCAAGACAGACTCTGTTGAGAACTGGATCTCACCCCAATGCTCTTTGCTTTAGATGGGATAGAGAGGGGGAGAAGACAGAAAGGGTGTAAATTTTTTTCATTTGAATTCAGGAGGATAAGGAGTGACCTTAGCTGTCTTCTCCCAGAGACCTCTGGGAAGAAGTTGCAACTGCCATTCTAGGTTTCTTACAGATAGTATAGTGTCTTTTAAAAAATTAATTTCAAGGAGTAAAATCAAATATATCTTCTTTATGACCATTCCACGTTCTGCATTTTGCTAAGCATTAAAGGTTTTCTTGGGTCTTAAAACAAGTGTCAGGAATTTTACTTCTATATAAAAAAAAGAACTGGATGTTCTGAAGACAGACCACATGGTTGCCACTAAAAAGTACAAGTTTATAGCAAATGGCCGAAACTTTCTAGTAATGCTGAAATGATTTTGTATAAGTGTACTGCTTCCAAATATTTTTCAAGATTCATTTGGGAATGATTAAGCTAATGTTACATCTTTTCAGTGTTATGAAAAAGATGACTTTCGATTGGAGCGAGATTTCAGCAAATCACTAAGGAAATAAAATCAACCTGGTCCTCTTCTCCCCCTGGTTTGTGGAGGGAATAGAGTTTTGTTATTAGGGCACCTCAGGACACTGAGTATCTGCTATGTATCTAAAAGAATGAAGAACATGCACCCTCTGGAACTCTGGGGAGTTTAGAATTGACTTTTAGTTAGAACAAGGTATTGCTATCATGCCCATGACAACCTTGGAACTCTCAGAAGGCATGCCACCAATTTGCTCTGCAGTCCCAGCAACGATATGCTTCATTGCATTATACAAACATACAAATGATATAAAAGGACTGGTCAGAACCATCTGGGAATAGGTCAAGAGAGGAATCTGCAAGGCATAGCCAGCCAGCAGCTGAAAGGGTGTTGTGAGGACAGAGTGCCTTTTGGGGGAACCCCTGCATGTATTTGGACAACCCCATGCTGACAGGGAGGTCTCCAGAATGTTTTATGTACTGGCTACTCTCCTGTGAAAGCTAGCCTGAAGTCACTGATACATGATGGAGAGAGGCACAGCTCACCCAAGGTAGAATCAAAAGAGAAAAAAGGCAGATCAGATGCAGATAAAAGAATTTGCAAGTCTCTTTGTTGGTACTCACATTGGTTCAAGGAGGGAAAGAGGCAGGACCAGAGAGGAAGATCCAGGGCTGCTAGAAGACATTTATAAATTAGTCTTAGTTACTACATTAATCAAATTCTAACTTAATACGGTCATAGAAATATGTGAAGGATATGCTACTTTATGGAATGTGTGCATGTGTGTGTGTGTGTGTGTGCTTAAAGAGATTTATTATAAGAACTGACTCAACAACTGTGGGGGTAGGAAAGTCTGAGGATCTGTAGGATGAGTTAGCAAGCTGTATACCAAGAAGAGTAAATGATTTGGTTTAATTCCTGTCTCATGGCTGCAAACTTGAGACTCAAGATTAGTCCTTGAGTGTTTCCTTCTGAATCCAAAGGCACATAAAAAGTCAATGTTTCTGTTTGAAGATAGCCAACCAGGAGAATTCTCTTTTATTCAGGTCTTCAACTGATTGAGTGGGGCTCATCCCTATTAGAGAGGGCAAGTTGCTTTACTCAGTCTATTGATTTAATTGTTAATCGCGTCCAAAACCACCTCATACCAGAAGTATGTTTTGCCAGACTGGGCACCCTGCAGCACAGTCAGGTTGTAACACAAATTAACTGTCAAGTGCATTCCTTATCAGCTTGCCAGCTACATGCATATGTCATCTCCATATGAAGACAAAACAGATTCATTCATTCAGCAAAAATCTCCTGGGCAAGCCCTCCTTAAGATGTTGAGGACGCAGCCATGAAACCTATTCTCAGAGCGATTGAATTCTGGTTAGCAGCTAGATTTACATTTTAATACCTGTTCTTTCTACAGTGACCATTTTCAAACATTTCCACAGTTTCACTCTTAAAACTTTCCTTGGAGATGCTATTGGGTCCAGTAACTCATTGACTCACTTCTGGTCCCAAGAAAAATTCCTACAAAATCTTCAAGAATATTTTCAATGTTCTTGGGAATCTCCTGGCCTTGTCAGGAGTCCTGACACTTAATGATGTCACTTAGTAAGAGAGTGAAATGTGACCGTGTTGAAAAAAAACCAACCAAATAGTTGCAAATGTAGCAATGAGCTCACAGAGCCACTCTGTCTGAAAGAAATAGGCGATTTCAAAATTTCTCCAGAAAAGGTGTGATGAGAGTGTGAAACAGAGAAGATGACCCAGGTGACAAAATTGGCCAGTAGCACAAATACTAATAAGTAAATAAATAACATGCGGCATGCAAATGTGAGGGATACAAGGCGGGTGTGTTTCACTGCAACATGACCTGCTTCAAGGTACGTATCCTGGCCCAGTTGGACACAGAAAATCAAATAGACAAAGGAAAACTTGAAAAAATAATCTCGATCAGGAAGCCATTGTGTCTACTGTAATGTGGTCCCACTTGGGGAATTGTGGTCTGAAGCCTTGATGACAGGGAGATGCTTCTCCTGCACTGTACCTGCCCAAAACGCACCTGTGGAGCCTCAGTCGGCAAAAGCTAAGATCCCAGCACCAGGCAATTGAGAACCAGCTCTCTAGCTGCAGCACTGCTCCTGTCTCTCCCACCTCATTGGGATATGAGGTAGGTTTTATGAGGACACAGAAGCTCACGGGGATTAGGTGACTATTTTAGGGTCATAGCTCTAGTAGAATGCAGAACTTGGATTTAAATCTAGGTTGATAAGACTCAGTACAATCTAGGGCCTGCATTATTGCTACAGTCTGGATAACTTAAAAGGTTGGGCATTTCCAGATTTGAGAGCATGAAGTTCATCTCCTCTGAGCATTGAAACCTTTCTCTACAGGTAACCATAAATTTCTGAACATTAATCCATGACCAGCATCTCTTGTTTCTTTAATTCACCTAATGTGCATTCAATTGTGTTATAAAGGATTTGAACATGCAATGGCTTTTGAAAACAAGAACAATGAGAAAAAGTTCTCCAGCCCACACTTATGCTTGGCAGTCTGAGCCCTGGCCAGAGGCAGAATGCGAGAAAAAATATAATTAGGATCCATTCAGCCATCGACTCCTGGGACACAGTTTCTTACCCTGGTATTAATCAATGCACTTTTAGCCTTGGCCAAGGTACACAACTCAGGCTCACAGCTTCTCCCTCTTCTCCACCCACAGTCTGACTGAGATGCTCAACAGAGCTGCAGACAACTTTCAGGCAGAGCGTCCTGATCCCATTCGCTCACTCTGTGGCAAAGGCCGGGGAAAGTGTTTGGGATGGC
The DNA here is from genome assembly GCA_019455555.1 of Galemys pyrenaicus. Classification (NCBI taxonomy): domain Eukaryota; kingdom Metazoa; phylum Chordata; class Mammalia; order Eulipotyphla; family Talpidae; genus Galemys; species Galemys pyrenaicus. The sequence goes on along the minus strand of JAGFMF010011752.1, from coordinate 29,047,768 downwards.
AGGTTTTCCAGTCCTTGGGGAATCCAAATCCAGACAGACACCCAGACAGCAGCCAAGCATTCTTTGAAGGGGAGGGTTCCAGCAGGCGGCTTCTTAGCGTGATAATTGTTCATGCACCACATGGGCTCCTCGGGTGCAGCTGGGACTCCCAAGCCCGTCTAGACAGACAGTCCTCCCTAGGTGTGCTCCCCAAATGCCAGTAACCACAGACTCAGCCCAGGCACAGGCAGACTTTTTTGTGCACTCTGGTTGTAATGTTTTTAAAATATTTTTTAAAATGTTCTTAAAAGTTGTGCATATAATTAGAAAGTCAATTTTATTCAGATAATTATCAAATATTTGAAAAATCAAATTTCTCATGTAGTGATCTATGTGCTTAATATATATTTACTAGTGAATTAAACAGCAACCTCTCCTACTCCCATTTTATTTAAACCAAAATTAAGTTCCAAAATGAAAATTAATCTATAAGCATAACTACAACCAATATTGTTTCTCGTGGTGATAACATTAAAGAATTTTACTCCTCTGTTGATGTATAGATTCGTTCTTCCATATGCATTCATTCTTGTATTCATTCGTTCTACTCAAAAGCAGGCACTGAAGGAAGTATCATAATCCTCTCTGACTGGGGGGCAGAAAATGTTGCCCACTGGTTAAAGCAGACCACGTCCTTCATTCCCATTGCACCTATACCTGCTCTCACACAACATTCACTGTGTCAAACATTTGTGTTTGTGACTAAATGACTTCCAAAGTCGAAAATATTTACTATTTATCCCTTAACAGGAAAAGCTTCTGATGCCTCAATTAAAATTCTCAAGGATTTTTCATAGTTCACAGGAAAAGGAAGACAAAAACACAGTGGCAGTACACATTTATAAATGTACCAGAAAAAATACGTCCTTAGCACAGAAATTACTAAGGTAGAACTAAGAGAATGGGAGGTGTCACAGAAGAAGTAACATTTGAGTTGGCTTTGAAAGAGTAGAGGTCTGTCATAGTTACAGGCTTTCTGAGTTGAGGATATTGCTTATGCCAAATCATGATTGGCATCAAGAGTGCTTAATGTTTCTGGAAATTATATGCATTTCACTACCACTGAAATATGGAGTTCTAGAAGAAAATAGCACGAAGAGCTCTAGAAGGGAATGGCAAGAACTCAACAATGAAACACTTTATATGGCACGTAAAGGAACTCAAATGTTCTTGCTGTCTGTGCTGACCAAAAGAACCTTGCACTGATGGACATGTTCTATAGCGATGCTGCCAATTATGACACTTGCTACATGTCAACTCAACACTTGAAATGTAGTTACCGTAATCAAGGCACTGAATTTTTAATTTTCTTTCATTTTAATTAATTTAAATTTCCGAAATCACATTTGACCGGTGACTACTAGACTGAACACCTCAGGGTAAGAGGAACTGAATTAATTTTCATATATTGATGAAGCTATGAAGGAAGGCACAGACCATATGGAAAGGGTGGATGTGTCCATCCATAGCAGCAGGCATCATTTTCTTACCTGTGGTCAGAGAGTGATCATAATGCTTTTTCTGTACGTGCTTCTGAGAAGAATGAACGAGTATGGAAGGTTAGAAAAATCCTTAAAATTTTATAACCAGGTGAAAAAATTACTGGACAGCTGTGTATAATTATTTTTGTTGAGATAATTTTTCATGACCTTGAAACTTAATTCTTACAAGGGGCATGACTTGTTATTAATTCACAATTACTATCTATTATTAATAGAAAAAAGGGCTGTCAAATCCCATTGAACTGAAAGAGAGGAAGACAGGAAGTCAAGGTAGAGACTACTCAGTAGGTCTGAAGACATACACTTTTGATATGTGGAGGTAATGGCCGCAGCAGAATGTTTTCATTATTGTACAACATTCTATCATATTAATATGACACATTTAATTGATCTACTCTATTATCAATATGTATTTGAACTGTATTCTTTTGGGAACCACAATGGATAATGTGCTATGAAGATCCTTAAATCTATCTTCTGATACATGACTGTACATTTCTGTTGGAGATGGAATTGCTAAATTGTAGTGGTATGTTCAAGGTCAACTTTGTAATTACTACCATACTGCCAGTTTTACAAAGATGTTTGTGTCAACTTATCCTGATTTAATAACTATACAAAAGGTTTAGCTGTTCCATGTTGTCATAAGTTGGTAATGTTCTTAACATATTCCAGATGCAATAACTATTGTGTGTATATACATGTGTATATATGTGTGTATATATATGCATATATATACACTATTGAATATATCATCTACTGTTTATCTTTTTATTAATCTATTCTTTTTATGATAGAAATTCCTAATTTTAATATAATCGAATTAATTATTCCTTTTTTGTGGCCATCATTTTTTGTGTCCTATTGAAAATATTCATTTTCTCCAGTGTCATAAAAATAGACTATTATATTACCTTCTAGATGTTTCAATTATTTCATCCTCCACAATTAGATATGCATTGCAACTGGAGTTGATTATGTGTACAGTTTGAGGTCATGGGGTCAATATTTAATTGTACCAAATGGATAACCAACTGACCCAGTGACATTACTGAAAAAAATTCTTCTCTATACTACATGAAGTATTTCATTTGTTGTATGTTGTGAAAATATATGTGTGGGGTTTTTGTTTGGAAACTTCATTTTGTTCTATGTATCTAGTTACCTATCTATGAATATAGAATATCCCTAATAAATCAGGTCCACTTTAATTTCCCTTACACGTATCTTGTAATTTTCTTGACAAGACTTCAGACATCTTTTGTTAGATTTGTTTCTAGATATTTGATGTTACTTGATGCTACAGCGAATGTTGTCTCTTTTAAACTTTCTAGTTCATTTGCTTCTGAAATAAATATAATAAATTGTTATCTATATCAAGCTTGTATTCAATGATATTGCTTAAATTCACATATTAATTTTAATCCTAGTAATTTTTAAAGGCGGGATTTTACCTTCTCCACAAATAGTTTAATACTATATTAAGAAAAAAAAAAAAACTCCTGGGCCTCCTTGGTGGTGCAGGGGTTAAAGTCTCAGCACTACCAAGCTAACATCCACTACAACAGCAAGAAATTGAAACCCATCAAGGGAGCTGACACATGTGTCACAGCAGCCCTCTCCTGTCTTGCCCACTGCTCCTCTCAGCAGTGTATTTCAGTAGATCTGCATGTTCTGCTCCCAGTCTGTCTCTGATGAATCTTTTCACCACCCCCTACATCTCTGGCCTATACCCCAGTTCTTATATGCATAAATAAATAAAAAAATATTAAAAAAGAAAGAAAACTCTATGGGTAACTAAACTTGAGAAAATTCTTGATTTTAATTGTGTTTCTGCCATCACCAGCACAATGGATTGACATGTGAATGAACCAGAACTGGATTTCAAGGATTCACCCAGTTCTTAAATGTTCTCAATGCACTTAATTAGTGTAAGCAGTTGTTACACCAAATATGAGAAAAGCTCTAATTTGACTTTCCTATGATCTTAAATTACTTGTTAATAAATATCTCCATGCTTACATGTATATTTAATTTTGAGGGAAAAACACTTTGCATAATCAGAAATCTTAATGATCAACACAAGAAGGAAATTTTTCTCTTTGCTTTTTAGTTTCTCTTAGTTTCTTAAGGAATTTCCTCAGTAGAGAGCACCACCAAGTAAATGGCAATGACTACTGGTGAAATTTCATCCAGTTTGTTAGCTACTAGACACAGTGATCATTAAAGCCAACCATTGTTAACACCAAAGAGATCTTAAAGATAATTGAGCCCAGTATACTACAAGGCACGTGGATGGAAATCAGCTAGAGGATTATGTTTAGAGAATATTGAGCACAGTGCCGCTTCATTCGTTCATTTACTCACACATTTATTTTGAAATGTTTATTGAACAAATCTTATGACTTGAGTCTTATTATGACTTAGATTCACTGTCACAAGTTGGAGAGACCCATAGGTAAGATGCAATCTTTGTTTTTCAATAAGATAAAATCTACACAATATATTTGAAATAGCATATCACTAATCATGACTTAACTGACAGGTTTCTTGAAGAATGGAGCATGTAAAATGCTATTGAACATTGAGAGATCAGTTACATCTTTTTCAAGGAAAGGCAGAATCATGAAAGGTTTCACTGAAAAATACCCTTCAAGTTGGGTTTTGAAGATTGTGAATGATTTCACTTATTATCCCTTACCTGAAGATCTTCATCTGCCTTCACCCTCACCCACCCTTGCCACCTCCCCAATCTACACAGCAACTGTGTGACCTTTGTGAAGTAATTCAGTTTGTGTCTTCTTTGCTCAAACTCTCCGGTGAATTCTCCATGAAACTGAAATTCCTTACATAGTTTTCAAGACCCAACATGATGTAGCTCTTGGCTATGTCTCTCTTCTTTTTACACAAGTCCTTCCTCATCATCTCCCACTATTACATTTCAGTTCTCTGCTCTTCTTTGTGCTTATGTATGAGTTTTCTCTGGATATCACATTTATGCCAAAATAAATCTTTAGGCCTTCAAAATATTTATTGTTAAAAAAGGATCCATAAAATTAAATGTCAAAGAATGCTCTCTTTCTTACTTGTTGTCTCAGGGTCTTCATACTTGTTTTCTCCTCCTCAGATTACTATGCCCCAGATAGTAATTGTGCCCTTTTATTAGGATCTCAATTATTGGAAGGTCTGCCTAAATCATCTTAGTTAAACCACCACCCTCTCCCTGCTCTCCTTATACACATACACACAAACATCTTTCTAGTTCATTCCCCTCTTTTCTCTTCTTCACTACTTAGCTCAGTTCCAGCATTGTTTGGTTCTGTAACTACTCATCTTCATAATTAGAATGTAAGCTCCTTCACGTTAGGAACTGTGACTATTTCTTCCTGTTTTTACCCCAGGGCCCAGAATAGTGTTTGGCAAATAATAAATAAGCAGTAATAAATAATCATGTGGAGAACAGCAAAGCTTACAAGAGTTCCTAAAGATGATATTATTAATAAGATATCTAATAAGTTTATTTTATTAGTAGCAAAAGTTTTAAGGAGAGAAGTGCTAAAAATATGCAAACTGTTAAACCTTTATTACTTGAGATGCAGCAACCTTTAGAGCCTTTGTTGTTTGAGATGACATCAGGTCACTGGAATTGTTGAGGAGACAGGGAACACATTTTCCCCATGTGGATCAGTAAAACTCTCAAAGTAAATTTTGGCTTTTCCATTCCATTCTCATTGAAACTCTTTGATTTTAATAGTCAATTGCCCAGCCTTGCTGTAAAGCATTTTAAGACATGGGTGTGATGTATTTAGGGAACTGTCAAAATGTAAATTGATGCTGTCATAGGGTTTCAGCAGTCAATCCCTATGAAGCAGTAAAAGCTATGTTCATGGTTTAGGTGTCAGAAACTCCAACCAATACTCTGTTATGTGCCTTGTAAACCTTAAAAGGCCTTTTACCAACTCTTAAGTATGACCTTATAGTCTTATAATGCTCCTATATGATCCCCAAAGAAATCATAAACATGGCAGTCAGCCACCTTAGCTGTTAAAATTATCACAGAGCTTTCCCCTAGTACCGGTCCTTGTAAGTTTTCCAGACTGTTTATTATTTCCTTATGCCCCTTTCCACAGGAAAAGGGTCTGATGATCTTCCACAATCTGGGCAGGAGCTAGCTCTAGAGGTGTGGTAAAGAGGAAAACACTGAACATGGCTTCTGGCTTGAAAATATCTTCTCAAGATTTCCAGTCTTCAAAGCTTGGATATAGAAAGGAATTAATATGTATATATAGCAGTTCTTGTGTAGATTAAATGAACCAAGTTATATTAAGTGATCAGAAAAAAGCTAATCACAAGAGGTTCTTAACAAATGGTAGCAATTAGTCATGACTGTACCTGCATTTTACCACTTAATCCATGGTGACAAAATAAGATTTTGTGTCTATCTCCCCTCAGACAGACTAAAGGATTGATTTCTACAGCACTGGAAATGAGCAAAGTACCTGAAATATTTTAATCACACCAGTTATGCTTTCTGACCTAAATAGTACACTGCCCTTTGAGTCTCCATCACTGATTAACTATAAAATTTTGGATAGCTTTGCTTAGTCTTATTGGGTCTCATAGTCCTCATTTGTAAGAGGAAGAGATTAGATTTTATGGTCTCTAAGGCCTTTTCCAGTTTTAACATTCCATGGCTCTCCTAAAACAGTGTTATTAAGCTAAGGAGGATTATTAGGAACTGTTGAAGCCAAATTCCATTTTCTTTTGCCTGTCCTGACTGTGTCCTCTAAAATGATTACTTATTTGAGCTGATTTCCAAGAAATCCAACTGACTTCTTTCCATTAAGATTCTGCCTTAAACTTTCAACCCAGAAAACATGGTGGAAGGAGATCATATGAGCCAAATGTTTCTCTGGTCATTTTGTCTCCCCTCTTCCTACAAGCTATGTAGAGTTCATCTCTGTTCAAAAAAATAACTATTAAAAAATTTAGTTGAACAAGGGTTTAATTTAAAGATAGGTTAGTACAGTTTAGAAAATAATTGTCGTATGCCTACTGTGTGCTGGGTACTGGTTTGATTCTAGAGATAAAAAATAAATAAAAGAATGGAAAATGTGTATGCCTAAAGAACGTTGCCTGCAAGAAGATACTTATCCACAGTCAAGTTGAACATTTCTCTTTTTTCCAGATTAAGGCAGCTAGATACAGAGATCTAGAGTCAAACAAGTTAAATCCTAAAATAAATGAAACAAAAAATTAGAAGAGAGGAGATGAGAAGGACAAGAGGGGAGGGGAGGGATGGCAAAGGGAGGAAAGACTATGATTTTTTTTTTCTTTTATTGATGTATCAGCTTTATTCTAACATGAAATTTTTCTTTTTTTTATTATTAGTTATATTTGACATCATTTGTAGTCCCCAGGGGGTACCCACCACCATTTCACCCGTGCACCATCACCTCAGTCCCTTG
>JAGFMF010011752.1:29026991-29040611 GCA_019455555.1 Galemys pyrenaicus | reverse complement strand
ATCTTCTTGATCCAGTCCTCTACTTTTGGGCTTTTGGGTTGTTTCCAGGTCTTAGCAATTACAAATAGTGCTGCGATAAACATAGGAGTACAGGTGCTGGAAAGACTATGATTTTATCTCCTGGTGGACACAATGAAAAACAGTGTTTCTCAAAGTATTGTCTGAAGACCCTAAGCATCACATGCACTCAGGGGTGCTTGTAGTTTTACTAAATTAGAACTTCCAGCGCTGAGATAAGAATATGCATTTTTTAAGGGTGAAATTATTTTTTTCTATTTTATTTTTATTTTTTAAATAATAATTTATTCTTTTAATTGTGGCTAGGAATCTCCCAATCAGGTACCATATTTTTGACAAAAGCATTGATTGATTTTGAGGTTCATTAAAATTTGAAGGCTAATAAAAAACAATGTATAAGAGCAACATTCAATTTAAAAAAATATCCAGCCAAATTCATTTGAATGTGTAATGCAGGTTAAAATTTACATCTGTTAACTAGCCTAGGTGTGGACAATCACCTTGTAGTTTGTATCTGTGGGGAAATGTTGGTAGAAGTAAAAGATGGGGCTTTGTGATCTAATTTAATGAATTAAAACAATCAAAAAGATCAAAGCAAGTCATAAGTACAGAAATCAGAAAAAAAAGGGTGAAATTATTTTATCATTCCACTGTGCACCAAACTAGATTTTTTTATTGTGAAATTCAAGTCCAAAGCTATTCATGTATTTTAACTGAAAAAATAATTAAAAGCCTCCCCCCTGAAGAATTTATTTTGCATTGACTACTCAATTTTCACACTTGACAGAAATAACTTTACAATTATTTCATAATTATCATGATTCTTTGATGACAGCTATTATGATGGGAAGGAAAGAAACAAATGGTTATTTCTGCTTCTGAGTAAATTGTTATTGTGATATCTAAGAGGCAAATTACATAATAATGCTCTTTAAAGTTGCTTAGAATTAAAGGGTGACTTCATGGTTGAATGAAGTCCTGCAGCCTAATGTACATCTTTGGTCAAAGTGTCTAGAATGTGCATGAAGCTTAGTTAGGGCTTTGGATGCTTTGGAGGAGAAGCATGGTGTAGAAGAAATATGTTAATCTTCAGCCTCAATGCAATTAACATTTTTTTACTCAATGAAGACTTGTATTGTTTCATTGGGCAGAGTTGTGTCCAGTGACTTTCACTGAATAAAAAGTGATTGAAACCACAGAGCTGGGAAAGATGGGAGTGACTGACAGGGTAAAAGAGATTAAAATTGTCCCTCCTTATTCAATGAGCTCTAGATTGAACTTCCTTATTATACAACATTGATTAGAATTTGGCCTTGGCTAGACAAAGTTCTCTGAAAATCCTGGACAAAGTTAACAGTTAACAGTCAACAAAAGGTAAGTGCTATGGGCTCAGATTATAAAGCAATAATTAAATGTTGACTTGTTGGTTAACTTGAGTTAGCCTTGTTTACCATATTTACACTGTATCTCTGTTCTAAAATATTTCAAATATTTAAGAATAAAATTTGCTTTTCTATGTATGGCCTGAAATTTAACAGATGATAATAACAGTGTGTCTGTCTAACTGGCTTCCTATATACCAAGCACTGTGCTAAGAGCTTTACACATGTTGTCTTATTTATTGATGCCACAATTCTATGAGACCAGTACTATCATTATTCCTTTATAAGAGATCGTGGGTTTAGAGAAGAAACTTGTCTTTTTCCTTTATAAGAGATTGCGGGTTTAGAGAAGAAACTTGTCTAAGTTCATATTGGCTAATAATAACAAAACTAGACTTTAAATTCAAGTATATTTTAAGAGCTCCTTTTAAAATCATTAGACTAATGGTTATTGGAATATCTTGGAAATTCTCTAAAATCCTTGACAGGATTTAAATCCTGACTCTTCAGTCCTTAAATCCTTCTTCCAATTTCCGTCTCAATCTATACAGAAAAATCTCATGTACCCAGTATCTTTTAATTTTATTTTTATTGAGGCAGCATTGATTCACATCATTGTTTATATTTTGGAAGTATAGAATGACACCTTCAGGTATTGCTACCAAAGCATCCACAGTCCCATGTGTGCAATATTCTATTACTCAGAGTTCTTGTAATTAGTACATCTGTGCATCTATCTTTGCAGTTCAGCATTAAGTATTTAGTGATCCTTTTAGGGAATAAAAAAGTACATTGTCTGTGCTTTTAAAAACCTCACAAATGTATTATTACGATTAACTGCACAGAAAACAGAACAATCCAAAAGAATTATGTGATCAAAAATTTAATTAAAGTCATAAATGGTTTTGTTAGTTCTTGCATTAACACACTGTTTCACACACAGAGACATGCTAATCAAAATACAAGGGCAGAAGACCAAAAAAAGACATAGCTGAACTACAAAAAAAAAATTAGAAAAACATTTCATTGAATTTGAAATAGAACAGAAACACTAACGAATTAACAGACATACTGGACTCTGTGTCTAGAAACAAATAACATAAGCAGAAATTCTGTGCTGTGGACTGAGCAGGAGAAGAAGGCTTCATGTTAGATAAGGAGCTAAAATTAGTCTTCTACTCTTGAGAACTACCTGAAAAAATTTACTGGCAACTGGTGCAGTAGCTTATGGATATAATTTCATTACTAGATATAAAAAAATGTTGTCCAATCTCAATAGGTTGAGACTCCAATAACACATATCATAAAAACACTGCACCCTTAATAACACACCTACTTCTTTAAGTTGAGGGCTGAGGAACAGACTGATAAGGAGGGGTGAATAGTAATAGAGAGAAAGATGAAATACTCCCCACTCACAAGTACCTACATATCAATATTTCAAAATACTTAAATCTAATGATGTACAAATCTGCTGTAGGAAACAGTGTAAAATGACTTTAATATTTTCACCTATTCCTTCCTTAACATCTATTCTTAACTTTCCTCCTGCTACTTCTATAGTTACTACTATCTATATATCCTACTATCCCAGTTTCCCTAGCAGTTCTCAAAGGCCACAGAGTCCCAGAAAAGGAGATTAAAGCAGAACTTCTGGGTCAAGATATTTTTTTTCCTGAATAAAAAGTCAACACCTCACTTGAAAAACACCTCTTTGATTATCCAAAAAAAAAAAAAAAAACCAGAAACCTCTTTTTTTTTTTACATCTGGGATGCATGCTTGGACACACACACCCATCTTGTGAAAAGAGGCACAAAAGATTTTGGAGTACAAAGAACAAATGAAGCTGGGTCTTTTTTTTTTTTTTTTGCCATTGCTTTTGATTTATTCATTTTACATTTTTTTTCTACAGTGAAGAAAATTTGTATAAGTTCTGTTGATTACAGCATATAGGTTTCTCCAAACCAAACCAACCATTGTGCCTATCATATTATTAGTATCATATTATCATCTTAAGAGGACAATGTCACAGAAAGCAGAAGACTGGGACCTGATATACTTGACTATATTGAAACTGGTGTTTAGCTCTAGCTGAAGTGCTAGATATTTGATAGTGGTGAATGAAGCTGGATCTTTGATGCCAATCCTGAATAGCTGTACAACTCTGCATTGGCTAACTTAAGGCCTCTTTTCATGTGAAACATAACAAAATATACAATTGCCAGATCATATGGTAAGAGTATTTTTAGTTTCGTAAGAAACTACCAAATGATCTTCCAAAGTATCCTCACCAGCAATAAGTGAATGCTCTTTTGGCTCCACATCCTTGCCCAAATTTGATGTTGTAAGTATTTTGGATTTTGGCCAGTCTAATAGTTTCATAGTGGTATCATATTGTTCTAATTTGCATTTCTCTGATGATATTTATTCGTGATCTTTACATGGAAGGAAAATGTAATATAAAGAAGATGAAATGTCTGTTCAGGATTTTTGCCCATTTTTTAACCACTTCTTTAATATTATTAAGTTTTTTCTAATGTATTATTTTTTATTGCAGTAACACTGGTTTACAGACACAATGAGTGGCTGAACAATAATATAGACAGAGTAGACTATCAAGTTAAAAGACAGATCTGAGCAAATCATGCAGAGTTAGATATCAGGTAAGCACCACTGAAAATGTGTGGAACAAAGAATGAGAAATGCAAACAAATGATTAATAAGGAGAGAGCTAGATAAATGGGCAAGAAGTGATCCTCAAGCTAATAAGGGCTAAGAATTTTCTAGAATTAAAGAAAGATGTACTATACTCATCTCAAATCACTGTAGCAAACTTGTGTCAAAGACAAAGAAAATATATTAAAAGATACAAAACCCAAAAGATAGATTTTTTTCTACCAATGAATGAGTTCTATTATTAGACTGATAGAAACCTTCTCATCAGTACTACAATTTGTCAGAAGATAATGAAATAATTTCTTTGAAGGGATGAGGGATATCATCTTTGAGAATAGAACTCTATATTTAACTAAGTAATCATTCAAGAGTTGGGAAAAATAAAGATATGTTTTACATGTAGAAAATTTATGAGTCATATATCAGAAAGATTTACCAAAGGTCAAAATGCAGCAATGAGAAATTGAACCTAGAAAGAAGGAATGAAACAGTAAGGAAACAAAATAGGTGTTGACTAAGCAAACAACCCAATCAAAAAACATGCAGAAGAACTTAAAAGACACTTCTCAAAGAGGACATGCAAATGGCCAACAGGCACATGAGAAAATGCTCAACATCCCTTATAATCAGGGAAATGCAAATTAAAACCACAATGAGCTACCACCTTGCACCAGTAAGAATGGCACACATCAAAAAAACCAACAACAAATGTTGGTGAGGATGTGGAGAAAAAGGAACTCTCCTACACTGCTGGTGGGAATGCAAGTTAATCCAACCACTATGGAAGGCTGCATGGAGGTTCCTCAGTCTACTAAAAATAGAGTTACCATATGACCCAGCAAAACCACTCCTAGGGATCTACCCAAAGAACACAAAAACACCGATCCTAAAGAATACCTGTTTCCCCATGTTTATTGCAGCACTATTTGTAATCGGTAAGACCTGGAAACAACCTAAATGCCCTAAAGTAGATGACTGGATCAAGAAGATGTGGTACTTACACACAATGAAATACTGTTCAGCAATCAAAAATGATAAACTAGGGTCATTAATAGAAACATGGATATAACTAGAAGGAATTATACTCAGTGAAATAAGTTAGAAGGCAAGAGAAAAATATTGGATGTCTTCAGTCTTAGGAGGAATGTAAAGGAACAACAACAATAAATAAACAAATAAATAAATAATAAGAGAGAGCTCAAGGAAATGAACAATGACAGCCAAAAACAAACAAACAAAAAGCACAAGAACAAAAGGACAAAGACAAACCAAAGGGATCATGGGGGTGGGGGGTGGCGCAGGGTAGAGACCGGGATGAGGGCAGAAAGAGCAGAAGGGACTGAGGTGATGGTGCACGGGTGAAATAGTGGTGGGAATTCCCTGGGGACTACAAATTATGTCAAATATAATTAAATAAATCTAAAAAAAATGTGTTTTAGATACAAAAAAAAGAAAAAAACAAAATAGGTGTTGACTGCAAAACAATGATATTGTGCTTATTTTGAGGGGAGAAAGAGGTGAGGAATGTTAAAAATCTAGTGGATTTTTATTTGCATTTCCTGATTATGAGGGATGTTGAGCATTTTCTCATGTGCCTGTTGGCCTTTTGCGTGTCTTCTTTGGAGATGTGTCTTTTAAGGTCTTCTGCCCATTTTTCCATTGGGTTGTTTACTTTGTTTTTCTTGAGTCTTGTGAGTTCTTTGCATATCTTTGTGAGTTGTGTGTCATGCAAAGATTTTTTTTCCCAGTTGGTAGGGTGTCTCTTTGTTTTGGTTAATGTTTCTTTTGTTGTACAGAAGCTTTTTAACTTGATGAAGTCCCAGTGGTTTATCCTCTCTCATTTTTATTGCTTTGGAGGATGCCTCATTAAAAAAGTTATGGAGATGCATGTCTTGTAGCATTTTACCTATGTTTTCTTATATATATTTTATGATTTTGGGTCTTACATTTAGATCTTTTATCCATTTTGAGCTGATTTTTGTACATGGTGTAAGGTAGTGGTCTAGTTCATTTTCCTGACCAGTTTTACCAGCACCATTTATTGAATAAGCTGTCCTTGTTCCATTGCATATTCTTTCCTCCTTTGTCAAAGATCAGGTGTCTATAAATATGTGGTTTTACTTCTGGGCTTTCTATATGGTTCCATTGGTCCATGTATCTGTCTTTGTTCTAGTGCCAAGCTGTTTTAATTACTATTGCTTTGTAGTAAAGTTTGAAGTCTGGGAGTGTGATACCGCCATTCCCCTTCTTACTAGTCAGGAAAGTTTTGGCTAATTGGGGTTTTTTGTGTCTCCGTATTAATTTCATCAATATTTGTTCTATTTTCTTAAAGAATGTCATTGAGATTTTTACTGGTATAGTGTTGAATCTGTAAATTGTTTTTGGTAGGATTGGCATTTTGAAAATGTTGATTCTTCCTATCCATGAGCAGAGAATATCTTTTCATTTCTTCATTTCTTCTATTTATTTTAACAGTGTTTTATAATTTTCTCTATATAGGTCTTTTGTTAGGTTTATTCCCAAGTATTTGATTTTTTGGCCTCAATTGTAAAAGGAATATTTTTCTTGATGTCCCCTTCTTCAGATTGGTTGTTTGTATATAGGAAGGCTATTGACTTTTGTGCATTGTTCTTGTAACTTGCTACTTTACTAAACTGGTTGATTGTTTTAATTAGATTTTCCCTAGAGTTTTTAGGGTTTTCCAAGTATATTATCATATCATCTGCAAGTAGTGATATTTTACTTCTTCTTTCCCTATTTGGATGCCTTGTATATCTTAAGTGCACTAAAAATAGAGCACCATATGACCCAGTAATACTGCTCCTAGGGATCTACCCAAAAGACACAAAAACACCATTTCAAAAGAGTACCTCATACCCCCATGTTTATTGCAGCACTATTTATAATTGGTAAGACCTGAAAATAATTCAAATGCCCAAAAATAGATGATGGGATCAAGATGTGGTACATATACACAATGGAATACTATTCAGCAATTAAAAAAGATAAACTAGAGACATTTGTAGAGACATGGATGGGGCTAGAAGGAATTATGTTCAGTGAAATAAGTCAAAAGGCAAGAGAAAAATATCAGATGGTTTCATTAGTAGGAGGAATATAAAGAAAGAAACAAACGAAAAACAGGGCTCAAAAGAACAACATCAAAACAACAAGAACCAAAAGACAAAGCCAAATCAAAGGCATCATGAGGGTTGAGGGGGGAGGGTCGGGATGAGGGCAGAAAGAGTACAAGGGACCTGGGTGATGGTGCACTGGTGAAATGGTGGTGGGAACTCCAATTGATATCAAATATATATAAATAATTTAATTTTAAAAATAACATTCCCCTGCTCCCCCCAAAAAATCTAGTGGAAATGTCCTTCTCAAATGGATAGCTAATTTTTCTAATATTGTTTATTAAATAACTTTTCTGATGGAACTAAAATGTCATTTTAATCATTTAATAATTCCTATATAAATGATTTATATTGGACTTGCTGTTATCTTCCTAGTGAGCTATTTGTCTTTTGGCAAGCCAGAATCATGTTATTTTGATTATAGTAGCTCAATAATACATGAAAAATCTGTACAAGAAATTTCACCCTTTGGGAAATTTTTCCAAAAATTTTATGGCCACTTTTATTATCCATGCTTTAAACCAGGAGTCAGCATACACTCTCTATAAAAAGTCCAATAATAAATATTTTAGACTTTGAAAGCATATAGTTTCTCTTATGAATATTTCAACTCTGCCATTGTAACATAGAAGACATCATAAACAATATATAAATGAATGAACTGGACATGACCAGCTGGTGGACAGCTGTTTGCCAAACCCTGCTCTACATCATTTCTTCCAATTTGACTGCAATCCTAACCTGGCTTTGCTGCATTCCTTCTGCATTCTGCCTTCAAGGGTTTGTTACTTTGGTTGTCTGAAGGCCAATTTTCCATGTGGTCTTGTATATCTCCCACTGTAATACCACCACACCACTTTGGATTTCTGTATTTGGGATTTATTTTGTTCAGGACAGGGACAATTCCTCCACTGATTTTATGACTCCACAATTTTAATAGACCATTTATTACAGAGTAAAAGCTCAATGAACATTGTCAGAAGGGAGGGAGGGGTGGGGGTAGGGCTCTGGAATCTATTCCAATCCTCTAGCTTGACACTATGACAACATACTTTCTTTGATTTATAAAATAAGTTGATGACAAAATGGAGACATTCTTCCAATTCAGAGAAATAAGGGCTGAGTTGAAATTAGCACGAGAACTTCACAGGAACTTCTGATTGGCAGATGGAGGTTGAAGAGAAAATCAGACATAAGCAAAGATCTGAAGGGTGAGCAGAAATTTTCCTGGCAAAGGGGAATGCTTGAGAGAGAAGGAAAGGCATCCATTAAAGCTTAAAAAGAGCGAGAGCATAGGACTAGAGCTGGGGGTGGGAGGATGGAGAAGGAAGCTGAAGATACACGAAATAATAGAGTCAAGTGAAGCCAAGGGGTAGGGAACAACTTGTGATTGAAGTGTAAATTTAGTACCAAATTCCTTTATTCTAATAGATTTCCCAGGCTGAACAAGTGAAACTCTAAGGGAAGGAAAGAGAATGAGTGCATTAAGCAAAGAGAGACACTAGCATCTTTGAGAAAATTGTGATAAACCTGAAGCAGGAAAATGGGATGAGGCATTGATGTATGGGGCCAGAGAAAGAACAGTCCACCAGCTAGTTGAGAACATCTGCTTACAACTGTAATGGGAACAAAGGGAGGAAGAACACACACACACACACACACACACACCCAGGAGCTCGCCTGCCAAACCATCATCAGTGTGGGATTCTCTTGTTCTTGCTCGTCCTCTCCTGATCAAACACACAGCAGCAACACCATGTGCTCTCTGGGGCAGAACGAGGTTTCAGCAATTGTGGGGCGGGGGATGAATGGGAACATCTGCTTTGTGAAGACACTTGAAAAGTAATCTTCTAATCGCTTAGGGAAAACATCTGGTTTGCACATCTCAGACCACCAGTGGCGTAGTAAGTGGAGAAAGATTGAGGGAACTGATGAGAAAGGAGGCATGGTGGACGTAGAGAGTGAGCTGTATGCTAGAGAGGAACGATCTGGCCTCGGGGAGAGTGGTGTGACCCTTCTGGAGAGGAGGACCAGTCACCTGGGGACTCGCAAGCAAGGACCACAGGCAGATGGAATGTTCACCCACTGGGCTCTCTTGGTCCTTAGCACTTGGAAAACTATCCTGAACTTTCAGTCCTGAGGATGCTGAAGCACCATGTGGTATAGACGACCCTGAGAAGAAAGAATAACAGTTCTAGAAAGGCCTCACTTTTAAGGTGTATGTGGACAGGGGAGAGAGGAAGCAGAGCAATTTTCAAGATGAATAATTGCACGTTGCATGTTTCCCACACATTAGCTCCCTCTCAGTCAACACATTCATTAGGGATATTCAACTTGAAATACTTAAGGTGGATTAGAACATCACAGGTTCTCTTCAATGTGTCTACCAATAAGTAGATTATTGAATTTCTTTCTTATTGAGTTTTCTCTTATTGAGTTTATTTGGTTTCTTTCATTAAGTTGTGTTGTTTTTTTCTGGACTAAGTCTGAAGTCAATTAAGAGAATTAACTTTCAGTTACTAGGAGTTGGACAGGGTTTTTCAGCTTTCAAAATTAGGATTAGGTTTTCTGACTTTCATTTGTAATTCAGTCTATAAGTCCACGTTTTCTTTGCTTTTTTTTTTTTTTTTTGGAAGGTTAGATGGCCAACCAGGGAGCAGTTAGAGAAATATTGCAAGCTAAATCTGGAACAAAGTGTTTGCTTAAAACTTCACGATCATTCAACTCTGGAAAAATAGAGCAGTGGAAAGCACAGAAGAGGGCAACGTTTCTTCTTGGGGAGAGGAACCTGCTTAAAGGGAACAGGGCTGGTCTTTCCCTGCATCTGACTGAGCGCTAGATCTCAATCACATCTTCTCTGTGCCCCAGTGTCTCCTTTCTGGAATGCCAAAGTTTGAAACAACAGG
Organism: Galemys pyrenaicus; assembly: GCA_019455555.1. Classification (NCBI taxonomy): domain Eukaryota; kingdom Metazoa; phylum Chordata; class Mammalia; order Eulipotyphla; family Talpidae; genus Galemys; species Galemys pyrenaicus. The sequence continues at coordinate 29,030,491 of JAGFMF010011752.1, read as the reverse complement.
GTCCTCTTCACCCAGGGCTGTTGTAGAAAGTAGAAAGTAAAGATTACAAAAGAAAACTCTGGGTCAGTGAAAAGTATAGAGGTAGTCTCGTGGTATTGTGTGGTCACTGGGTCAAGAGTCCATGTTGTGTCCTTTTATTCCTCAGCTTATTGCACTCTAGTGACAAATTCATAGTGTAAGTTTAAGGCATACAATGTGTTGATTTGATCCACTTTTCAATTGCAAGGTAATTAATGACTACCACTGTATTAGCTCACCTCTATCCCATTATAGTTTGTGTGCATGTGTGCGTGTTTGTGTATAAAACATTTAAGATCTACTCTCTCAACAACAGTCAAATAAATGGTACTGTAGGCTCCCAGTAGAACCATTATTAACTATAATCACCAAGTTGTATATTAGACCCCTAAACTTGGTCATTTTGTATCTGGGACTTTTTATCCTTTGACTCATTTCATTTCCTTCACCCATATCCCCTGTTAAGTACCCTCTACTCTTTTTCTCTGCATTCATCTATTTCTTTACATCTTCATAATAACTTTCTTAGGTGGGTATTATCCCCCTCATTTTATGGAAGAAGAGGAAACTGAAATCTGAAAAGGTCACACATTTGTGAGTAAAAAAGAAAGCTGGAAGAGATTTAACCTCCTCATGTCACAGATGCTCTGTACAATGAAAGTTCATAACAGGTCAGCCCTGATGGAGTACACTGCCTGTGGCTTATTATTACAGAAATGAATCACATCACCCCATGTTATCCACATGTTCCTGTTTCTCTCCTCAACATTTTACTTTGACAAAGAAGGTTAAAATGAACCAACAAAGGGCAGCAGAAGCAAACAAATCCAAAAGGGTAGTGAGGAAGGCATCTGAACCTGATTAGGCATTGCTCCATTCATTGCAGCTGGTGTTACAGATAGTGGGCAATGGAGGAATCTAGAATCAGAACCATCACCGGAGGAGTGAGGGAGGATTGGAGAACAGTCTGGGAGAGAGATCAATTGCACACACAGACCAGCACCCTAAAGGAATGGCAACAGCAATGGGTGATGGGTCAGTAAAGCTATGGGCATCAGAGATGTCCAAGGCAAAGCACAGCATGTCCTGACCCATGGAAGGAACATATTGAAAGGGGATGTTGGGAACAGGCAAACATGCATACTTGAACTTGCTTGACTAAAGGATGGGACTTTTGCCTAGGCATGCACAGCTTCAAAGGGGACACATTTGGAGCAGGAAAGGAGAAGAATTAGCACAGAGCAGACCATGCCAAGAAAGCCAGGAACACAGGCAGAGGCAGCTGGCACCTGGAGAACAGAGGCCCACCCACCAGAGATAATGATTCCAATACTTGGGAGACGATTGGCAACAAGCAAGGCCTGCAGCATGACTTGGTCAGCAAGGGAGAGACCCACACATGGAACAAGATAGGAATCCAATTCCCAGGAGGATAGCATGAGCCTGGTTCTTCTCCTGAATGTAACACATTCTTAAAAAAGATAACACAAAAATAATAGTAATGATGCATTTGTGGTGTTCTTTAAACCCCAAGTAAAATCCTGAAAGATTATGAGGAAACCCTATTTCAATCTGTTAAAGATTTCTGCACAAATAAGCTGATAACATTGTACTTCAATAGCTTTTTTTCCATACATTAAAAAAGTGCACAACAGAGAAGGATAAAATCATTAACATACTGTTTATGTTTTTAAATATATTCTCTCAATATACCTTATATGTTGCAATTGTTCTTACAATGAATGACTTTCCATATAGACTCAGGAGCATCCACTCATCAGCTTTCCCATTTTCTAAAGAAACAACATCATAGTGAGAATGCACAGGATGTTGAAATAATGAAGTATGATTTTTATGAGAACAGCTGAGTTACAACTGCAATGTATCATGCTTGCCCTTTTACTAGGTTTGCTTGGGGCACACAATCTCCTCCTCCAAGACAAATATTTCTGCTGCTTTCATAGATTTCTCAAGAGCAACAAAATGCTCTGATAACAGGTATCAGATCTGTTATCAGTAAATCACTTTGCTCAGAGTACTAACTAATGGCAGTCACCACTCAAACTGTCTTGTTTTCATAATTTATTCCCCAGTCCTTGCTAGTACGCTGTATGTGCACATGTGTGTGTTTTATTTTTTAAATTTTAAAAAAAGATTTATTTATTTATGCATACAAGAGCTGGGATATAGACCAGTGTCCAGGGAGGTGAGAGGATTCACCAGACAGAGTGGGGAGCACTCACTGAAACACACTGCCAAGGGCAGCAGCAGGCGAGGCAGGAGAGGTCTGCTGCGCCATGTGGGGCCCCTCCCTGGCCGGCAGCAGGGATCGAACTCGTGCTGCAGTGGCTGCGGTTTGCTTCATAGTGCATTGCTTAACCCACTGTGCCACCAGGAGGCCCATGAGTGAGTGTTTTAAATGTCATTTGATAATACTATTAATTTTCTATCTTTAAAGGTCAAAACACAAAGATGAACTTTGTGTATCCTAAGTAGTTCAATAACTGCTGAAGAGTTACTCACTGCCCCCAAAAACACATAACAAAGTAAACAAACAAAAAGATCACTGCTTGTGTTAGTTTTAAAGGGTTTCTAAATTTTGGCTGGCCTAGCCTGCCTCTTATCTAATGTGGCATTTATGAGGCACCTACGACCCCAGGCACTCAGACAAAGCTATTATATTCCTTCTCTTTCAGGCCAAAGAAACTATATATCTACTAACATACACCACAATGGACCCTTTACATACAGGCATAGACTTAAATACTATTTCTGATCCTCACTTTCAAAGGGGCACCCACAGACATGGCAAAAACACATGATGTGAACAAAGGTGATAAGGAAATCAAACCAACTTTTCACCTACTCTCAAATTCCATGATTAGAGTTGATATCAACATTTGATGTTCCTTATCAATGAAAAAGCTATTTTAAGATTCATCAACTCTTTAAAGGTGTACTTATGAGCATCTTATTTGTTTATGGACATCATATATTTTTTAATACTGTTGCTTTTTAGTAAAGTTTGAGGTCAGGTAACATGATGCCTCCATTTCTCTCCTTTTTACCTTGGGTTGCTTTTGCAATTCAAGGTCTTTTGTGGTTTTATATGAATTTCAATATTTATGTTCAGTTTCATTGAAAAGTATTCCTGGGATTTTGATAGAGGTTGCATTAAATTTGTATATCATTTTAGGCAAGATAATAATTTTAATTATATTTATTCTCCATATGCATCCACAATATTCATGCATCATCCTTTACAATATGCTTAGTATTAACTTCCTTTTGTCAATAATTTTCCTTTTGACAGACTTTTAAAGAATATAAGGAGGAGAAATAAATCTTATATTTATCCAGTTATCTATTATTTCTTTTTTTTAAATTTTTTTTATTATTAGTTATATTTGACATCATTTGTAGTCCCCAGGGAGTACCCACCACCATTTCACCCGTGCACCATCACCTCAGTCCCTTGTGCA
>JAGFMF010011752.1:28744201-29024379 GCA_019455555.1 Galemys pyrenaicus | reverse complement strand
GACTAGATTGTTTCTTTGAGTTTTTTCTTGTTTGTTTATGTGGACCTGGATTGCTATAAACTTCCCTCTTAGTACTGCTTTTGCTGCATCCCATACATTCTGGAGTGGGGTGTCCTCACAGTTATCTATTATTTCTGTTGTACTTTGTTTACCACTGAAATTTCAAGCTTTGGGTATAATTTTCATTCAGCCTGAAGCGCTTACTTAAGAATCTATTGTAAATTAGATCTGCTGGTAAAATTCTCTCATTTCCCCCCTCATTTGAGAAAGCTTTTATTTTGTTTCCATTCCTAAAGGATATTTTGGCTGGATATCTGGATTGTAGTTCTTTTTTTTCAGCATATTAAAGGTATTCTTCTACTCTTTCTATTCTCTGATTTCTGATGAAAATGTCACAGTTACTTGAATTGTTCTCCTAACCTTTGTATTTTAAATCCACTGAATTTTGGGATGGTTTGTTACACAAGGGTAGGTAACTAGGGGCTCCCCTAATGGCCTAGAAGTTAAGTCTCAGTACTCTCCCTGCTATGGCCTGAGTTCAATCCCAGGCCAGAGAGGTGACCCACATGGTACAGCAAACCTCTCCTGTATCACCTGCTGCTTCTGTCAGCAGTGTATTTCAGTACATCTTCCTGTTCTGCTCCCCACTCCGTCTCTGATAAATCCTCTCACCCTCTGTACCTCTGGCTTGCATCCCAGTTCTTCTACACATAAATAAATAAATCTTTTTTATAAAAGTATGTAACTAAAAGAATCTCCAACTCTATATTCTGATCTCACTGAACTGCACTTAATTCTTTAAAGGGCATTCACTCTTTCTTCTGAGATTTTGCATGTTGTTTCCTCTTCATGGAAACACACACACACACACACACACACACACATACTCTGTTGCAGTACCCTAAATGTGTCATATTAACCCCCTCATCTTTCAGGTTTTAGGTTAACTGAAAAATTTCCCTGCTCTATAACTCTAAATTAAGGGTCCCTATTACACATTCTAACAGCACAAATTGAACTTTTCATTACATAGTTTTTCATGAAATGAAACATGTATTGAGCACTTACTACATACAAGGCCTTTTTCTAAATGCTTTGCATGAGTCTATGAAACAACTCTGTTATTACTTCTATTTTCCTACTAAGAAAACTGAAGAACAAAATGATTAATTCACCTTACTCGGTCCATAATCACAGAGTAGTGTTAGTGACTGAGCCTGAATTTGACCCAGACTATGTGACTTTAGAGACATGTCCCTAGCCACTATTTTAAGCTTCTGCCAGCTTACCTCCACTGTATTATAATAACTTTTATACAGTTCTATTTAGCCAACAAGAGTCTACACTTTATAAAGAAAAGAGAAAAATCTTGTTTATTTATTACTATTTTGCTTATTTTTGATATCCTTAATGTTTAGCCTCGTTCGTGGTACATAGATGGCATCAATAAATAATTATCAATTGCATGCATCAAGACATGGAATTTTATTTTTTATGTTGTATCTACACTATGAGATTTTAGAGTTCAAGAACCTTCCTTCTCCATCTATTTATCTCTAGACTGAGAAAACACAAATATATTAGATTCTCAATAAGTCTCAATAAATATTTGAAGAATGCACGATTATTGAGTAAAGATAAAATATGCAGTGCAGAAGGTTTACACAGCCCATGGGTCAAGAAAAGGTGCAGAGCCCCTATTTAAAGAATCCAGGAACTCAAACTCAGTGAAACATAAACAAAAATACACCAGAAAATAAGAACCAAGACTTCTGGGATCATTCCTCTATCAAAAGTTATAAAACTCTCTAATAATCCAAAAGTGAGAAAATAAGAATATAACATTTTTTGGCAATTAAATTATCACATTGAAATTAATAATATGCAATCATATGACAAAGATACAGTGACATATCATTAGCTTTATCATGCTTGTGAAGACTTAAGATGATATATTTGTATAAATAGCCATGAAAAATATACAATGGAGACTCATTTCTCTTTGTAGGAACTGGTTGTTAAATAAGTAATTAGAAATATGGGGGGGAAAATTAGGTTCTCTTAGTTAAATTGATAACAGAAGTCAGAACTAACCAAAATTATATACCCATATTTTTGTTTAGAAATACATGGAGGTATGTTTACCATATATTTGTAAAAGAAAGTCTTGGAGAAAATATTGCCTAATGGCAGTAGTGATTAACTCTGGATGATGGAATTATGAGTGATTTGAAATTTCATTTTTATACTTCTCTGTATTTTTCAATTTTTCAACCATTGGCATGTATTTTCCTTTAATTGGATGAACACAATAAATGTTACTGAAAAACTGCAAACTAAGTTTGCAGCTGACCACAAGGCCCATCATAAATAAACAAACTGGAGTGAGCCATTTCAAGAAAACAGACATAATAACTGACAGGGTGGTGGGAAAGCATGCAAGCCAAAGGCCCTTTTCCTTCAGAAAGTAAAGATTATGTTGCTAAACACACCCTGGGAAAGCAGTGCAAGCACCAAGGAACACACGATCCAAGAGGAGTTGGAAGGAGAACATATAGGTTTACATCTGCCTATTAAATATGTGTTGGAGGAAACTTTAAAGCAAACAAATCCCAGTTCTGCAGTAGTCTAAGTGAACTGCCAATCCAGAACCAGAGCCAATTCAAGCTTTGGATCCTTGATTTGAAGATGCTTAGTGAGAAGGGAATTGGAGACTAAAAACTTAATTCCTAGGCCACACCCCTTCATGTGCACTTTGCTTGGCCATTCTGCATGGAGGGACTGCTCGGGGTATAGTTTCAGGCTGTTCGCCTCCCTCCAATGCCCTCCCTGTGTCTTCGCCAGACATCTAGAAGATGATGCAGAAGCTCTCTCTAGCCCTCTGTCTTTGCCTTGAAATTGTCCTGCAAGAAAGTAACAAAATTCCATGCATCAAAGTCCTATGTGTTAAGAAATGTCAGGATTTAATTTTTTCTTAAGAATGTAAATCTGGATGCTTCACAGTGCGGCGCTCAACCCACGGTGCCACCAGGGAGGTTATATGTTCCTAATTGAGGTGGCGGTGCATGGGTGAAATGGTGATGGGAATTCCCTGGGGACTACAATTATTATCAAAAATATTTAATAAAAAAAAAGAATGCAAATCTGACTATGCCATAGTCACAGTTCTTTGTAGTTAAATTGTAAGAGCAATGCCACCATTTTAGACACTAGACATTTAGATCTCTTTACTTTCCCTTGGTACCAAATATATTTCTGGGTAATACTTTATCTGAGTGCTAGATGGCCAGTAAATATTGGTTGATAGAGTGACTGGTTAAGATCGACTGGTTCCTTTCTCCACAGATGTGATGGCAAATGCATTTATTGCACTGGAGCTGCCATTCCTCCTCCAACACCCTCAGTGGACATCAAAGTCCATTTGCAGCTCTTCACAGAAATGCAGGACTGACTTCATTGAGTTCCCCAAACTGTTTCAAGCAGATGCTACCAATGTATTGGCACACAAACCAGCCATTCTTCAAGATAAAATCTAAGCTTCTTAGACCCAACAATCTGACCAAAGTATCCCATCACAGGGTCACATATCTCCCACCTACCTGTCTATACCCATCATACTTTTTGCTTCTCAGTCCACAAGTTAAAGCATTCCTTCTGTTCTGTACTTGACAGCATGTTTTTACTTCTGTTGTAGTATGTATTTAATTCAAACTGTAGTCTTAGTATTATCTATAATAGCACTATTCTTTGAGCATCAGAAATCCTCTTTTTAACATCGAAAAGGTTCATAGATTTCCTCAGTGTAGATAGACAAGGACTAAATGGTTTTAGCATACCTTAATTTCAGTACCCAACAGAGTGCCTATTCCCATGGTAGGTCTAGGGCAAATACTTATTAAAAGAAGAATATCTAGTTAAAAAGTGTGTAATGACCAAAAGCTGCTATGTTAAGCTAACCAGTCTTTTCTCATGAATTTGCAGTTTCTGGGGTGTTTCTGGTTAATAAAATATTTAAGAGTTAAATGTATCTTTGTCTTTCAGAGATTGCTGATATCCAAAGACTATGACGACAATAAAATTACTAAATAGTAAACTTAGATTGAAGAAAATTTCAATTTTATTTAATGATGCAGAAGTCACTTCATGGCCAAAAAACACTCTAGGCCATTATTTTCCATCAGTTGCTCTTCCCAGCAATAATTTTTAGTAAAACTTTCTGGTAGTTATACACCAGATTAACAAACTGTTCCTGCCTTTGGAACCCATGTGTGCACAAACCTTGCCAGCCCCAGACTGAGTGAACTATTTCCTGATTCTACTGTTCTTAGAGTTTCCCCAGTGGAGTGATTCAAAATCTAATTGCATATGGGGAAATGTCAGTTGGCTTCCAACATGGTCAGTTACTACACCCACCTCTCCTGAAAAGATGCCATCAACATTGCATTAACTGATTGACAATTCACACTGCTTAGCAACCCCAACACTGACTTTTTGTGATTATGTGTGATTTTAAGTCACTGAACTTCTCTCTTGTATTGTTCTCTTATTTTCTTAATTTTAAATTCTTTATAATTTCCATTAAAATTATCATCATAAATGATAATAAATCATACTATAATAGGGTAATTATAGTATAGGCCTCATAATATTACTGCAACGGTTATAAATATTGAAAATGCTTGTCAGAAAACAGCTGCTCAGATAGAATGCAACCATTATATTATTATTGTGATGTTTATTGTCTGCCCAACATTGCTTAAAACTATGGACAAAAACCCATCATTTTCTATCCTCCCAGGAACTCCAGTTTATTCATTCCATTTATTTTACATGCCCACTATGCTCAGACCTCTGAATCAGGCATCAGAAAAATAAAGATAAAAGAGATCTGTTATGGAGGGGACAAGGTTAGATATTCCAGGTTTAGGGAGGACTTAGTTTGGAAATGACACCTGTCTCGGATTTCCTGGGTAAGGCAGGGGACAAAAGGGTATTCTGGAGAAGGATGATAGCATTTACTGGTAAAAAGAATTTTTGATAAAAAGAACACTTAAATACAAAGATGTAAGAAAGAGTATGACTTTGGAGAAAATGGGGACTTCAGATGATTTGGAATATAAAGTACAAAGTAAGGAGTGGTAAGAAATAATACAGGAGTAGAAAGCAGAGACTGGATCATAGATGAACTTAAACACCGAAGACTGGAAAGCAGACACCTCAATCATAGAAGTGGCACCCCCCATTCATCATTGTCAGAATTCCCCTTTTCTTCAGTAGGGTTTTCAGGAAGACAGAAAGTTGACTCATGAGAGTTTTCTCAAGGCAGGGGACCTTAAAAACAGTTTGCTTCTGAGCTAATAAGTGCTAGTAGTAAGCCTTTTGAGTGGATTGAATTTGGGTTAAAACTGTCAAGAATAGAGGGTTCCAGAAATGTTCATTTGAGCTGCACTGCCTCTTCCTTCTGCAATTAAACCCAAAAGTTAGTCAAATAAATAAGTATTTGTAGGTCATGAATTTCTAGATCTTTGAAGACGTCCAAAAGAGCTACCTTGCTTCATGGGAATGTGTAGGCCTGACCTTAGTCTACCCTTCTTACTTGTACTCAGAAGCCATCAGTGTCTCCCCAGGGAGGAGGACATGGTCAGTGGAAAGCCAGGGCTCTCCACTTACAACTGACAAGGGGGTTAAGCTCACAGGTGCCTCCCAGGTCTGTGACCCGTGGCTTGTAGCCTTGTATTCCAAGAAGTACAGTATTCCTACAGTTCAGCCAACAGCGGACCTAAATGTCCCAAGATCAGCAAATAAATCCTGTACTGTGGCCAAAGCAACAGCTGCTGCTTCTGAGAACATCACGGGGTAAAGAAGGGACACAGAATGCATTGCTAACTTCTTGCTACAGGAAACTAGGATAAAAATGAATGGTAACTCCAGCTCTGGGGTTTTTATGGTTAATGTCCCTTAGAAAAGTGATATAGACTCTGTTTAAGCAAAGAATGTGGAGAAAAGAGGCCTTGAGTTAGATGATTTCAGGTCAAAGAAACTTTAACAGATGCATTCACCTAAAATATTGAGATAATTGAGGGGAAACATCATTTATTGTTTGAACCAGCTAACATTATTCACCTCACTGAACTGTATAGACATAGTTCTAAGTTATAATCATCCAAGAAGTGCTGATCTGAAAAAAGCTTGCTATTTAAGGAAGGAATGGACCTTTTTCAAGTAGTCTAAGATTTTTTAAAAAACAGCTTCAGAAAAATCAACATGAGAGCTACGAAGTGTTTTTCACTTTGCTGATTTTTGAATACTTACAGACCCCGCTCCCATCTCATGAAGTAGAATGCCCCCTCAAATTCAAAGCAGACAACCTGAATGATCACATTTAAATCCCACTTAATCTGGAAGAATGTGAGCAACACACTGGCCAGTCCATCAATAATGAATTTGATCACTTGGACCTTGAGGAAGAAAGTCATCCAAAATTGAACAAGGAGGTAGTCTTCAAAAGTGGCTATGATGGAGTCAGTCACTGTATGCTGAGGGTCTCAGAAGCATTTCTCCAGAAGAAGCCAAAGCCACAAATGGATTTGAATTTTCAACGAACAGATAATGCAACAACTGAGTGACATCAGCTAAAGGACTTATATATAAGGATGGAAGCCAGGATGTTAAACATTCTTCTCCTCCTTCTCAATGTCCCAGGTCATCCATCCATCCCAACATTTAATAATACTTCAAAGCATCGGGAACAGACATCATCAGGCGTGGAGGCAAGGGGTGAGGGAGTCGGGGTAAAAAGATGATCCAAATTATCTGTTCTCTTCTATACTTCAGCTGCCCAGTCATATACTCACACATCCATACACACACATACATACCAGCATTCTTTTGAGGTTTTTAAAAGATTATACCTATTTTTTTTATATCATCCACAATCTATAGGGACTGTGAGATTGGTTTTTCACATGCTGGGCAGCTGTGCAGACATCTTCACACAAAATCCCAATGCTAACAAAATTAACTGATGTTCAATTTGTTTCCTTTGGTTACTTTCTCCAACCTTAGGGGAAGTTCCTGGAATGCAGATACTGAGGTCTACCATTTGCTAGTCTCCTCCATAGCAAGCTATTGGCTATCGAGTAGGCTCAGTGAAAATTATACATGATTTGATAGGTACACAGAGAAACATGGTTGTTTATGATATGATCTGATCATACTAATTAATTTAGAAAGACAAAGGGTATAACAATGTTTTTAGTAACTAGGAAGTGAGCAATTGGAGGGTGATGATATAACCTCAGGGGAAAAAGCGATCTGCTGGAGTCTGTCATTCTGAGTCCTGCCTGATCTGGCTCACACCCTATTCCTAGATCATTTCAGATCTAGGACTTCTAAGGAATTAGTGCAGGGGCCTCACAATTCTGAAGAGCCGATTTGTATTTTCTATCCGTTGGTTTTGGCACATCTTATTATGAGAACACAAGTTCTGAAATTCCTGAAGAGGACCAGAAGATCTCTAAGCTAATCAACAAGGCAGAGCTGGCTTTGGTACCTATAAGGGGATACATCCCTGGGAATTTTGCAAAACTTGAATATATGGAGTAAGCAACTCTGGTGATTTCAAAGAGGCCAAAGGAAACAAATGAGGCTTTGTTTGGGGTTATATAAAATGAGACCATGTCAGAGACATAAATCACTGGGGAAAACATTTCAAATCCAAGGTAAACCATAGCTAAATGTTCTCTGTCTGGACAGCTTGCCCTCCAGGATATCTGAATTTATCCAAGGTCAAAGGGAGACCAAGGTCAGAGGCAGGACCTGGAATAGAACCGTTGATTGCCAATTTGCACACTATATTCCAAGTTCAGGCTCAGGATTACACCTAAGGCTCACATAAGTTTTGTATCTGAAATCTGTAAGCCTTGAATAAAGTGTAACAAATTCATTGAAATCACAGAAATTCTTTCTTTGAACAATTGGCCTGTAGGAATTAATGAACTAAACAGATAAAAACAGACAACATCATGCATGTGGCATGTCTGACAACTTCCCAGTGGCCCCCACTGAGAGGGATTCCTAAGGAACAGGCAAGCCACCTATTTAGGAGACTTTATGAGATCTTCATCTGAAGCAAGAACACTGAATAAATAAAATTATAATGCAGTAATAAAATTAATAATGTATAAAATTAATAAAGTAATAAAATTATAATGCAGTTCTGAGTAACTGACAAAGAATTAGACTTAATGCTGTGGCTTGACACTTTATAGACATTGCCCAAAGCCAGAAATGACAAATGCTACCAAAGAATAAGTAGAATTCTATTTTTAAAAGACTTGGAAACTGTCCATATCAAATGATCCTTGCTGGTCTTAGCATAGCCTATTTCGATAGTCAGGACGCTCTCAGAAAAATTTGTCTCCTTAACAGCCACTTTGTTGAAGAGGGGAAGGAAGGGGGATGGAGTCTCTACCTCCTTGGCAAGGCAAAGAAGTTTTGAGATAGTGGGAATAGTAAAAAATGCAGAATCTGTCTGAGTAAAAAGAAGATGAAGGGAGACCCTTTACAAATAAAATATACCTGAGTATTCATTTTACTCCTTAAAAGTGGATTATCCATAAAAGCAGCCTTTTTGCAAGAGCATGTTCTGAAAAACTCTCATTCTATGGTCAAATGAGTTTGGGAAATTCTGAATGCTATATTCACCTAGTAGCTCAGATATACATACGCATATTAAAGAAACTGAGAAGTCCTGCAATATAGAGATCTGTTTCACTTAAACAACGTTTCAATTGACAAGAATGAAACTGGCATTTGAACCTGTTCTTAATCACTGTACTATTTATTCACTAATTATTATTAATTCACTGTACTATAAATGAATATTTGTCCTTTTTTATTAAGAAAATTCTAAATAATACACAAAAAAGAGAAATAATACACACCTCCATGTTCCCAGTGCCAGAAATTAATAGATGTAGCATTTTGTCATGTTAATTTCTTATTTTTACATAAAAAAGAGAATGTTACAGATAAAACCAAAGTATATCCCCTTTGTTACTTTCCTCTTTCCTACCCACAAGTAAACACTATGCTGAAATTTGAATGCATTATTACCGATCACATTTTTCTACTTTTGAATAAATATGTCATAAATATGCTAGCTAAAGAGAATCTAGCATAACTAGGTATCTAGACAGATAGTATATAGTATTTTGCTTTTTAAAAATATGATATAAATGCATTCTACTACATGTATCGTTCTAAAATCTCTTTTTTCAGCCAATATCACATTTCAGAGCCTTAACGTATGATTTTAACACTTGTATAACACTTCATCTTATGAAAAAAAATTAAATTAAGTTGTTTGCAATTTTTGCTATTACCAAACAATGCTCCAATAAACCTTCTTGTTTGTGTGTCCTTATGCACCTGTAGAGAGATTCCCTAGGGTATGTACCTAGAAGTAGAATTGCTGAGTTATGGTGTTTGCACATTTTCAGTCTTACAAGATAGTGCCAAATTATCCTTACTCTGTTTAATACACACACTTTCCCAAAGCACAAGACACCATGAGAAAAGTTACTGCATTTTGCAAAAGCAGTCAAGAAAACTGGTGTTCTAATGTGCACTGAAGATAATCACTGAAAAGTTGAGTCTAAGTTTCCACAACTATAAAATAGGGATAACTTTTTTTTTCTGATCTTATTCCCTGAGTTTGATGTCCAAGTAAAATTATAACAGTGAGTGAGCTTTGTAAAATAGAAAGTGCTAAATTGTGTAAGCTATTTTTATTAATAATCACACACTTAAATCAGTCACCTTCATTCATCGTATATCTGCAAGTCTGATCTGTTCAGACATCAAATGAACTCAGCTCCTACTCAAAGAAGATATAAACTACCAGCAATGCTTGAATTTTTCAAATTCTTAAGAGCCACAATGCTAACTAAAGACTTTATGGGCAATTGCTGGTTATTTATATTTCTAAAATTCATCTGTCAATTGGTTATTTGAAATTCAAAAAAATTTCAAAAGGATGCTGTGATCCAATGACCTGGGGTCCACGCTTGCCCACCAATGAAAGAACCAGCAGATAATGGGAAATGGCAGCTATAAACATGAGAAGATGTGCTGGATAATTTTGCTCTGTTTGCTAAAATTTCTCTGAAATGTGGTTTTAATTGTCACCTCTTGCAAATAGGGAGTCTGAGGTACAGAGAAGCAAATTAAACTACCTGAGGTCATGCTAGAGAATAGCAGAGTCAGGATTTGAACCTACGACTGGTAGAGCATGCTCTTTTTACTACTTTCCATCATATTACTCTGCCACACAGAACTCTGAGTCTATAGGAAAGCGAACACCAAAAGTGACAAGGACAGGTGGATGTGACTCAGAAACAGATGTGCCCATAACTGGAATCAATTCATTCCTGTACTACATGTGGGCAGTAAAATCTGGCAACTCAAGTATTGGTTCTTTTTTCAGTAATGCTCCAAGGCATTGGTAGAAAGGAGAAACTAAAAACAACAACAAAAAACAACACATTTCCCTCGGATTAGAGCCAGGACTGTTTCATAATCCTGTAACAGCAGAAGAGGTTAGTATCTGTAGAGTTCTCTATAACTTAACATACAGAGGCATCTATACAATGTAGAAAGATGAAAGTGAATCTTGATGTATGATGGTCAGGGACCTTGGGACTTGCTTCCCCCTCTTCTTATTTCTTTCCAAATAAGATGATCATAAATCAGCATTTATATCTACATGTTACAGATTGTTATAAACCTGAAGTTCTCAGAGAACTGTTGGAATCAATCATGAGACTAAATAAATCACTTCAAGGGCAAAGTCCTTATCTATTGTATTTAATTAAATAGTGCTGATTTTAAAATTATTATATTATAGTTAGAATTTTATTTGAAGCAGTAATAACAAAGTAGAACAGTGGAAAGAAAGTTCTCATTTACATTAGCAACAAAAGCTATAAAATACCCAAGAATAAACAGCACAAAAACAACTGAAAGAAAGTATACATCAAATCTCACTTCTACAAATAGTCTGGTTTTGATATCATTGTTAAATTAGCTTTACAAAACATGTTGGGTGGTGTCCCAACTTTTTATATTGTTTGGAACAGTTTTTATAAGATGGGAATTATCTGTTCCTTGAAGGTTTGCTGGAACTCACCCATAAAGTAATCTGGGTCTGGTGCCTTTCCTTAGGAAAAATTTTTGGCTTCTGGTTTCCTCTTTTATGTGTGTTGGCCTATATTGTTAAGCTTGTTTTGATAATTTAAATTTTCCTTGAAAATAGTCTGCTTATTTTTCAGTTTTCTTTGCACCTGGTTGTTGATGAACATTTTCTGAATTCTTTCAATATTTAAAGTATTTTTGTATGTCTCTATTTTCTTTTCAGATTTTATTTATTTGTGTTTTCTTTCAATTTCTCATTTTTCTTCAGCATATTGTTTACTTTATAGAACTTTTCAACATACCAGCTTTCCATTTTGTTAATCAACTCTACTTTTGGTATGTGTGCATTTTCTAATTTCTCTTGATTGTCTCTGAATTTTTAATATTCACATAGAAAGATTATCTTTAAATATTTGTCTTCTATTAAGCCACTTAAGGATATAAATGTCTCTCTTAATACTACATTGATTAATACCTTACAATCTTTATTTCAATTCAATTTTAATTACTTTTCATTTGGACCTATGTTGTTCTTTGTTTGTTTGTTTTTTAAATTTTCAGATATCTGGTTTTTTGAAAAGATTTATTATTGTTGTTAGCATTTAGTTTTATTTTACTGAAGGCATTATGTCTTATGTAATAGAAATCTTGATCCATTCTCACCCCCCTTAGAATAGTATATAATTAGCTTTTGCATTTATTTGACTAAAACCTTCATTTTTCTAATTTACTGAATACAGAGTTCTTTACTTGGTAAGTAAAGATCTACAATTGAATTGATCAATCATTGAAACTATTATAGACTTTGTCACTGGTCTTTTCACATCTTTCATTTTTCTCTTATCACGTCATTATTTTATCCATCTTGATCATTTGCTTGAATTGAACACGAGTCTGTTCCATTTTTGCTCTATTGCTTAAAGTTATGCCTGGTTTCCCTTTACCAAGTGTTTACTTGTATTTTGCTTTCAAGTACTTTTTGCATATTTTTACAAAACAATGTAGAATTACTTAGGCACCACAATTTCTGGGCAGCAGCAAGTATTTGGTTACAATACTTTATTGAGTGTTTGGATCTAGTCTTCATGTCTCTCAACTTTTCTTTCCTTCTTTTCAACTTTTTTTTATGTGCTGTGAAAAGAATTCTTCAATTAATTTGTTGGGCTTGTTGGCTTGTTCATCAGCTCTACCCAACTAGTTATATACTACAGCTAATGATTTTTTTTTTTTTTGCATATACACATGGACATATTTCTCCCAGATCTCTAAAGGATTTTTTAAATCATAAAATGTTTATAATGAAAATTAGATATTAAAAATGGCAAGTGCAGTTCATAAGTATTTTCAGTTTCTGAAAAGAAAAAATATTTCTATGTTGACATGGTAGATTTGGGATTACTCATGTTTCAGAATATGACATTTCATGCTCATTAATGAGTCCCCATGATTTAGCCTTATGAATAATTCTTCATAATTTCTACTTTTTATTGTTATTGAAGTATAATAATTTTATATCCTTGCTAGTGTTTTGACAGTATAGATTCCACCCCTCCCCAAACCCTCCCACCTGACCCAGGTGTAGTCACAGTAGACCCCCCCACCACCGAAGTAACTATAGTCTCTCAACATACTCCTTTGTGTTCTCCCCCCAAACCCCCTGTTTTCACTCTTTTCCTTTCCCCTCCTCTGCTGAGAGCTGAAGATCTATGGTAAGTTTTCAGGGATTGATTTTAAATGACAAATAGGTTGATTGTTATGACATCCCAGTAGAAATTTCTCATAATGGAATCTCTCTGCTAGAGCGATGGAGTGAACATAAAAATCACTAGCATGTGGGTAAAAACAGAAACTGTACGAAGGAGTAGAACCATGACCAGAGACAGAGGTCCAGGAATAACTCTAAGGAAAGCATTAAAATGGACAAAGATTTAGCTAGAGAGGTATGAAAACTACCGGAAGACACCATGGGACCCAAAAAAGAATATTATTTTATCTTTAAAAAAAAATGTGTATTCCAGAAAGAGGGAATAGCCCACAGTAATATAAGCCATTCAGGAGTTAAGTCAAATGAGTATTGAAAATCAGCAATCTTGATTCTGGAATTAGGTTGATGAATAGCCTAAATTTTCAATGTTTTTGTGAGTTATTTCCAAATCCTTTAATTTATATGTATTCTTGTGGGAAATCAAGAAATTCTGCAGTAGAAGTTGTACTTCAGTTGACTTTCAAAACAGAAGTCTTTGCTAGTGCTGGGTTTTTTGTTTTCTTTTGTTTTTAGCATTCTTGTGATTCTTTTTTGGTCAAGAACCATTTGGTTGCAAATAATGGTGTCCCATTCAAGTTAGAGTAGGCCAAAAGTAGAATGTTTTTTAAATGACTCAAATGTAATCCCTAGAACCCAAAATCAGGAAGTCTAGTGAGGCTTTATGGGAGACAGGAATTGAGAACTGGAAAGTTGTCAGAGACCACGATAGCTACTTTCTATGTCTAGCTCTCTCCAGACTCTGTGGTGTCTCTTGTCTCTGTGTTTATTTGTTCATCTTCTTAATTCTTTCCTCTCTGAAGTTCAGGTCTCAGTTCTGCAGAGACAGAAACAAAATGGCTCTCAAGTCAATTCTACTTATCCTCTTGTCTTTCAGCACCACCTGAGTCTGCATATCATTCTTTGGTCCCTTTACCAATTGTTCTAGCAGAAGGAAATTGATTGGCCAAGTTTGGAACAGGTGTCTATTCCCGGGTTGAATCAGCTATGAGCATGATAAATTGTATGTCCTTTCCCCATTCTGAGAATGAGAAGTAGGTAGGAGGCACAACTTTGAGAAAGAGGTAAAAGCAGGGAAATTAAACTGGCAGCTGCCTGATGTTTACCTCACCCAGCTAGTTCCCTTTCCTTCTTAATTTATTGCCTTCACATTTCATCTTGTTATATTTACATTTCAGAATATTCTTTTATCTTTAAAAAATATGTGTATATTTGCCACTTACTAAAAATTCTTCTATTCCCATTTAAAAATCATTTTTGAAGATAATGTTATCTTCATCTTTTGTTCTTAGAAATGTGATCCTTTTTGTTCTGCCACAAATTTTCATAGATCTAGAAGATTCCTCTTTTACAGAATATGTTTCCATGCTCCACAGAGGTTTCTCTTTTCTTCCCCTGAAAGGAGAAGAGATATATCTACAATTGATGTTTGTTAATATTTGGACATGTGGCTTGAACTTGTCCTCATGGATAAAGGTTTCATTGAGAATCTCTGTCAAAACATTATGGGCTGGAACAGAGGAGGACAAATAGATATCAGCAAGTTCTTGCCCAAACTTTTCATCATCATCTTCTTATCATTACTTACTAGGCCTTCTTCTGCCTTAGTAGGGTTGAAAGATGAATTTCTCCACCCTGGTGCCTTTCACTCTTGTTCTCCAAAACTCATCGAGAGCAGAAAATATCTATACACCATAACATACACTCTCTTACACGTTCTAGAAATCAGATTTTAAAATATTTTATTTTTAGCACATTGGAGCCTCTTATGGAGTGTGAACACAAAGTTCAATAAAGGTTTGAATTTGACGTTTTCTAAAATGCAGTTTGCTGATGTCATTTATCTGCTTATATAAGCAAAGAGAATTCGAGTTTCTTATTTTGGATCCAAGTCCCTAGTAAATCAACCCCTACTTTTCCCATTCTTAGGAACGAAGATCTAGTTCTGTTCTCATAGGTATCCAAGTCGATTGTATCAAACTACTTATAATTCCACTGTATACAGAGCACTCTAACACTTCCATGTTTGTATGACTTATGTCAATCTCTGTGTCATATCTCTCTCCCTCCATATATCTGAACTCTCATTGAGTCTTCCAGGTTCAAGTCCACCATAACCTCCAATATCTAGGGCAACTGTCATAGTTGGAGTCCCATCCTTTCCTCCCATATCACCAGTACCTGTGCTTCTATTAATGAACCTATTGCACTAGCTAAAATCACATTTTTTTTCCTGTTGTTTCAATTTTCTTTTTATTGAGGTAACATTAGTTTATGACACTCTTTATGATTCAGAGGTGTGGGTCATACCTCCCAGGTGTATGTTACCACACCACACCTACCACCAAGGCACCCATAGTCCTCCGCCATAGGCCTCATGTTTCACTTTTTAAAATTTCTTACTTCTCTGTTTTCTAAATAATCTGGAAGATTTTGCAAGACAATAGCCATATCATCTCTGCATATCTGTTTCTGTTTCTGCTCTATGTAAATTTCTGCTTAGAATCAGAACTCCACAAATATTTGATGCAGAAATTAAGTAGTATTTAGCTATCAAGCTTGAAAATATAATACTTATATTAATAAAAGAACCCAAAGTCATTAGTGAGATATTGCTTAATGGGCAAGCCAACTGTTCAATATTATTAACTTTCAAGAAGCACTAGAATTTATAGAGCTTTAAAATCCTAATTTACAATAATATATCTGGACCTGTGCTCAGAAATGGAAGGTGAATAAAACATGTATTCATTGGCTATAGTCTTTTCGTCTTTCTTTTGCCACATGAAAAAAAAAAGAGAAAAATGAATTTTTCTAATACTTCATGAGGGAAATGTAACAAAAACCTATTCATTTATATAATAATTACAGAGTGCTTTCATAGCCCATGTAATCCTTAAAACAATCTTGTGAGTTAACTGGAGAATCATAAAAGGACTTTATAGACGTGGAAACTTGAAACTTAAGAAGTAAAGTGATCAACCCAGACGTCAATCTGCCAAAGGTGAGAATTTCAAATCTTTCGCCCCTCTGCTTAACCCAGGTGTTTTTCTTATTTAATCAGCAGAAAAACCCATACAACAAATACATTCAATAACTTGTTTCCCTGAACACAACTGTAAGAAAAATTTACTTGACTTATAAAATATGTACTACTCAGAACAATTTACATTGTTCATTTATTTCATGCAACTCAGCAAAGTGGATTGAACAAATATCCTTGTGTCGGTTAAATCAATAAGAAGTCTGAAGTTCACTGTGACTAGGTGAGCCTCTAGGTTTTTCTAAGTTAGTCAGTGACAGATGTATTCAATAATTTCTGATCACTTTCTATGCTCATACCACTTATTAGCCAATATCTTGCTATCATGAAAAGACTCAACAGACATTAGAGAGTTAACCTACTCTCTGGAAATCAAGGAAGTTCAATAAAAATAATCAGCTCATGTCTAGACAGCTCTCGTGTTGGCAGAGACCTAGAATGCAGCCCCATTTATTCTGATTCCTCAGGGGAGTGTCCAAAATGGACCTGTCATAGCAGATAAAGTTGTGCTTTGTTCAGAGTAGCTTAATGCTGTATATGACAGGCATTCCCAGTTGAATGAGAAGTCCTGAACAACTCATCTAGGGCAGATATAAATGATTCATCTTTGAGGTGCTGTATTTAGGCTCTATGAAGTCATCTTTCCCTCAATTGTTTTTTTTTCTTTATATCCAAAAGGGCAGGTTTATTATAAAAAAGAAAAGACAAGGAAAGGATACTTGCACAGACAGAAGTGGGCAGAAAGCGCTGTCTCTGAAAGGGACAGATTTGTTAAAAGAGGCCTGCACAGACACAGGCAGGCTGTTTTGGCAGAAGAGCTGCTCCTTCTGCTTTGCAAAGGGAGAAAGTTGGTGAAAAGAAATACCTGCAGAGTCCCAGGTGGGCAGGAGAGCTGCCCCCCTTTTCTTAATTCATCGTTAAGTCTGGGCTGCAGATATTTCTTCCCTTCCACTTGAACGGATATGGATACCTCTTCTAATTTATAAGCTCATTTCTGTGCTTGTACATACAAATATACACTCTACTTTGCATAATCCTCCCTTGTAACACAGAATTTATTACACACCCATACATTTTGATTATAGTCTCAAGGAAGAGACACATGACACATAAGACACACACATAGCTCTTTGGAAATATCTCCCCTCCTGCTCAGACCTTCCCCCATGTCCCTTATACACATACTCATACACAAAATGCCAAGTTTTACAATAATCAAGTTTGTCAGCTTTCAGGTCCTGAATGTGTCTGGTAAATTCCTTGAACTTCACCCTAGGTACTGAGATTGTTACTTGGATAAGACAGAGAGAGGATTTTCAAACATTAGAGTAGAGAGAGTAGATTGGCACAATCAGAATGTGAGATAGAAAATACCTCTCAATAACATCAAAGATCAGAAAATGTCCTAGTTTGGGGCACCCATATGCAAATCTCTCTCTGATTCAGATGTCATCGTGCTTTAGAAAATGTATTCTATTAGTTGAATTTGTACATTATTTGTTCCTCTTTCCCAACACCTGGCATAGAGGAAAAATCACTGGACACTGGGGACAGTGAATCAAGTTGGAAGCCCAGATCTACCTCTTAAACTCTCTGTGCTTCAGTTTTCTCATGCATACAAGGAGATAATAAAAGCGCTACTTGTGTTGCTGAGATTGAAATAGAAAGTGTCAACATGTATAAAATACTCATCACAGTCTCTGACACACAGTAGTGCTCAATTAATGATAAGATAAATGTTATGTTATACTTCAAACACATGAAATGGTACACCGAACCAAGGAGGCCAAAGTCTAAACATAGGGTAATTTAACAGAGAAATGACATTTCACCTGAATTCCTCATTGCAACATTAACAATATTTGGAAGAAAAGCAAAATTTGAATTCTTGATAAAAATTGTTCAAAGGCTTAGGAATTCTTTGCATGGAGCTCTGGTTTCCAAATAGCTAGAAGAAAAGATTTTTGCTTTGGAGGGAGAAGTTCAATTTAACCATGCAAGTTATGAAAAAAAAAAAAAATCCCAGATTACTCTAAAAGGATGGCAAATGGTAATAAAGAATCTGGAGTTGTGAATCCTTCTCTAAAAAGATAGTGACCTAAAGTTAGGTGATAGTGGAAAGGATATTCACATGGGAAATCTAAGAGTGCCATCAAAGAGCCAGTGTGATGGAACCTCAGAATGAATGTTAATAATTGATGACTTGAATGAGCTGTCTTCAAGCAGTGGGGTCCTGTGTGTGACAAAGTGAGAACTAAGTTGGACGTGGAGTCAGATTCCTTGTCAAACTTATTTAAGGCTTAATTTCCCTTTTTGTGAAATGGAGTTAATGTTAATACTCATCAAGTATCTTATTATAAGGATTAAATGAGGTATTGCATGAATAAATCTTAGAGCAAGGTTTACCATATATGACAATGGTACTTGATATTAATTTTACCCACTTCATAAGTTTTTTGTAAGGGTGAAATGAAGTAAGACATTTTTAGTTTCATAAAGCATATTTAATATCAGTCAGATGACTCTTGAGTGGGGAAGGGTCTCTAACTCAGATGATCTGAAGAGTACCTCCTAAATTTTATTGATGCATTGAAAACATTAGGATGTGGGCACACTCCTTCTTCTACTCCCTACTCTTCTCTCCTCATAATCACCCAGTTCTGCTGTGCTTCATTAAAGAGAACCAGACCATCCCACCTCCACAAAATGTCAAGATGTGACATGCTTTACCCAGAAACTACTTACTAGCAATATTTGCAAACATCTGTGCTCATCTGGTAAGCTTCTTGCTTCAACATGGCCGTCCTACCAAGCTATAATAAAATATGAAATAAATCTCTCCATAAAACATTTAATAAAGCTATAAAAATTAAATAGCTCATAGTAGGCAACCATATAAAAGCATGTAGCCCAGCTCTTGATCATTAACCCCCATCAAGACTTGGAGAAAAAACCCAGGCCATTATTCTAGCCACCCAACTTACAGTGTGGAATTGAATCAAGGGTATTGTTCCCAGGACTTTCTTGACTTTGAAGTCGATGGGATTTCACAATTGCTTCACTGAATTTGATCTAAGATGATCAGATTCCTCTCACCAAGGTAAAATTAATTTGTAAAGAGACATTCAGTCTCTTGGAATTTCTGCATTACGTTCAAGAAGAGAATGGAATTTCTTTGCTTATTTCACTAAGTGTGATGTTAGCCAAGAAATGGATGTTGTTTTTGGCTGCCCGGCAACCACTTCTCCTTTCTAACAGTGCCTTGTTTCTTTACGGGACATCTACTGTATAGACTGTCGGGTGTACCCCTAAATACACCCACTGATCTCATGCAAGGGTGGAGTCTGTGACTGAGCCATGCTAGGCAGGCCTCACTGCTTAAGTCCACTGTGAATCAGTTTGGAGTGACAGCATGGGATGGAGGGAGGAAAAGAATAAAAACGGGGCCCAACCCATGGGGGCTTCATCACACAGAGGCAGCGTGATCTGTTCCGTGGTTCCTGCTGCCTGACCCCATAGACATGCTCAGATCCCTGTTCTCATCAGAGTCCAGTGCTCTAACCCTTGCTCTCATTTTGTAAGTCCCCAATATTCTTCTAATAAATTCTTTTGCTACTCAAATCTCCTCATACTTTTTACTGTTGCTATGTCAAAGGATCCTAATTGCTATAGAGGATTGAGTAATGATTGTCATTGATGTATATGTATTTCCTTTTTGGAAAAAGAGCCACACATAACACAGAAAAATACCACTGAAAGCAAGAATTATACAATGGTGTTTTATCCATTTCACCATTCTCCCCATCCAAAAAGAAAAATTTGTTTAATGTTTATCTATGGCAAATTGTATTTAAGAGAAATTATATCAAATGGTTGTCAAATCTGCACAGTGTAAAACAAGGAAAAAACCAAATTCATAATAAAACAGTCAGCCGAGGAGGTACAGAAGTTTCTAGCCATACAAAGTAATTTCAACTCTTCTAATAACTGAAAACTTGATATAAACATTTGCCTAATGACCTGAAAGGCACTGAGAAGAAATGAAATCCCTGTGAGTTGAAACCTTATAGATTAAGTTAGTTGAAACCTTATAGATTAGGTTGGTAGCTCCAAATTGTTTGAGGTTAAGAGGATTTATGATTTATAAAAGACTAGTATTGTTAGCCCTTGCATAAAGCAGCTACATCTCAGGCTCATTTTTACCAGGAGTAGTTTCATGGAGCCAAAATGATACAGAAAATGAAATGCCAGCATCTATACTTTGTTCAAATTCCTTCGCCTCTGAGGCCAAATTATCTTAAATGAAAAAAACCAGAAACTTAGGAAGCAAATTGGTACTTAATACAATTCTATCAGATCCTTTTCTTCCCCCCTAAAGTCTTATTCACCAAAGAAATTTTAATTAAGAAGCAGGCAGGGAACTGGTCGAAACGCATATGTGTTGTATTAAATATCTGACAGACCATTTGCACGCCGACCTCACCAGAGGGCCAGCACTGAGATGAGCCTACAGCTGGCTCCGGGGCAGCTTGAAGTCATCACCACGGAATAATGGCTACTGTCTTTTTAAAACTCTCAGAGGTTCACGCTGTAGATTTCCTTCCAGTTTCCAGTGGTATGAGACACTGCCAGTATAAATCTTGTTGTCACAAAAGAACAAGTTATAGTATACATTCAACCACACACACACAAAACCTTTCAAATAACATTAACTTAAACCCACAAAACCAAGAAGAGTAAGAAGCAAAACTGCAACCCTGTCCTCAAGTCACCCCCATTGTGTTTAGATCTTGAAGGATCCCAAACTCATCCTAGGGTATCACCAGAGCCGTGCCTACACAACACGAAGGCAATTAAGTCAAATTGGTTAGAAGAGAAAGCTCTCATAGTTCATGTCGGGTTGACCAAGAAAACACAAACCCATCTCCTTTTGTGACTTTTCATTGCCATGTGTGCACCTAGATAACCCCTACAGAGCACCAAAGTCTGAAAGGAAGATGAGGAAGAAGGCAAGATCAAGTTGGGTGCAACTGAGAAACTAATCTTACCTAAAACCACGGTTTATAAGTGAAGGTTTTTCTGAAACAACTGTGTGTCCTCTCTTCACTCATCCATGAACCAAATTTTTCATTTTTCCTAGGGTCACTTGATCTAAAACTTAGGTGTTCCAGCTATCCTGGGAATCCATTCTGAAGAACTACCAGCATGGTGAGATCTCAGACAGGGCTGTTGTTTGTAAGGCAAAGAAGCTTGGTGGTTAAGCACCGGAACTGTCAAAGCCAGGAGACCTGGGTTTCAGACCCAATCAGTAGCCACTGACCAGCTGTGTGACCTCGGGCAGGGGGTCCTCTCTCAGAGTGATGGATATTTCACCTCTGACATGAATCAAGTTCATGTCCACACACTGGGTTGCCAGGAGGACTAAATAGATACTTCTGAAGTCCTAGCATTATGCCTGGCCTGCCATAAACATTTCATAAAGACACCCACATCTGTAAGCATCAAACATTTTGAAGGAGGAAAAATAAAATAAGTTCTCTTAAAGACCAAGAGGGGAGGATGATTCTACATGCAAAAAAGAATTGTTTTCATTACATGGAAAGTCACAAAGAAAAGGCTGGAAAAGTGAATCATCCATTCCACAAATATGTCAACTATGTGCCAGGCTTTCAGGAATTCAAGGATGAAGAAGATGGAAACTGTCCCTGCCCTCCAGAAAATAGCAGTCTAGAAGGCCAGCAGACACACAAAAAGCAAGGGGTCTGATTAGAATCCTACCCACAGTGCCATGGTCACCCCCTAAACCCAACAACAATCACACCAGATCCTTTCCTTGACTCACACCCTGCTTCCCGCCAATCCGGGAAAAGGAGTTGAAATATTTGACCCAGATCTTCCTGGGCCACAAGAGCTTCAGAAGGTGAGCAAAAGGCTTCGGCCAATGACTGCACTTAAGCCTTGCACTATCCTCAGCTGCTGTTAGGAGTCAAATGTGGCGGACTGAATTGTGTCCTCAAATCCTTGTGCTAACCCCCAGTACCTCAGAATGGGACTGCGTTTGAAAACAGAGACCTTTACAGAGATGATTAAGTTAAAATGAGCCTTTTAGAGCGGATACTAATCCAAATTCACAGCTATGTAATAAAAGGAAATTTAGACACACAAAAAGAGACACCAAGTCACATGAGGAAACAGAGAAGGGGACCATCTTTGAGCCAAGGAAAGAAGCCTCAGGAGGGACCAAACCTACCAACACCTTGATTTTGAACTTCTAACCTCCAGAACTATGGGCGAGTAAATATCTATTGCTTACATCATCCAGTCTGTAGTATTTTG
The DNA here is from genome assembly GCA_019455555.1 of Galemys pyrenaicus. Taxonomy (NCBI): domain Eukaryota; kingdom Metazoa; phylum Chordata; class Mammalia; order Eulipotyphla; family Talpidae; genus Galemys; species Galemys pyrenaicus. Next base: position 29,002,042 of record JAGFMF010011752.1, on the reverse strand, counting down.
TGATGGCCACCCGAGCAAACTACAACAGTTACTTTCATCAGTGAAGCCAGGAATGCAGCAGAGATAGAGGTCAGGGTAGAGGGACAGAGACAGAGACAGAGATAAAGGCAGATAGAGGAGACAGAAGCGCATGTAGTGGATGACAGAGGGTGTTGTTGATTTCAAAACCACGTAATGCCAAGTGAAATAGGTCATCTTTCCAAACAGCTCTCTCGGTGAGGGTCTTACCCAACAGGCCTTTTACAGAGTCAAGAACTCACTCACACAGAAGTCTTAGCAGTGAGTCCAAAGGGACATTTTCCCGGTCGAGTGAGCCCAACCAGGACACTGCACAGACTAGTGCCAGAGGTATAAAATGGCATATATTTATTTTGTGGAGCATGTAATTTTTAATCTTTTACTTTCATTGTCAACACAGGCAGTCACTGTTCTAAACACTTCACCTGTACTCACAGATTAAGGCTCACCATCTTATACAAGAGTTTCCTAGGGCTGCCATAACAAATGACCTCAGGTTGGGTGGTTTACAGCAACAAGACATTATGCTCTCATGGTTCTGAAGAGCTTTTGAAATAAGTAGGGGAGAATCCTTCCTTGCCTCTTCCAGTTCTAGTGGTTGCCCTGGGAATCCTTGACATACTTGACTTGGAGTTACCACACTCTGATGCCCGCCTCCATCGTTACATGGGGTTTCCCCTGTGGGTTTCTGTTTTTTACAAAGGACAGCTGTTGGATTAAGGGCCATCCTAATCCAGTACAACCTCATCTTAAATGAGCTAATTACACATGCAAAGAACTTATTTCCAAACAAGGTTATAGTCTGAGGTTCAGACAGACGTGACTCTTGGGAAACACTCATCAAGCCACTAGAGGTAGGCACTGTTAGTATAATGTCAGTTTTAAAAAACTACAATGGGATGGGATGGGAATAAACTACAACAGTTACTTTCGTCAGTGAAGCCAGGGATGCAGCAGAGATAATATAGATAGGTAGAGGTCAGGATAGAGGGACAGAGACAGAGACAGAGATAAAGGCAGATAGAGGAGACAGAAGCGCATGTAGTGGATGACAGAGGGTGTTGTTGATTTCAAAACCACGTAATGCCAAGTGAAATAGGTCATCTTTCCAAAATGTGATGGGAAGAGCTGGCACAGGGATGAAATAGCTTGCAAGGTTGATCAGATAAATCAATATTAGAGCCAAGATATAGCTCCTAAGCCCATGATCTGAACTGCTACACTGGGTTACCTCTCAACATGAGAAAGAGACTCACTTCGATTTTCACGCCACTGAATTATTCGGGTTCTTTTTATGACAGTAACTCAGTCTCATCCTAATTTACCACTGCGAGTCTCTGTTTCCATTAACCATTGAATTAGTTATTAGTGATTAAAATTCTAGAGTTTTCGGGCCCTCCCTGGTGGCACAGTGGGTTAAGCGACACATTATGAAGCAAACCACAGCCACTGCAGCACGAGTTCAATCCCTGCCGCCAGCCAGGGAGGAGACCCACATGGCGCAGCAGACCTCTCCTGCCTCGCCCGCTGCTCCCCTCAGCAGTGTACTTCAGTGAATCTGCCTGTTCTGCTCCCCACTCTGTCTCTGGTGGATCTTCTCACTGCCCACATCTCTGGTGCTTGTATGCATAATAAATAAATCTTTAAAATAAAAAAAATAAAATAAAATTCTGGAGTTATCACATTTCATCAAGATATCTGGCACTCTTTTTTAAAGAACAGACTCTCAAAATACCTCACCTGTATTCCCAAATGGCTACAATAGAGGCAAGAGCCAGTGCCCCCCTTTGATGGATAACTAAAACACATCTGCACCAGACCGGAAGAGAGGCGATTCTCTAACCACACCTAACCAAGTGGTTTTAGCAAATTCCTAGTGAGGAACAATTAAAAATTAATAGCTTTAATATAGTTTCCATGATCATATATGATTACATTTATTTGACTTACATAAACTGAATGTGGTCCTTTGCACAGAACACGTTGTTTTCTTGCCAGCTAGACCTGAGTTGAAGAGGGACTTTACAGGGACTATTTTAGATGAATTCCTGGGTTTGATGGGTCTGGGAGCCTCCTGACTTCTTTAGTCAAGACTTGCATTTCCAGAAACTCATTCTGGAAACTACTCTTCCACACAGTTCAGTGAGAAGCTGAAGCCTATATTGCAGCACCAGGGGAGAATTTGAAGAATGAAAGTGTCCCTGCCATTTTATGCCATGACACTAAGTGGGCAGGGAAGGATGTGAAGGGGTGTGTGTGGGGATGGCTGCAATGCTCTGTGGTAAAAGGGGTGAGGAACATCCCACTGAATGCTACAGGAGAGGGAACTCTGTCCAGGTTTGGGGAACTCTTGGAAGGCTTTTTCTAGCAGGTAACACCCAAGCTGAGTCTTTAAATATAAATTGAAGTTAATCAAGTGAGAAAAGGGTGAAAGTACACCCGAGGAAAGAAGGCTATTTTGACTAAACCCAGAGGCCAGGCAAGATCTGGTGTGATCTATAAGGCCAGCGATTGTTTGCCAAGTGCCAAGCAGGAGAGGTGAGAAATAAAACCAAGAAACAGTAAAAACTGGTCACCAGGGCCTTTTGTGGCCTTATCAGGAGCTTAAACTTTCTCTTGCCATCACTGGGAAAGCACCGGAGCAGTGTAAGTAGTGACAGGGTTTCATTTCAATTTTAAGCTGAGCGTAAGAGCACACAGAGCAGCTGCAAGGAGATCACTTAAAATCTGATTCCAAGGGTCAAGGTGTGGGTTGACCATCGCTTGAACTACAGCAGCGTGAGAGAAAGGGGAGGAATGAATAGATTAACTAGGTGTTATTAGGAGATAAGATCAATAGGATGTGGCGATGGATTAAATGGGGAACAGGAGGCATCTTGGATGAGATTAAGAAGCCAAGAATGACTTCCAGCTTGGGTGATTGGGTGATGCCAACTAAAATAGGGAATACCAGAAATGGAAGAACATGAATTTGGCCTTTGACATACCAAATTTTAGATGCCTGTGGAATATCCAGTTGGAGATAATACAGGAAGTGGGGCAATTTGTAAGACCTTCAAAGTCCCAGGCACTCTTATTTCTGGAAACCCCATTCCCACATCATAACAGATATATTAAAATGTATCCATATCCCACACTGACTCTAACTTTAGGAATAAAATTTTGAGAGAATTTTTATAATTCTGATTTTTTGACATTATCTGCAATTCATTTAATTTTGATTTCTAGTTTTTTGAATACCTACAAATTGAACTTTCTAATTAATAAATTTTGTAATAAGACAGACATAATGTTATGTTGTTAACAACATGTGATTTTAGACTTTTTGGGTTGTTTCTATTTTGGAGTTCATTATTCATGTATTTGGGTCTTACAGGTATTAGTAGGCTGTTGAAAAGAGGCTGAAGCATTGAGACCATCATGCCTAATATCAAAATACTTTGTGAGTTGACAACTGAATATAAAAGTTCTAGGTAAAACCATAGAGTGAATGCAATTGTCCCCCCCAAAAAATATTTGAGTAGAGAACTGGATAAATGAAGAGCACCAGGATCTTAAAGAAAGTCAGAGAAACAATGATTTCACATAGATGAGCATGAACTTTCTGAAACTATCATGTTGATAACGAAGAAATTTCAAGAGCATATGGTCACGTGCTGTAAGAACACCAGCTCTTCTGGGAGCAAAGATTCTCTTTCCAGTAATACCATATTCGGAAGAAGAAGAAAAGAGAAAGAAATGGAGAGTCCATAACCTTAAAGAAATTGAATCCTCCTTCCTAACCAGTTACATTACAGTCATGTGTAAGTTATCCAAACCCTGTTTGACCCTCTTTATTGTATTCACTCATTCAACAAACATGCATGTGTGAAGTGGTGTGCCTGGCCTTGAGGCTGTAGGTCTCTTTGGGGAGGACATATTCTGAGCGAATACGATTCAACATATAACACAGCTCTCTCTTTTATTGTCCTTCGATGTTTCCCTTCAACTTTGAAGGGTGTCCCACTCTTGGGTATTTCTAGAATTTGATGAACAGTTTCTTTGCTGACCCTTTCCCAAACTTTCCTCCTTATTACAGAGCAGATACAGTACAGCTTCTCTGAAGACTCTCAGGTCAGCTTTGGGACAGGAGTGGGTTTGGACTGCCATGAGTTGCAGAAAATGAGAAAAAAGTGCACTGACGTGATCCTGTATTAGTCAGGAAAATTCTAAGAAATGGTTACCAAAGAGAGGTGGTAAGAGGATTTTTTCTTCCCTATTAGACTTATATAACTTATAAAATAACAGGCTGCCATTTTAGAATAGTTGGTGTTGGCATGCTGTTATCATGAAAATTACATGAAACTATTCTTTTTAGAAATATTACTTCAGGTTTTAGGTTAAAACTTGATGCCAAACACAGATGAGTAGTTGGTTTGCACAATTATCGCCTTTTTCTTAGAAGTAAGGGCAAAACCTCAAAATATGCCACAGCAGAAAAGCTATTTCTGTCACTGGCTAACAATTGAAGGACATGCATAAACCTTTGGAAATTAATATCCCCCAGGAAAATCTATTTGACAAAAGTCACAAGGAAGTTATTAACTAGAGTTAAGTCACTGACAAGAGATATTATTAATGATCTCATCAAAATTTCAAGTGCATTTAACTATCACATTGCAAGCCTTATTAATGAAAACTCAGAGAATATTAAATTATTCTACAGTAGTTACTTGGCTAGAGATCAAATGAAAAAAAGATGAAAAGCTGAAGTTCTAGGTAATTCTATAATTCTTCCAGCTTCATACAATTAAAATGTTAGCATCATTAGCCTCTCTGTCTTCCTTAGCCCCAGATCTACTGACTGCTAATATAGTTGGTTTCTTTTAATTGTTAATTGTTTCCTGTTTCTCTTCCAAATGCTGATGCAGGAAGGATGAAAGTTAGAAAAGTCCTCCAAGCCTTGGTTTTCCAAAAGCAGTTTAGGAAGCTCAGTTTATTTTCCAGATTGAAGGAGACACTTTCAAGTACACTGGGTCTTTAATTGCTGTCCTTCAAAGACATTTCCACAAAGGAAAAAGACATTCTCTTTCCCACTGACAGCTCTCTCTGCAATCTGAACCGAGTTTTGAGGTTGACACCAAGTTCAACTCCATGCTTTGCCTTTACCTGTGCCCCCCCACAGGCTAGACCTTGACGTGCACCACAGAGACTGGGTAATTAACGTTCTATATTTCTCTGTCATGTCTTGATATCTTTAGATTTTTCAGATATTGCATTTTTGAAGCTCATGTATTTTTCATTTTTTTAATTGAAGTATCATGGGTTTACAAGGTGGTCTATGTTTCAGAGGTTCAGGATCTGCCCCGTCCGGTGTTGTAACCACACCACACCTACAACCAAGGCATCCACAGTCAGAAAGAGAGTTTTCATAAAACTTCTCTAAACTACAAGCTGATCTAGTTCTCTAAGACAATTTTTTCTTCACATCAGAGCCCTTAGTTGAACAAAGAGTTGTTGAGTTTCTATGTTTCATATAACACCGTGCTGGAAGTCAGAGAAACAGGGTAAATGTGGAATGGTTTCCAGATTTCAAAGAGATTCAAAATAAAAACAGGCTTTGCAAAATGATGCAATAAGGGTGATGCTAGAGATAGTCCAGGAAATCAGTGTGCAGACAAGAGGGGGTACTAACCTGACCCAAAGGAAATCAAAAGAAGTGCAGGGAGTGTGTTCTAAAGGGGGGCCCCCATGCTGAACCTTGCAGAATTAGTAGCAATTAAGATGGAAGGAAATGTGCATCTGTTGGTCTGTACAATGTGCAAGTGTTTTGCACATGATTTTCTGTAAAATTCTTTCAACAATTGAAAGAAATCCTATTTCTTAGGAAATAGCCTTATGCTCTCCTATTTATAAATGAGGAAAATGAGTGTCAAAGAGAATTTGTCACTTCCATCAACTTGCAAATGGCAGAACTGGGATTCCAAGCTTGTGTTTATAATCTCAGTAGTCTACCATTTCTGATGTGAACCCCTATCCTCACTCCCTAGGTCTGCTGTATTGATCTCTGCCAATCTTTTAGACAATCCCAGGACTCAGAGATTTAGCAAAGCACTTGTTATTGTCTGTCTAAGTCTGTGGCCTGAGGGTCACTGTGAATATGGCCACAGAACACCAAGTGTTCTAGGAAACAGAAGTCCCCCACAGGCTAAGGTTCCTGCTCTTCCACCGTGTATGGCATTCAGCATGAGGGCTGTATTCTTTGGCGCTTGACTGAACAGGACTTCCACTCTGACTGCCACAAACTTATCATGAGATGGAGGATCTTTTCTACCTCTGAGCAGCTATTCAGAGGTAGAACTGAGAAAAATAGCTTGCGAAAGCATCCTGATATATGTGGGTGCCCAGGGGTATACATGTCTGCCAGTGACAAAACTTCAAAGAGAGAGCTTAGTAACTTCATGTACAATAAAGAAAATTTGGTTGCTCTTAAGACAGTGAAGGAGGAAAGGAAGGGGAGAGGGTGAGAGCGTCAAGAGAAACACAAAGTACAACATGACTTTTCAGTGACCCTCAACTTCCCAGCTAAATCTCTTGTCACACTACATGCTTGGTGAGATTATTGGATTCTTATGAAAGTCAGTGAAGTTGCAGCTTCCACATGCAGAAGCCCAAGCAGAAAGCAGTCCCGAGAGATAAGCCATCATTTCCAAAGAGACAGCCTTGAGGCAGAATGTGTTTGATTTACAGAGGTATGTGCTTTGATCCACCACAATATTTCCTGCTATTGTCATTGTTTTTAATGTGAATGAATTGAATATTATAAAAATCAGCAAATCTCACTTCTAAAAATCCAGTCTTTCAGCTTTACTTGAAAAGAAGTAAACACTTTGAGAACTCCTGACTCACAGTTGCACAGAAAATGGTCAATACGAGTTAAATAATGCCCTATTAGATGAAGCACATACATGCCCCAGTTTGCTGCAGACCCCACCACCTAACCTCTGTAAGTGTGTGAACCTCAGCAGTTTCCTTTGTTTACATTATCTGGTGCCAATAAGCTTGTACGTTTGTGATCCCATTATAAAGCTGAGAATTATCCTTTTCTTAAGGTTTTTCTTTTTCTCCCTCTTAGCACCAGGCACCTCTTCTTAGCTTGACGTTCATCTGTCCATTCTTCACCTGGCTATAACCTGGTTTCTGGCAGTTGTGAGCTGCTGTGTCCTTACAGTACCTGTTCTAGGAGAAGGAGGAATTCTAATGAAAGACCAATGGAGCGCTCCAATTGGTCTGGGCTGGGTTATGCCAGCATCCCTAAATGAATCAAATCAATTTCATCCCTACGTTTTCCTAACCTAAGCATACAGAACTCACAAAAAAAGAAGTCATGTAAATTTTAAAATATTTTAATAAAAGGAAAAAAAAAAGACATAAACACTAAAAAAAAAAAAATACGATAAGGCTTTGTCAGCTTTTAAAACTTCCATCCTATTGGAATATCCTATTGACTGTTCTAATTTAATTCACAAAGTAAGGGCTAACAATGAAAGCAAAAGAAAAGAGACATAATATTTTCCTGTGTGATAGTTTCAATGGCATCAAACAATAGTGTACCACTTTGCATATTGTTTTTTAAGTCCCTTTAAAAATATCTCCTTATTCTGTCAAAATAAAACTGTTCGTTTCAGTTGAATAAGGACTGAATCAAAAAAAAAAAGAAGTCATGACCAGTTCATAATATATATCCTCATTTTCTTCCCTTCTCAATTAGTTAGGATCCAAGATGGAGAAATTTTTCAGCAGCGCATTTGGAAATCAAAGAGCGAGGATGTATTCCTAAAGCTAGACTAGTGTCAGGACCTACCCCATGAAGCACAGGCTCACTGACCCAGTTCCAATCTTCCCTTCTCATCTTTTCCTGGTCTCTTCAGTTGAAGTGTCTGCTTCTTCTTCTAACCTAGAGGACACATTAGAGCAGTTTGACTACAGTGGGCACTTGAAAATCATTGACTTCATTTCCCTGATGAGGGAGGAAAGTGGAGAGGAGAGAAGGGAGAGGGAGGGAGAGGGAGGGGGAGAGATAGGACAGAAGGGTAGAAGAAGAAAGGGGAAGAAGAGGAGAGGAGGGGAGGAGGTTGAGGAGAGGGGAGGGGGAGGGGAAAGAGGAGGGGAGGAGAGGGGAAAATCAATAGCAATCAGGATAGGAGAAAGGAAGGAAAGAATGGAGAAAGAGGGCACAAAGCAGTGTTTTCGACCCGACCCGCACCTTGAAGTCCAGTTTCCTGCCATTCAGACCCCACAGTGCCATTATCTTGAGAACACTGATGAAACATTAAATACTTTGAGGCTTAGTTTCATCATAATCTAAAGAGCTGTCAATACTTTCCTTAGTGGAATCTTATGAAAAATGACATGCGATGGTGTTTGTAAAGCTCTTTAGCCCAGTTCCTGGTAAGTGAAATTTGTTTAATGATAAATGCTAACAGTATCCTTCTTTTATGGCCAGTAATTAATGTCCACTTGGGTCTCAGATGCCTCTTAGAGGCCACGAACAGTTCTCTGAGGAGGTTCAAAATGTGTTCTGGAAAAATGAAAAAGAGTCAGCAACCAAAAAACTCAGACCATTTCTAGAAGTCAATCCAAACCAAACCTTCTTGAAGGTCATAACGTGTTCTGAGGTTTCATTCCACTATTTTTCACTTATACAGTCCTCGGCCCTGCCAAGGCTGAGCTAGGATTTGAACTCAATATAGCCAAATACCACAAGGGAAAAAAACGCTCAAGCCCTTTGCCCTGAATATATTTCCAGCCCAACAGAGTTGAAAGCCCTGGAAAGGCAGCCAGGCCCCCAGCAGCCACCTTTCCCAGTGTCTTCACATGTGGGCCTGGGTGCTGCCTGCAGCCTCCAGCTTCATCTGGTACCTCTGTGGCACAGAGACAGAAAGCGCTCCAGCGGCCTGGGGACTCTGCTGACCCAACAGCAGTGGTCCTGGTGAGAAAGGAAGGCTGCCCAAAAATCAGTTGATTTTTCCAGAAAGTTCTTCCTTCAGCAGGGCCAGTGTAGAATGTTAGTCCCTAAGCAAATTCAGACCCACTTTCTTCATGGAAGAGAATCCCCACTCTTTGGTATACTGGGTATTCAATATATATATATATTTTTAAGATTTATCTTTTCATGCATACAAGAGCTGGGGTACAGGCCAGAGTCCTAGGAGGTAAGAAGGATCACCAGAGACAGAGTGGGGAGCAGAACAGGCAGATGGACTGAAATACACTGCTGAGGGGAGCAGCAGGCGAGGCAGGAGAGGCCTGCTGCGCCATATGGGTCCCTTCCCTGGCTGGGGATCAAACTCACGCTGCTGTGCCACAGATGCTTCACAGTGCAGTGCTCAACCTGCTGCTGCCCCACTAGGAGACCCTGGGTATGCAATAATTTTCTTCTTGCAAAGTCACCATTAGGAGGATAAAGTGTGACAAGTTCACTTAAGGAGCTAAATAAGACAACTGTTCAGAGGAAGGAAAATGGAGAGACTTCTCCCACTTCTTGACTTCTCTATCATTCTGTATATATTTATCAACATAACTTACTGTTTTAAGAATGTGAAAACTATTGAAAGATGCTCTTCTCCTTTCTGGTCTTCTTTGTGTGCCTTCTACACACACACACACACACACACACACACACCCTAAACCAAATGCAGTGGTTGCAAGAAACAATTTGAGTCCCAACACTGCCACTTATAATCATGTAATAATAATAATGTGTATTACTAAAAATAGTAAAAAAAACCTCCAAAAGTTTATAAACCATGCATCTCAGGAGTTTCCAGGGTCATGTTCAGTTCTTGTAGTTTCTGTGTCTTAACACAAGTTCTCTACCTGCTCTCAGCCTGGTATCCTTCCCACTAACAGAGATACAGAAGTCTCTTGCTCCTCTCCTTTCTGGTCTTCCTCTTTGTGCTCCCTTCTTCAACACCTATACACACAGCCCCTAAACCAAGCATAGTGATTGCAAGAGATACTTATGTGTGCTAAGTACTATATCAAAAACAGAATGAAGGTGCCAGTAGTATAGTAGAATTAGAACAGGGCAAAGCAATCATGGTCTATACAAGTGGGTCTTAAATTTGAGTGAGCAGTAGTGAGCACCTGTAGGGCTGTGAAAACTTAGATTATAATTATACACCCAAAAGTTCTGAAAGCAAGGTCTGAAACAGATATCGTATACCCATATTCATAGCAACACTGTTCACAACAGCCAAGAGGTAGAAGCAATCCAGGTGTCCATTGACACATAGTGGTTAAACACATTGTGGTATCTATACATAATGGAATATTATTCACCCTTAAAAAGGAAGGAGATTTTTAAACATGTGACAACCACAGTTGAAATTTGAGGACACCATGCTAAGTGAAATAAACTAATAGCAAAAAGATAATATTGCATGATCCCATTTAAATGAAGTAATTAGAGATACCAAATATATATAAACAGAAGATAGAATGATGGCTGTGATGGTCAGGAAGTAAGAGGGATGATCTGAGTTGGGGACCACTCTGAGGATTGATGGTCTAAGGGTTAGGAGTAGTATCAGAGGCAACATGGTGGTCACTGATGGGAGCTGGCAGGTTAGACCTAAAACCACTACCGTAGAACTAGCCTCAAAAACACTGGGATTCTTTTCCACTTGCTGATTGTCTCCCAGGCCACTGAAACACTGGGAAAGGATGGATAGATACTGCTAACTAACACTGCTTTTTTTTTTGCATAGAAGAACTGCTATGTAGGTCAGAGGTGGGGGTGGGGGTAGGTGAGAGGATTCATCAGAGACAGAGCGGGGAGCAAAAATGGTGGATCTACTGTAATACACCACTGAGAAGAGCAGCAGTTGAGATAGAAGAGGTCTGCTGGGCCATGTGGGTCAGCTCCCTGGGTGGGGCTCGAACTCAGGCCATGGCCATGATAGCACTAAAACTTAACCCTTAGGCCATGAGGGAGGCCCAGTAACTAACACTAGTAAATACAATGCTTCTCAGCTCTTTTTTTTTTTTTTCCTCTCAGCTCTTAACGTGGAAGCCCATCAAGAGCAGGAATGCTCTTAAACTCCCTGAGATTTTTCTAGAATTAGATTTTTATACAGTAGATATTGATTAATAACCATTAATTCATTGAGAGGATGGACTGACATGCAAACTGGGCTACAGAAAGCAAATCTCTCAATAAAATTTTTAGAGTATACCTACTTTGTATAGGCAATTTCAGAAGGGACCTAGCACCACCTATCATTTAGTGACTATTGTGTAACTATTATTATTAAGCATAATGATCTACCCCACATAATGAAGTCTCCATAAATGTAATTTTCCTTCCATCATTCTGTTTACAAAAGTGCTGTTTCAACCTCCATTATCTGATTTCAAGTTTCTAGCTCTCTTACTTCTTAGGCAAATGATTTTTGCTAATAACTTAGAGACTGAAATTTCCTACCCCATTCCCCCAACTAAAAATATACTCATTTCTCCAAACATGCTTATCCTCTTCCCTCCAATTTAAAAGAAAAATGTCCTCTGAAACTAATTCTTCCATTTGTACTTTGGCCCCAGCCTTTGACCTATTCAGGCAATTACAGCCATCAGTCCCATCTTTTTCTTCTAAATCACAAGGCTCCCACTCTCCTCTGATTTCTTCATTTCAGAAAATAAACCCATTCTTTAGAAAAAACAAACAAGCAAGCAAGCAAATGGCAACAAAATGCCTCCTCTCTACCCTCCATGCTATGTGATCCCTGCTCCCTCCCTCCCCCTCCTTCCCCAAGCAAGTTCTTGGAAATTTAGGTCACCCCTTGCTGATTTCACTTCCTTCTTTTCTCACCCACAGCAATCTGGCTTTCAGCCACCTCTCCACTCACTCTGTTCTCCTCAAGGTCACGTTGACCTCTGTGTTTACAGATCCAGTGGTAGCGCCACATGCCTCACCTTGCTTGACCTTCCTGATATATTTGGCCCTGAGAAACACTCTCCCTCCTTGAGACAAATGCCCTCCCTCTTTGGGTCTATCCCAATTTCCAGCTGTCTCCCACACACCTCTGCTTGGTTGTTCAAAGGGCATTTTAAACTCAGTATCAATATTGAAATCCTTGTCTTTCTCTCCAAACCAAAATATCCTCTCCTACTTCTTATTCTTGATGGCACCCCCTAATTCATCTGCTCACCCTAATAGAAATGAGGGAGTCATGTCAACTTCTCTTTCTTTCTTCTCCATATTCAGTTGTACACTGAAACCTATTATCTGTATTCCCTTAACAGCACTGGGATTCATCTGTGTCACTGCTTTCCACAATTGCTCCCTTTTCTAGGGATATGACAAACCTTACCTGAAATACTTCAGTGGTCTCCTAAGTAAAGAAAGATCTGACAGAGTAGATGGTAATATAGCATAGTAGTTAAGGGGCCAGATTTCCTCTGTTCAAATTTATGCTTAATCATTTACTGAGTGTACGATATGGAGGAAGTGATTTCTATGTATCTCAGTTTCCTCAACTATAATGTAGGAATATTAACAATAACCTACTTTTAGAGTTCTTGTGATATTGAATGACTTAAAAGTGCTTAGAATAGTGGCTAGCACAGAATTCATTCATGCAAATATTCATTATCAGTTGGTAGCTATAGTATAGGTTATGGTAGTAGTAGTGGAGTTGCTATTATCTACTACTGCCAGAGTAAACTCTTAAAAAATAAAATTAATTTCCTTAAGTCATTCCCTCACTTTAAAATAAATCAACTCTTAAAATGCCAGACAAGGTACTTTCTCTCACCTCCCCAACCTGTTCCTTCATTTCCATCTCTATGGCTTTTGAGCCACACAGATTCACATTCCAGGCTTTATAGTACAAACCACACTCATCAGTTCCTGAAAATCTGCAGTGATTACCTTGTGTCTGGTGTACATTTATATATCTTACCTCCTATGAAAACTTTTACTGGTTCCTCAAGTCCCCTATCCTGTCTACAAAGTCAAGTTATTTTCTACCACATCCAAATAAAAATTTCTGATTTCTAGGTTACACTTCTGTATTTGCACACACTTATGTGTAAATATATATGTATGCATATAATATTATTTCTACATTACACTAATGACATTTATGTCTGTCTGTCTCTCCTTCTAGAATATAAGTTCTAGAGGACAGAAGTTATCTTACCTCCAGATGACAGGCCTGGCATAAAACCTGTTTCACAATACTAACACTTTCCATTCCTCTCTGCCTCATCCTTTTAAAATAATACTTATAGTAGATCGTCTCCAGTGTTGGCGCTCATCAGTTTCTTCCCTTACGATGCTGATGCTGCTTCATCTACCAAGAGCTGGGGCTGCTTCCTTACCTCTTAGATTCAGGCTGCCTTCCTTAGTCTCTGCTTTGGCCAAAAGAACGTGGTAGAGGTGATGTTTTAAAACTCTTATGTCTAGATCTTAGGAAAACTGACAGCCTCTGCTTTCTCCCTTTTACAATCCAGTCACCATATCAGAAGTCTAGCCTCCTGAGACCACCATATGGAAGGAAACCAAACCTATGGACATCCAGGGGGTGGGTGGCTGTCTCCCCCTTCTTCTTCATCACCAGCATCCAGGCAAGAAGCCAGTCATGTTTCAGAGTCAGTCTGGTCCCTTCACTAGGTAAGTGAGCAGCAGTCCCAATTTTCCTGGGATGTTCACAATGAGCCCTGAGAGCTCCATATCCCAGGCACCTGCTTGGTCCCAGGCAAACCAGGACACCAGTCAAGCTGCCTTCCGACTCCCACCACTGTGATATGCTCTTCTGGTCTCTGGGATGAGCCTTCAATCATCCCAGAGGTCTCTGGGTTAGAAAAGAGCATCCATTACCTCCAAGACCATTTCCCTCATAGGCCTAAGAATCACTATTCTATTTCCCATCTCCCATCACACCCGGCCACACGGTCCAGTAGAGCTTGCCAGACATTCTACAATGAACCCAACTAATACAATGAAGACTATTCCAAAGTTACATAACAGAAACTCCCTCTAATTATTCAATTCCCAGTGAAATGAAAGCCTGAATGTTAAACCTCAAAAGAAGTCCTTTTAAAAAACTCAAAAGTACAAGAAGTTAAAACACAAAATCAAAAAATTCTTTCCTCTTCAATTTCTTTGTCCTCGGCCTCAGCCAGATGGCATCTGGACTCTGTCTTCCTCAGGAACTGATAAAGCTGCTGCTTCTTGGGTGCACGGCTTCAGCGCACCACCCTCACCTCCACGTTACCCCACCACAAGCAAGTCTGAACATGGTCGCTTGCACTGCACCACACGGTGGTTTCCTCAGCAACCTTCATACTGGGAATTTAGACGTAAAATGTTTTTTATTTTCTTTTTTAAGATTTATTTATTTCTGCACACAAGAACTGGGGTACAGGCCAGAGATGTGGGAGGTGAGAGGATCCACCAGAGACAGAGTGGGAAGCAGAACAGGCAGACTGACTGAAACACACCGCTGAGGGGAGCAGCGGGTGAGGCAGGAGAGGTCTGCTGTGCCATGTGGGTCACCTCCCTGGCCTGGCGGCAGGAATCAAACTCGTGCTGCAGTGGCTGCAGGTGATTTTTTTTCTTCATAGTGCGTTGCTTAACCCACTGCACCACCAGGGAGGACCCTAAACATGAAATGTTTTTGTCAGTCATGAATCACCACAGACATGGTGTTATTTAGAAAAAGGGAGCTGAGAACAAAAATTAGATGAACCAAGGTGGAAACCTGAGAGGTAGTTCTTCTTAGCCAACCCACGAAGAGCTAGAGGTCTTAGCTTGTGAGACTCCAATTCCAGTGTCAGGCAAGCTGATTCCACTATGTCCTGTCCTTGAAGTATAACAGGGTGGTCCTCAGGAAAAGGGGAGGTTTTAGAATTCTAGTTTTGCCCTCAGTACAGTGGAGCTGAGCAGGGATAAGAAGTTTTTGGAGATGGGAGATAGGAGGACAGAAGGAAGGGAGAAAAAAGGAAGTAGGATAAAGAGCAGCAAGGAGACCTGGAGGAGGCACGTGGAGCAGAGGGACATATGAAGAAACTGAGCTTGCTTCTTGGTCTTGAACTGGTGAAACAGATGTGGATGAGAAACCCATGGGGAGCTTAATAATGACAGCTCTTATCTTAATTTTAATTTTACTCTTTTCCTCCCAAATTTGACTGACTCTTTCTGACCCTTTACTATGGGTCTTCACTGAAAGGTCCTTTAGACTTGTGGCAGGCTTTTGGGCCTTGCTTTGGGCCAATTCTATTTGGCTGAACTTTTACCCTCAAAGAGATGGGTAACTTTAGATGCTTAACTTAGTGACTATATTCTTTGTCTTTTCTATATTGTTCCCTAGTCATATTAAAGTTCCTTTCCATTAAAGGCCTTATATGTTTGTCTTGATGGGCAAATGGCCAGAACCCATTTAGAGAGAGCAGGTTTGGGGGTTCTAGGGTGCCCCTCTCCCTGCCCTGTAACAGAAGGACCATACAATGTCTTCTGTTTGAACTGTGAGTTTCTGTTCCCTGTAACCCAAGAACTTGGCTGACTCTCTATGCTAAAGAAATGACTACAGTATGGAAGATACTTGCAGTATGAAGATCTGCCTTGAGTGATGACTTTCATGGTCCAGAGAAGCCATCAATAAGGCCCACATTAAAGACAACATGAAAATGAGTTCTGAGGATGTAACTGGGAAGATGAGACACATGAGCAGAATTTTTAAAATTTTAATGACTAAAATGCATTTTTACCCATTTATCAACTTTTGGAAATGTTAATGCTGTGGGATCTCTAACAGTATTTCTATTTTAGGGAGAAGCAGCCACACACATGTGTCATGGTATTATTTAAGATTTATGGAATAGCAAAATGCTCATAACGCATCTGCCCAGAAATAGAGCCCTTACCTGCTCCCCAAACTGCAAATACGTGACGTGGGTGAATACCCAATAGAGGGGACAAAGAACCTTAGATATTTATTTTTTCTTCTCCATGAAGAGAACATTAGTTTCCATTGTCATTGGCATTTTGAAAGTACAGGATCCCCTTTCAGAATAGTGACTGTAGCGTACCTACCACCTACGCACTGGTCATCTGCCACCATAGTCCCTTGAGCTCCCTCCCGTCTTCCTTGTCCTCTCCCCACGCCCAGTTCTGTAATCGAATTTCAAATTTAGAATTTGAGTTTGTCCTTTTAAAGAAAATCAACCCCCAGATGCTGCAAGATTGGCGGGAGAATGTATTCGAGGAGGAGAGAAAGAAGCTGGCGCTCATAACCATGACGCTGGTTCCCCCAAAGCCACTAGCCCCAGGAGCATCTCTCACTAAGAACAATCGCCACTACTGTGCTGGCCTAACAGGGTGGTGCAGCTGCTTCTCGCCATGTCACTTTCTGATCCAAGTGGGGCTACACGAGCCTTCCATTTTTGGCCTGAACTGCAGCTTGAGACCAAACTGGAATGTTTAAACAAGACTTTTCTAAAGACTCAGGAATAACAAAAGGAAAGAAAATGCAGATGTAAGCTGAAGTCCTCCCCATTTGTTTAGAAGAAATGCCTTTAAACTACCTGCTAAGCCCCCAGGGCCTGAGACCAGGACCCCACAGCCTCAGGCCCTGCCCCGGGGTCTTGCACACACACACACACACACACACACACTGCTTCCGCCTTTCCATGGACTCAGACCAGGCTCAGAAACCCATTCACGCACCCCAGGAGCACCGTGTACTTGTGCACACTCCCACGTACCCCAAGCCTGGACGAGTCAACTACTGAAGAATCTCCGGAGGAGCCCAGGGCCGTGAGTGCTTACTTCACTAACATCCAATGAGTCAAGCATCCCTTCTTGAACACTTGTTATCCCCAAGTCCCTTTCCACTTTGTTTTCCAGACATTCCCCCCTCTTACCTTTGCCCTTGCGATGCCCATTTCCTCTGCTCATTTCTCATCTCCCCTTCCTTCTGGTGAACTCTCAACCCCTCCTGCCCTCAGAAGCAACACACATTCCTTCCCTTATCTTATGCAAAGCAGCTCAGCCACCTCCTACTGTTTAAACACACCCTCAGGAGCTCCCCCTCCACCCCTGGAAATTTATCAAAGAATTTCTTCCACAAAGGTAGAGGGTATTTCTAAAAGAAATTCTGCAGAAGAACATTTCCTCTGTCTTCATACAGAAATAGATCTGGAGACTCCTAGAAAATTAGAGCACCCACTTTACAAACATTACCCACCTTCGTTGTTCAGAGATCTCATCCTACCCAACTTTCAGACCTGTCTGTCTTTGGAGGTCACCAGGTGAGAACCACCACCATCGAACAAGCAGACTCCCGGGCTGCAAGGAGGATGAAGAGGATAGACCCACCATCTGATAGCTGCTGTTCTGAGAAGCCCTGTCACTCACTTGATTGACTCAGGAAACCATTGCTCCTTCCGGAGAAAACCATGCCTCCTCAAGCGGGCATGACTTCACCCAGAAGACCACCCAGGGCCCCATGTTGGCTGCAGCCGCAGGGGCAGCTTTATGAGTGTGTGGCCCAGACAGTCACACTCCATGTTTGTTTCAAGGTTCTGCAGGCACCATCTTAAAACTCTTGATCATCAATGATCAAGGGGATCTGTCCTGCACCTTCATTTTGCACTGGCCTCCACAAATTATGTAGCTTACCCTGCCTAATATTTATAGAAGAGGTGCACGCACAGTGGACAGTGGAGTCTAGTCCTAACTATCACCTCAGAAACAGCAGCAGAAATGATCGAACAGTCCTTTCATGCAAAGCTTCTTCAGATGAGAATGGAACCCCAGACACGTGAGCTGCATGAGCCCAGGTCTCACAGCTCATTGGTGGAAGGGTTGTTGCTTTGCACAACTCCAGAGGCACAGTTTGATGACGTTAGAGCGGCAGACATCACCATCTGCCTGATTTTCCATGTGAGTAGTGTTCCCTCCACACGTGGCACACAATGACTCAAAACTACAATAGATCTCCAAGCCAGCACTCTCTCCCCCAGCACCAGCCACCTCCAGAGCACGTCAACCCTTCCACAGACTTTCTTCTCGTTCCCGCGTCTACAATAAACACACACTTGGACCAGGAAAAGGTAACCTTGGACCAGGGCGTCTCCAGGACAGGTGCCTGGAGAGCCTGGGGGGTTTCTAAATGCTGAAATAAACCAGAAATGTGTAAAGAAAGGGAGGCTCAGAGACCATTTTTTGGTAATAAATTAAATGTCTCAATGCTAGCAGGAACATGAAAACACCAGAAAGGCAAAGCTGGAGTGGGTGCCTGACAGCTGTGGGCAGCTGGAGTGGAGAGAAAGAAGAGAGAGGCCACTAATGCACAACAGTGGGAAAGGACCTAGAAATAATGAACGGACCAGCCCGCTGAGGAGCGAGGTGACACAATTAAGACACATAATGGGCCAGTAACACAGTTACTTAGAGTCTTTCTTCTCTGCCAAAGAAGTTTTAATTTGCTACTAAGAATTTTGATGTGCTAACATATGCTGCCCGAGGAAAGGAACACACTGTTCAAATCTCAAGGTCATTTGAGCTGGGTTTTGAGGCTTCTCCAAATAGGGCATATCGAGATCCACCTCTGGCAAGAGGTTTGATTGAGGCAAGACTTGCCTCAGAGAACAATCCTCCTGTCTTCATATGCTGTCATTGTCTGGTCCCTGTGGATGCCTCTGCTGTTTGGGAATTCTCTTTCTATTAGGAGATTAAAAGGAAAAAAAAAAAAAGAATTTATAAACTACAACCCAGATTAAAGCTCAACCCCTGGGGGTAGTATCAGATGGGAAATATGAATTTAGTGAAAAAGCATCTGAACATTTGGAGTAAATTTGAAAACAGAACCATCTGTTAAATAATCACATCCAGCAGACTCCACACTCTGTACCACCAGCTGCTGTCAAATAGGAGATTATGAAACCTCGTAATAAATGCTCCACTAAGCTTGTTTTCTTGTTTCAGGGTTAACTTGGGGCAGAGCTGCAAGGCTGTGAAGTCCTGGAGTTCTTTTCTATAAGAACTTCTTCCAGGTGCCATTTTGTCCTTTCAATTTGGTTACCCAGTGTGGATGGAGAGGACACCCCACACCTGATAGGTTGATAGGTGAGGGTGGTAGAGGGACCTATGAAGCGAACCCCACAGCTCCTCTGCTCTTTTTTTGGTGTCAGTTCTAATTTCCTCTCCCTTCTTCCCTACCATTTCTCTAGTCATCTTCTGTTCTCTACTACGCCATGCTGGGGTGATCTTACAAATGCCACAGGAAGAGAAACAGCAGCCATGATTAAAATGGCTGTAAGGAGCAACATATTAGGGACTTTTTTAAAAAAAATTCTGGTCTTGCCCAGATATGGAGGGAAATTATAGGGACAGAGAAGCAATCAGTAATAATCTCAATGCAAAGACACTATCCCTGGGGAATCAGACAGGAAGAATCAAAATCCCTGGAAATTCCAGTGGGGTCTCCCCATTACATAAGGAACACAGCCCTGGCTGGGAAACCACAGTCTGCATAGACCTAACCAGGAAACAGGCTTACAGGGGCGCTCTTAATGCCAACCAAGTGGCAGGGCAGGTTCTTCTAAGCAGCTGTCCTATGTCCAGTGCAGGCAAGATGACCCAGGCCTTCTCCAGCATCACCTGCCCCAGTGTCCAAGTCCTCACTGCAGAGGCTCTCTTATTCCTCTCCTTTTCCACTACCCACCTGCCTACCCACTAAGTCACATGCCAGGTCTGCTCTTCCTCCCGCCCTCATCATCTCCTCTTTCACACCACTATTCATTCCTTAGTTGGGATCCAGTCTGCCTGGACTCAGATTCCAGCTCTATTCTTGCTGTAAGAGGTGCATGATGTGGGCCAGTTATTGAACGTCTCAATGCCTCAGTCTCCCAATCTGTAGGTGGAAGAGTAAGTAAAACCGATTTCACGGGAGTGTTATGAGGATTAAATTTGTGAGTTCTATAAAGCACGTTGAACCAGGCAAGTTGCCGTGGAGCTGCAAACTGCAATCATCATTGTTAATCTTTCCAGGTCCTTTTAAAACTCCTCTGGATTCTCGTTTTGGTCTCCTAACAGCACCCCAAAACTTCTGTCTTGCCCATCCCCTCCATTCAATACAGAACTTCTTAACATAGAAGTGGACCCTATCACTCCTTGGTCTAGAACCCTCGATGGTATTCCACTTTACTTGGATGAACTGCAGCTGCTTTACCCAGGGCCACAAGCCATAGTCTGGTCCCTTCACCCTTCTCCTACCTCACCCAGAAAAACCTCTATTGACAGTGATGTGATCTGTTGACTGCCACATACGCTTGGTAAAGTTCGAAGATTTTCTGTAAGTCTGTAAGTACAGAAAAGAACCAGCTTGGTGGGATTCCTCCCTCCTTCCCTTCCTTTCCCCCACTCATCTTGATTGTGTTTCCCTGGTGTACCCAGCACTATACCGGGCACGACTAAATCAACGATGATAAAAACCTAGTCCCTCCACTCAGAAGACCCACATATTTGTAGGGAAGACAGATATGTAAACAAGCACTGAGACCCCAGCTTTACCGCTACAGAAATGAGTTCCAACTACAGCGGTAGAATGGTGGGTGTTACTCGGGGGAGCCAGAGCACAGGGTATGGCTAGGAGGGCTTCTGAGTGGTGGTGACAATGACATTGGACTTTCGTATTTCCATGGGATCTAGATGCACGGGCCAAGTAAGATGGACAAGCCAGGCAGAGGCAAGAGATAGATGGAGATGTGTGGTGCTATTCTGTCTCCGTGAGCTCTGCTGCTACAGTTGTCCACCTGGTTATGAGGGCAGCCTTGGTAAGACCCGGTCCTAGGATAGAGACAAATGCTCTGAGAATTAAAGTCTGCTAAGCACACACAAAATAGAAATAGCTTTACACTGGAAAGAAAGCAAGAAAAAAAAAAAAAGAATCTTGAGGGCCTCCCTGGTGGTGCAGTGGGTTAAGCAACGCACTATGAAGCAAACCGCAGTCACTGCAGCACGAGTTCGATCCCTGCTGCCGGCCAGGGAGGGGACCCACATGGTGAGGCAGACCTCTCCTGCCTTGCCCACTGCTCCCCTCAGCCGTGTGTTTCAGTTGATCTGCCTGTTCTGCTCCCCGCTCTCTGTGGTGAATCCTCTCACCCCACCCCCACACCTCTGGCCTGTACCCCAGTGCTTGTATGCATAAATAAATCTTAAAAAAAAAAAAAAAAGAATCTTGAAAGGATCTTTGAATTATCCAAACCCTTTGTTTTCCAGACGAGAAAGGACATTAACTAAGCCGCATTAGAAGCAGCTCAGGGCACCCTCCTCAGACTCCCCTACTGCACCCTTCTCTGAAACATCAGTCCACAGCTCTGCAGCAGGAGGTAAGTATATAGTCTCCAGCCACAGGGAGTTCAAGTTCCAGGCCTGGCTGCTTCCTCACTGGGTGACTAAACTACCAGACTTCTCTGCAGGCCAGTTTCCACACTAGTAGAGGGAGAGCGAGATGTTACCAACCCACTCGGCAAGGCTGTGAGCAAAGGGGAGAGTGTGTGTGCCGCTGCACTCCGCTTAATAGGCCTTGTAAAATAAATCTCCCAGCGGCACAGCGGCAAGCTGGAGACCAGGCCGATGTTGTCTCAGGTAGATGACAAGGCTGGGGCTGCTCCCACTGCAAATGCTGGAAGGTTTAACACCCAATGTGCCCCTCGGGTGCTGCCTGCTGAGCCCCTCAGCCCACACGTGTGCCTCCCTTTGACACACACTTTCCGTGTCCCAGTGGTCACAGTGCCCTGCCCCGCTGGTGCATCTGCCCAGGATCACAGAAATGTCAGGGGAAGCCGCTCTGACTTGATCTCAGGCGCAAGCTGACACTGGAGCTTTCTTTCACCAGCCAGTGAGGAAACATGTGGGATGAATTAACAAAGACAACCAGAGAAAGCCACGCAGGCAGACTTCAGTTGACTCCCAGACGATAGAGTGGGGCTGGGGCCCCTCTGTCCAGCACTGCAAGGGTCTAGGGGCCCACCCCAGGCGCCCCCACCCCAAAGCGTTGACCAGACTAGGGAATATGAGCTTCGAACCCACGCAGTCTGGCTCACCACTAAGGAACTGATAGTGGCAGGAGAGAAATATAATAGTGAGCAAGACAGAGGAGTCAGGGCTTCTTGGGAAGAGCAGGTTGAGACGTTAGTTTCACCTGTACAGCAAGTAGGAGCCAGTCAAAAGCCCTACAGTTCATTCTTGCAACCTCTGCTGACTTAAGCCAGAAAGACAGAGTTTAAGTGCTGTATCTGCAAATGCGCCATTGCACTTGGAAGCCCCTTTTTCCTCCTGTCCTTGCCCACAGCTCAGTCTTTCAGTAGCTTCTTCCCAGTCACATTGTTCCCTGAATCATGGAACTGATTTGCTACCACTTGTTCCTTCACTCATGAGCCAAAGTGCTGGATCTTCAGCAGCAAACTCCCCTTTTCACTGGCTGCCCTAACCAAGGGCCAGTTCTCCCTGGAGGCATTTTATGTTTTCATGAGTTTCTAGTCTGTAAAGAACAGTCTGCACTGACAGGTGTCTGCCAGGTGCTCACACACACACTGATACAGAACAGCCTCGCCTTTGGAAACACACAGGGCAGGGGTTGGTTAACAAGAAGGAGGATGAGAAATAGGATGCCCTGTTCCTAAAAAGGTACTTGAAATGGAGATGGGGGGGGGGGGCGCTGGAAGCTGTTTCTCCTAACTGAAGAATCTCGAATGCCACCAGCAGTTACAGCCAAGCTGTGGTGACAGCCCACTGCTTTGCACCAAGTAAAATGAACTCCCCTCCTTGGAGAGAAAGGTGTGTCTAGCACAGACTACACAGGGGGAGGTGGGAAGTTATAAAGACAGTCAGATGCTTCTGGCATTGAAGCAGAATCCTACAACCTTTGGAAATTCCAGTGTGATTGTTGCTTGCGCTCCTGTCTGAGTCCCAAGCCCCCCTTCCTTCCAGAGCAAGTTTCCAGCACTTGCTGACTCCACTACTTTCCGTCCAGAGCTAAAGCCTGCAGTGAGACTGTCTCCATGGTTCGTCTCTGTGATTGATAGCCATTATCCATTCTTCCTTAGGAGCCTCCACATCTGGACTCAATCAGACCGTCGATCAGCACTGAGAAAGGAACGCCAGGGTCACTGGCTGGTAATCGACACTGAGTTCACCAGGAGAGAGTCAGGGGCTTGGGCAAGTTCTTGACACACAGGTTCCTGGCCACCTTGGGGCTGGATTTCATCTCACTTGGGGCTTCATTGCTTTTTTTTCCCTTTTAATTATGATAAATACCCAAAACATGAAATTCAATATTTTATCCATCTTTGAGTCCTTTAAAGAGTCCATATACTCAGAGTAGCTTAAAAAATTATACTCAACATATCAAACCTGGTCAGATTATTTGAAACTTTATATACTGAAGTCTCTATCATACACAAAAGGAATCATATAATGATCCCCATTAGCCGTCTTCCACCCTCAACAAAGGTACACATCTTCTCAATGCTGTCTCTTTTCTATCCTCCAGTGTTGAGTGTGTATTTTTTTTCATTAGCTTGCTTAATTTTAATATAGTTTTCTTATCTTAAAAAATCCTAAACTCGGGGCCTCCCTGGTGGCGCAGTGGGTTAAGCAACGCACTGTGAAGCAAACCGCAGCCACTGCAGCACGAGTTCGATCCCTGCTGCCGGCCAGGGAGGGGACTCACATGGTGCGGCAGACCTCTGCTGCTGTGCCCGCTGCTCCCCTCAGCAGTGTACTTCCATTGATCTGCCTGTTCTGCTCCCTGCTCTCTGTGGTGAATCCTCTCACCCCCCCCACTCTGGCCTGTACCCCAGTTCTTGTATGCATAAATAAATAAATATTTAAAAAAAAAATCCTAAACTCAATCCTCTACCACCTCAGCAAGATGCCACTGAAATTCCATTTCCTTAATGAACTCTCCATAATTGATTTGGTGGATAAAGCCACCCAACACTGAATTTTCTCCTTATAGGAAAAAAAAAGAAAGTTCAACAAGTCCACCAAGTAAGGAGATAAATGATCAGATGGGAGGACTAAAAAGATTCAAGACATGTATCACTAGATTGCTTTAAAGCAAATCCCAGTCACCTTGTGATTCACCTGTAACTCCTCCAGCATTTATATCTAACACCTGAGGATATTTTTGTGGTAAAAAATAAACACAAAGTTCAGTATTTTAACTATTTTTAAGCATATAGTTCAGCAGCATTAATTATAGTCACATTGTTATATAAACATCACCACATCCATCTCCAGAAATTGTTATCGCCTCAAATGTGGAAATTCATCATACCCATTGTAGGGTAAAGGTTGATCAGGTATTTCCACCCTCCCACCACTGATGATGGACACCTGAGGTGTTGCGAGCATTCCGGGGTGGGCATGCGCAAGTGGGCGCGCCTATGTTGGACACGGGCATAAATGGGTGGCGTCATGAGGATGCCAGAACTGCAAGGACCAACAGACAGAACTGCGAGGACCAACCGACAGAACTGATGAGAGCAGCAGCAGCAGCAGAGAAAGAAGAAGCAGCCGAGAGGGTGAGATGCGCCGGGGGCTGGGAGGCCTGCCAGCCTCCCGGCCCCCCGGCACCCCTGCCTGCCATGTACCTGGCCACCTCTACTAATAAAAGCATGAAAAGCCACCGAGGGCTCCAAGACGCTCCTTCCTTGACCAGTATGCCCAGAACCATCCCGAACCTGCCTCCTGTGCTCCCATCCTGCTGTGACACCCATTAAAGATTAACTCTTCACTCACCCCAACAACCATCTTTCAGCTTCATTTTATGAATCTGACTACTGTAGGACCCTCATAAATGTAGAATCATACAATATTTGTCCTTCTATGTGTCTGTCTTATATCACTTAGCATATTGTCTTCAAGATTCAGTCATGGTTTAATATGTATCATAACTCTGTTCCTTTGTCAAGCTGTATAGTATTCCACTGCGTGTTTCACATTTTGTTTACCCATTTACCTGTTAATGGACATTTGGGTTACTCCCACCTTCTGCTACTGTGAATAATGCTATGAAAATGGGTGTGAAAATAGCTCTTTGTGATGCTGCTCTCAATTCTTTGAGTGTCTTCATTATTTGGCTTGCCTGTCAAGTGTGCACAAGTATGCCTACACAACCTTGCCAACACTTTCTATTTTCTGTTTTGTTTCATTTCTCATAATAGAACTTTCTTTTGATTTTCCTTTCTTATGGGCACCTTAATTTTTTTCGGAGTGAAGAACTTCTAGTTCGCTTCCTTGCATTAGCCCTGAGGGACAGTTCTCTCACTAATGATAATCTTCTAAATGGTACAGACACCCACTTTTGTGAAAGCCACACTCCCTGCAAGTCTGTGTTGGGGATGGAAGTGATTTTCTAGAGTTTAAAAATTTCAGGAAATCTATTATGTCTTTATGGATAATATGGGGAAGAAGAAATTCAGGCTGTAGAGTTAGATTGTTGGAAGTTAACTCCCCCATGCAGCTGCTGTGCGGCTTTGTGGCCCTGGGCAGTCACTGAATACACTGAGCCTCAGTTTCCCCATGTGAAAGTACATAGCCATGGTTGTGTTATAGGATTAAAATTATATTAAAAGTTTTATTGTATATATACAATATACATCTACAAATGCATGTATACACACGTGATTTTCTTCCTCCATAATATTCAAATGTGATCATTTCAGGACAGTCCTTTTTAAAAAAGCCATCATGTTTTAACTTGATATCTCTCTTCATCTCTCCCTAACCCTTTCAAACATTACTCTCCTCATAACCTACATAGCCCCAGTGAACTATCTAATATGTATCTCTTTATAACTTTCTCCATATTTATATAATCATATCAATAAGAACATGTTCATACACATATGGAAAGCTGTGGAAAGGACCTATAAAAATAAGATGTTATACATGCTTTCATTTTTTGCATTTTTACTTTTATACTCAACATTTCTTCATGAAATTCCCTCCCAATCAAGCAGCAAACTCTAAATCAATCTATTTTAGTGGCTTAATCCATGACTTGACTATACCATAATTTGTTCATTCACCTCCAGGAGGGAGGTATCTGTCTTCCTTTGCTCTACACTGCAGAATCATCACAGTAGTTTAACCCACCATATTGAGTGCTTGCTATCAGCTAAGCTCTGTCCTACGTGTTTTGCATGTATGGAGTGGAGCTCTGGCCCTCAGTTCAATGACAACCACAGAAACCCTGTTCCCAACCTTGAAAATTTCTCTTGCCTACTCTGGTTCTCATTAGTATTGAATCAGATGCTCTAGAAAGTGCTTTTCAGCTCTAGCATTTAATATTTACATTCTAGTTCTACCTCCAACACTTTTATTGTTTTTGCACATAGAAAATACCGTCTTATGTTATCTACTATAAATGCTTATCCCACCTTTTCCCTCTTCCTGCACACTTCTCTCTGACCTGCAGAAACGTGAATCTCTGATGCAGTCATACATCCCACTCAGGAGAATCTCTTTCCTCTAAGTCTCATATTTCCAAGGGGAGGGACTTCATTAGTTAACATTCCTGGCTGTTGGCCTCTCCAGCCATGTCTCCCCGGGGTGGATGACTAGCCTTATTGGTGTCTGCTAGAAGAACAGGATGTTGGTGGCTCAGCCCGTTGGAGTGGTTCTTCTCTGTGATCTGTCCACAGAGGGCACATTTGGTCTCTCTGCCTTTAGCACTGGTGCCACTTACCCCTAGGGAAGAGGCCTGTCACTGCCAGTATTACTTAAAATTAAGCTTGGCTACAAATGACAGAAAACTCAAAGTGACCAGTGCTGAAATCAGATAAAAGTTAATTCTTTCTTTCATGTAATTGAAATCCAGAGTTAAGCAGTTTAGGACTAGCTGACACTTCATTATTATCTTAGATTTCTCAGGCTACTATAACAAAATAGGCTGGGTGGTTAACATAGAAAACGAACCAAAGGTGCACTGAAGGGTGGAATTGGACTTTTAGCAGTGAACTTAATGCAGCATATACACACGTTGATTTATAAGGATGCACACTTGAAATTTAAATGTCATTATATGAGTATGAAATTATAAACATTTTGCTATGTAAGAGAAACAGCTCATGAATCTCTCTTGGATTTACCATATCTGGAAGAAAATAAATGGAAAGTATGGTCTTTTTTCTAGCCATCCAATTCTAAAGTCAGACTCTAGCCATATATTCCCAAGGAGTAGGAATTGGTATATAAAAACCCATTTAAGTAGGTTATCACTTTTTTTTATTAATGTGAGAACAGAGTCAACTTACTGCTGAATTACCATGATTTTTATAAGAATAATTGTATCTATTTTATGTTAGATGCACATTCTTTTACTATTGGACTCATATGTAGTGAATCTAGGTTTGATGTTAGATAGCAACAAAGCCACCCATCACTTTTCAGTGCACACAGTATTCAGAAGTGAGCATTCCTGCTGACAAAACACATTTGAATAAGATTCCTGAACTTAATTCACAGAATGATTCATTTCATGTCACACACACTTCATTTTTGACTCATAAAGTACGTTGCAACAGGCTTTGTAAGACTTATAATTATTGAGGCTATTTTTATGCTGCTATTCACTGCCTTTTCCTAGTCTCTCTGCATTAATAACTAGTTTTTCCCTCTTCATTATTTAGTATCCAACCAAGGAGAACTGATGTCAACCAATCAGCATCTTGGGGGATGATTTCAAAAATCATTTGCATTCAAAAGCTTAAAAATATTGGGTTCTTACCAATAAAAATTAAGTCTGCTCTTCCATACTAGGCACTAAGCTAGGTCTAGGGTACTGTGAAAATAAAATGTAATTTGTGCACCAGCCTTCTCCGCTGAAAATTTAAAGTTTATATTACAGAGCCACCAAGATCCTTTCCAGGAGAGATTTGGAGTCTATTACAAAATAATCACTACCACTGACTTTACAGCTAACTGACTGCTTTTGTTTGCATGAGAAACTGAGCTGCACCAGCAACCTCGAGAGAAGCATCTTCCATTATTAACCCCATTTTAACAGAAAAGGAAACTGTAGGTTAGGGTCAAAACAAAAGCCCCATTGTAACTTTGACTTTCAACATCAAAACTGCTTTTAAAAATCCCACTCTATACATTTCTTGATTCTGCATATCTCTCCAGGTCAGAATAAAGAGTATGGAGTGTTCTCAAAGAATGGTGCCTGAATTTCCCACATCAGACTCATCTAGGGCACCCGCCCAGGTCAACACCTGGGTTCCACCCCAAAACAACTGAGCAGAACCCAGGAGAGGTCCAGAAAAGTGGCAGCTGAATAAGTGCCTCCAGATGATTCTCCGGCCCACTACAGTTTGATTTCCACCAGAGTAGGGCCTCACAGGAAGAAAATGAAAGAAAGAATAGAACATTCCAGGCAGGAAGAAGTATGCGAGTTGAAATTTGGAATTATAAATGTTTGTGGCAAACTCAGAATCTTTAACTGATAAAGTTATCCATTGCATCAATTTCTAGATGATATCATAAACTAATCACTGAATTGATCATTAAAGGGAGAGGCTGAAATGCTTTTGGAGCTTTTAGACTTGGCAATAACTTCAGCATCATCAATCAGGCAGGGACTGCAGCAGATGAAGATCAAAAATCTGCCTTTTCTGAAACCAGGACAGTTACTTTAATCCCAGACAAAATCTGCTGCTGACTACAATAATCTGTTTTCTTCCTCTGGGAGCAGATTTTTCTGACTGAGTTACATACCGGTCCCAAGCATAATATGCAAGGTAATACTCGGAGCACTGGACTAGAAGCCAAGCAACTCTGGTTCAAATCTTGTCACAGTCACTGCAGTCAGATTAGTTTAAAAGAACAGGGGAGTTTACTGTAAAGACATGAAGTATCTATCACAGATGCAAAAAGCAGATCCCAGTCCCTGGGAAAAATTGTTCCTTCTCTATAATTCTCTACCTCATTGGACATACTTTCTCATTTTTCTTTCTTTGGCCAGAATAGCTCTTTTGTTGCCATGTTTAAAGGATGGAACACAGGACCCTGCTCTCAGTAACAGCTTATAAGTAGGATTCACTTACTTGGAAAACACTATTCTATGCTCTTTATAAGGAATTATTCATTTAACCACAATACAATTCTTTGTGATAAGGATACCACAATTATTCTCTTTATACATATGAAAAAAGGCAAAGACACAGAGAAGTAACTGGCCCAAGGACACACAGCTAGTTCCATTATGCACTCCAGATTGAACTCAAAACCCATAGATTTGTGTCCTCCATCTCAGTCTTTCATGTCACTCACAAAGGGTTCAACAATGGTTTCTCTAATTCCATATTTTCAAGTAGAACCAGAATTTTCCAATAGGGCCAAGGGCTGGGGTGACAGAATTCTCTAAAGAATGAGGGGTCTGTGCTCACAGAAAAGAAGACCTGAAGAAAATCCAGAAGCCATCCTACAAAAGCGTCCTCCATGGCTGTTAATCCAATCTACTGTGATGTTCTACAGGCCCTTGGAATCTTTGTGTTTCAATTTCTTCCACCATAAAAAGAAGGTGTTGATCCTGCTCAGGGTTTCCCAGAATATGTGCTGTGAAAAATTGTTTCCATGAGCTGCTGGGCACATAGAAAGTTCTGTGGTCAGCAGGAAATACTATTCGCTCTGCCCACCCTTGGCTATATCCAATGAACTTTAGGATATTGAAAGCTCTGAAAGATAATTGTTTAACCTCAACACAGATTTCCTAAATATTTTTAACTGCAGCAACTCTCTCCCACTTTCTGTTTAGATACTGAGCCTCCTGCTTCACAGGAACCATGGAAGAACTCAGTTAAGAATGCTATCACATCCCACAACAGATCCTTCAAGTCCTCCTACATCTACATTCCTCCTCTCTGGTTACATTAGCAGAGGTGCCTCATCTCCTTTCTAAGGTTCCTAGATCTAAAGCTAGCGTCCACTGCCTCCCACCCTTTCAATAACCTTACATGTCAATTTACCTGGTGTTCTGCAACCATCTCAGGCCAGGTAGGTTCATCACCGGTTCAGGCAGCTTGAAAGAGAAACTTGGAGCCCTTGGCATAGTCCCCCCGGAATTTTAATAGTATGCAGGGGAAACAAGCCAGCAGGGAGGCAGGTATTCGGCACGCCTGCAAATCTCTATATGCTCCTTCCTCTCAAAGCCGTTCTCCGCTGCACTCCACCACAGTCCTCCGGCGCACACTGCCTTCTGTGACGCCGCCGCCCTGCTAGGCGCAGTCTGGGCATAGATGTGCCCACTTACACACGCCCACACTGGACTCCAGGTGCCCACTATCAGGCATGCGTGCCCTGCACCCACACTCCCGAGTGCTTCCTGCATTCAAGACTGCAGGTGAGAACCACAGACACCGATGGTGCAAAAGCTTAAACAATCTTCATTTACCCTACACCTGTTCTCTCTAGCAACCAATCAGTGGATCAATCCATCATCTTTCTCTCTTCATTCCACCCCCCTTCCATGGTTGAGAACATATTGCTCTACGTGACATTGACAAACTCCTTATGGCCACATGAAGAAACAGTTCAAGAATACAACTCATATCCCAAGAATGGAGCAGAAAGAGACAACCTGGATTTTATGCATTGTTGAGTTATTGGATCTACCAGACCTGACATTTAACTTCTTATTGCATGTTCAATTTCTTGTTGCATGTCCTAGTTATGTAAGTTAATTGAATCACATTTTCTTGAGATACTATCAAATTCATTTGTGTGGTTCCTTTCAGTCTAGTACAATTCAGTGGCTTTTTAATTCTGTGTGGCTAAGATCCTTCCAGCCTTGGACACAGTCCATGGAGACATAAATAATTCTAAGGGGTGCTGGAAGAGAAGTCCAGGGGACAATTCCATTTTCACTCAGTTACATAATATTCCTTTCCCTGTTTATTGGTTAGACCACTGCACATTCCCTGTTCCTCTTGGGTATATTCAGGGGAGGACTAAGATGATGACAGGTGTGTTGGTGACCCCATCAACCTTGCCTCATGCCTATTCCTACAGCTCCACTCCCAGCAGTTGCTATTGCCCTGTTTCTGACATGCTCGTCATTCCAGAACCACAGACACAACACGAACTCCACCATCATCATCCATCACAGCCCCAGCTGCTGCAGGCTGTTACCATGGGTTAGCTACGGTCTTTAGGGGAAACTAACCTAAATTGCTGAGTTCTGTGTTAGGACAGCATTTAGACAGTATCAGTGATGGCTGGCTGATGGAAAGCTCCCTATATCCACCACTCCCACACCTCTCATTTTTAGCCTCATGGTCATGATGCAGGTGCTGTGATTAACCCTATTTTCGGGGTGAGTTCATGTGCCACAGAAAGGTTAAATAATTTGCCAAAGTACACACAGCTGGTAAATGAAGTCCTTTTTCCTAGCTTGTGAAAAACAAAGGTAGAATGATGTTCCTTGATTCGATTTTTTTAATTGAAAAAGTCTTTTCTAAAATGTTTAATTAAAAATCAGCAGGTACTAAACTGTGCAAAGAGTGATAAATTGAAAAGCAGACATTTCCCTCACCTGGTTGACCCTTTCTAGCCATCCTGTCCTGTCCTGGGAAGGTAGCAACACTAACAGTTTCTGGAAGATTGTTTCCAGAAATTTCCTTTGCATGAACAAAAAAGCAATTCTTCCTTTTAAATCAACTTTTCTTACCTTGAAACAAACTTACACACTTGTCAGTTGCCTTTTTCCTGTGTCTCTCCCTGCACCCCCTCCACACACACACTGCAGTTCTTCTTGTCCCTCCCAGGAAGCTGGAACTGGCTAGTCGACTTCTGCTCACTCAAGTCATCTTGAGCGCGGTCACTGGATCAGAGAACAAGAGCTCAGTCACCAGCATATTGTAATAAGAGAAAGAATAAGCATCTTGTGTTAAGGAAAGATGCAAAAGATCCTGAAAAGCAGAGTGTAGGGTCAGAGAACTATCAGGTCTTTCCACCCTCCTGCCACTGGTATAATCATGGACACCTAGGCAAGTGGGCGCACCTGGGTTTGGACACAGGTTTATATGGGCGGCATCATGAGGATGCCAGTACCAACCAGTAGCAGCAAGACCAATGAACAAGCAGTGAGAAGACCAACAAGCAGCGAGAGTACCAATGCGAGACCGTTGGTACCAGCAAGACCAACAAGCAGCAGCAGAGAAGACGCAGCCAAGAGGGTGAGATGCGTGTAGCGGCAGGATGGGAGCACTGGAGCAAGGATCGGGATGGTTCTGGGCAGACGGGTCAGGGAAGGAGAGTCTTGGAGCCCTTGGTGGCTTTTCATACTTTATTTAGTAGAGGTGGCAGGCATGGGCACCGGGGGGCTAGGAGGCTGGCCAGCCTCCCAGCCCCCAGCATATCTCACCCTCTCGACTGCTTTCTTCTTTCTCTGCTGCTGCTGCTGCTGCTCGTCCTGTCGGTTCTGTCGGTCAGTCCTTGCAGTTCTGTCTGTTGGTCCTCGCAGTTCTCTCTGTTGGTCTTTGCAGTTCTGACGTCCTCATGATGCCACCCATTTATGCCCATGTCCCAACTCAGGTGCACCCACTTGCGCATGCCCACCCTGGAATGCTCGCAGCACCGCAGGTGTCCATCATCACAGTGGTAGGAGGGTGGACATACCTGATCAACCTTTACCCCACAATGCGCCAGGGGCTGGGAGTACTACCAGCCTCCTGGCCCCCCGGCACCCATGCCTGCCATGTACCTGATGCCACCTCTGCGAATAAAAGCATAAAAGCCACCAAGGGCTCCAAGACTCCTTCCTTTACCCCCCATCTGCTAAGAACCATCCCGAACCTGCCCAGTGTGCCCCTTTCCTGCCACTACATAGAGGTTTCCAGAACAGTCTTACTGCAGCCCTGTTGGGCAACTTTCCATTTCTTGTGCCTGCATTGTCACCCTAAATCCTAGGCTCTGCCTAGTTGCCAGAATGTCAGGGTGAGTCCTCAGCTGGACAGTCCAATAAACATCACTGGCAAAGACATTCCAAGGACCTACGCTGTCCTGGAAATCCTCAAGGGAAGACAGCCCAAGTATTAATTTGGAGATTCAGACTTTTTCCCCTAAGCAACATAAGAACTGCTTGCACAGCATTTACCTTGTGTTAGGTACAAGTAATCTAGAGAGTATTGAAAGTGTATAAGAGGGTGTGCATTGGTTACTGGCAAATATAATGCCATTTTATTTGAGTGTCACAGGATGCTGGTAGCTGCAGGGATCCTGGAACCAGTTCCATGCGGCTACTGAGAGACTGCTGTGTAAGAAAGAAATATCTGAAGTATGAGGCCCATTGCAGGTGTTTATCTGAAATTAAAATCTAACTTCACTCTGCATTTTATTTGCTTAATCTAGCAATCCTCCTCCCTACCATTTACTCCAGTTCATTTTGGAAAAAGAAAAAGACCTCTCTCTCCCTCTACATCTAAAACCTAACCTCTTCTTCTACCATTTCATGAGAAAGTTATTTACGATAAAAGTCTAGATCACCAGGTTTTACTCAGTCTGTTTGAAGCAACTGCCCTGGGAATATTCTCTCCAAATTCCAAGGTACAGAGGCGGGGGATGGAGCTAAGTGGGGCCGCTTGCCCTGCACACTCAGCTACTTGAATCTGGGTAAGGACTCCGTTTCTCTCTAGCTATTATGAAAGTCCATCCACTCTCAACACCTCAGAGGTGACACATAGTTAAACACAAGCAGCCACGCACTAGGGTTGCAAAGAGCTATTTATCACTCAGTTCATAGAAGGACCATATCTTTTATTGTCAATTTGATTAAAGGCTTCAGCTTCAAAATAAAATTCGTGTCCAAGGGGCTTTCATTTTCCCTTTGATAAACAGGCATAATTCACTTTTCTTTAATGTTGTTCCAAAGAGTGTTGAGTTACAATGGGGTTTTTGTGATGCCCCAAAAACATTTTTGAAACTGTTCTTATCTTTCCAGGTTCTTGCTAACAGCCACGGGGCACTCTCTTGGGTATAAGTCTGCCTGCTCTCGCAGAGGCTCAAGGAGTAAGTTTATTGCTTCTGGAAGTTGGATCTCCTGAGCGGGAGGGAGAAAAGGTTCATAGAAATTCTTTTCCATAAAAGGCCTTATCAAATGACTGAAACACAGCACATGAGGTAACTAGTTCCAGATTCCATTTCAACCAGCATTTTGTGAACACCACGGAGGAGGCCGCCCAGATACCAGTGCTGCTTGACCTCGACAGCACGCGAGAACCACACAGGGAGCTTTAGAAAAACAGTGCTCCCTGGGGTTCACCCTCGAAGAGCCTGGCCCAGTGGGTTTGCAGTGAGGACTGAAGATGAGTCTTTAAAAAGTCCCCTAATTATTCTAAAGTGAAGGGAGCCGCAAAGAACACTGATCTGTACGTACACTGCCTTCTGTCCTCTGCAGCAATCTGACCGGGCAGCGGAAGGCTCTTCCCTAACAGGAAGCCGTTGCTCCTGGAATGCCCGTGACTTCCACCTCAGATTTGGGGTTACTTTATTCTATGTGCAGTTTCATACCATGAACACTCAAGACAGCAGGAGGTTGCAGGAGTTTTGTTGTTGTTTTTTTTTTTTTTAACCGAGTGCTCTTAAAAGAGTACAAATGCTTAGAGTCTCCGGCAATGACTTCTCCTCTAAACTTTCTATTATAAAATATTTAAGTAGACAAAAGGGAAGAAACAGAATAATAACCCCCATCATCTTTCAACGATTATACCTATTTTTCCCAGTCTTGATTCTTCTCCAGTTTTGTTTTTGCTTTACTCGATTTTTAAATCTTTTTTTTATTGCAGTAACGTTGGTTTACAGGCTGTATATGATTTAGAGGTGTAGGATCACACCTTCAGGTGTATGTTACCGCCACACACCCACCACCAAGGCACCTATAGTCGTCCACAATAGCTTGGATTGGTATCTTTTTAAACTTCTTATTTATTTTTATTTACTTGTATTTTTTTACTAGATTTTTTAAAAGCAGATCTCAGGCATCACGTGATTCTCCTGACTCATAGGATACTCCAACATTGACCACTATCTAATACCCGAGGGCTTTATTTTTTATTGTGGTAAAATAAAAATAGCATGGAGCTTACCACTTTGTCCATTTTTAAGCGTGTACATTCACAGGTGTGTACCACCACCTCTGCTATCTCCTCCAGGACTTATCTCCAACAGAAACTGCACCCATTAAACAATAACTGCCCATTTCCCCCTCCCCTTGACCTCTGGTAACCAACATTTTCTCTGAATTTGGCCATCAGTGGAATCATATAATATTTGTTCTTTCGTGTGTCTGGCTTGTTTCACTTAACATAAAGTCTCCAAGTTTCATCAATATGTCAGCCTGAAAGACTTGATGTTTTTCTGGAGCAAAATCTCATAGCACGTTTAAGCTTAACAAAATTAACATGATGTTCATTTCATATGATTACTTTAACAGTGCCCCCTCACCCAAAACCTAGCACTTTTGTGTCATTCCTTTGTTAAAGAAACTGGGTTATTTGTCCTGTAGACTTGTCCACACTTGGGTTTAGCTGGTCAGTCTTGCTCCCTGGCAAACATTGAGCAGGCTCCTCTATCCCAGTATCTCCTGAAAGCTGATGTGTAGACCTCAGGGTTTGGTGAGACTTGTATCCAATTTTTTGGCAAGAAGACTTTCTGGGGAGTGATATGTACACCATGTTGAACCATTCAGGAACCCAAATTTTCACATGGCCAATTCTTAAAAAACATAATAAATTTATGGGGAATACACCTGAAAGGAGAAAGCATACAAGCATACATTGCACAAAAATGAACAATGATATAATATTTATATATTTATATATGTATGTACACACGCACACACACATGTGTATATTTATAAAACAAAACTAATTAAGAAAACTGCCTGGAGTAGATCACAAGCCCCAGGATGGCGGCGATCTTGTCTATCTCTTGTCCTCTGAAACAGAACACAGTTCCTGGCAGAGTTGGGGTCTGATAAATACATGTCATATAAAAGAAAGAATGAAATGAATGCTTCATTGATTAATTTAATTTAATTTAATGATACATGGACTTTTGGGGGCAACTTTCCAAATATGTTTCTCCATCTTCTTTACATGCATTCATCTTTATAAAGGAATGCCTGAATTCTTCTCCTTAAATTCTGTCCATGATTCCATCTCAATATGAATTTTAAATATTTGTCAAGAGAGTGTGATCCTTTGCCAAGTGTCTTTTCTTGGAAATCTCACAAGGAGCCAAGACCTGGCTTTGATTTCCCCAAAGGGCTTTGAAGTCTCTTACCTGGATTTTCTGTTGCCCCATTTCAATCTCCAGAGAGCAGCCAGAGTGAAATTTTTCAAGTGCAGTTCTGGTCAGGTCACTTCACCTCTGAAAACCTCTCAGTGTCCTTCCATTGTGCTTAGAACAAAGCAAACTCCCAGCTGAGACCCTCAAGCTCCTGCCCATCCTCTCATGCTCATCCCTCCAGTCTCATCTCTTAGCCTCTCTTCTCCTACACTATCCTCCTTTCATCTCTCTGATCCCAGATCCTGTCAGTCCATTCCCCCTGCATTTTTCTTTGCTGGGCCTGCTTCCCACTAGCTCATCTGATAACTGGTTTGTCCTCAGTCTTTGGGTTCCTGATCAGTTGTGCTGGGACAACCTTATTTAAAATGGGTTTCCTCCCCCTGCCCCCTCCCCCTGGGTACATACTTCATAACAGTCACTATATCTAACAATCGTATTTGTTGTTCAATGTGTACCCTTGTTTAGTATTCCTATTCTCTATTAGAACAGAAGCTCTATGAAGACACAATTTATATTATTCATAGTTCTACTCTTAACAATTAACATAGCACCTGGTGTAGAAGATGAGTTTGATAACTATTTCCTGGATGAATGAATGAAGGCAAATTTATTATATATTATAAATGAAGAATACCCAAATTCTTT
Source organism: Galemys pyrenaicus (assembly GCA_019455555.1). NCBI lineage: Eukaryota > Metazoa > Chordata > Mammalia > Eulipotyphla > Talpidae > Galemys > Galemys pyrenaicus. Next base: position 28,965,033 of record JAGFMF010011752.1, on the reverse strand, counting down.
TATCAGACTCTACTCCTTACATTCATCCTCTCCCCATACACAGCTAAGCCTTTTGACACACTATAGCTATACTCTAGGAAAGCTTCAAAGAGCTTTGATCTGCCTATTTCTCCAGGCTTCATAGGTAATTCCTTTAGAATTAGTCCTGTTCCCCCACTGGGCCCTTGGACTAACTCCTAAGATTATTTCTTTTTGGATCTGAAGATCCACATTATGTCTGTGGTCATACTTAGACTCAGCTTTATTCTTACTTCTCCCTCTGACTTAATACTTGTCTACTCTCCTACTTTAGTAGTTAACTGGATTTTCTGTTGCCCCTTTTCAATGTCCAGAGAGCAACCAGAGTGAATTTCTTCAAGTGCAATTCTAGTCAGATCATTTCACCACTGAAAACCCTTCAATGTCCTTCCATTGGTCCTAGTGCTAGTCTCTATGCTGGGCCATGCTGTTATCCACCCAGGGGCACTCCTCTGGATCCACCCCCAGATCTTCCCAGCAAAGCTTTTTGCATCACCCATCACCCCACCCAACTTCTACCCACAGCAGCTAACACTTATGGTGGGCTGTTAAGCGCTATTACATTAAGAGCAAGCAAAACTTTGCCTGCCCCTTCTCTATGGAAAAGGGGAAGGGTGTCCCACAATCTTGAAAAAAAAAAAGAGGAAGTGGGCCTGCTTCTCTTATAAACACTTAGAACAATAAGAAATGTCAGCATTTTAGAGTTGAAGTATTACATTAAGCCACACGAAGCTGCCAGTAAGTTACCTACCAAAAATAGATGGTCATATCTCTTAGTTGAACATGCCACCAAGCCTGCCTCTCCCTCCCAGACAAGGCACACAAAGCTATGTCAGCTGTCTTGAACTATTGTGGAGTAAGGAAAATATGACCCACAATTAAAGGGTGAAGACTGGAACCAAATAACTTTGTGGAGGAGAAAGTCTTCCAACAACTTTGCCATTGCTTAGGACACTTAAAGCCAAGATAAAGAGGGATATTGGCCATTCATTCAGCATTACAATTTTATATAACAATATAACAAATATTGTTATATATATAAATATAACAGAGAAATTTGTATAAATATTGTGGTATATATAGCATTGTAATGTTACATAACATCATGACATTATGATATTAATGTCATGTTATCTTTTTCCAGTCTTATTCTAACTTTCTAGAAAGGTCTCTGTGTTATAACAGAAACACAATGAGAAAAAACATGGTTTAGAACCAGGTCCATTCCTAATCAGCTATTTGACCAGTTATTTGACCAGTATGGGGAAATTTCAGACTCTTTATCAATTTCTTCATTGATAAATGGCTATAAAAAGTACCTACATCATACTTTTAAGATGAAGCATGTTAATGTATATGGCAAGTTGCCTTCATTTCTCCTTGTCCCATAAATTCTATTTACAATTACATTTCCTCATGGCTACTTGTTTAAATCAAATGTTTTCAGAGTTGGGCTGGTGCTTAGGTTAAGTGGGATAAGAGACTGGAGTAAGGTTCAGAGACACCAGGAAAGAATCCCTGATGTATGTTGAGTTTCAAAACCCAGAGGATAACTGTGACTCCACATGCTTGCTGTCTCTGTTTGCTTTCCTGTTCTATTTTCAGATGCTTTATAAACATACCAGTATCAAAGAGCAATATCAGCATTTTACTGTCACATTGGACTCTGAAGCCCTTGGGCGATGTGGTTATTGGTCCTGACTGATTGTTGGCAAAGCTTCAAGGAGGAGCCACACTCACATGCTGCTGGAAGTATAAATTGAGAACAACTTTTGCAAGACAAATTGTTGGTCCCTATTAAAGGCCCAGAAATGTACATAACTTGGCCCCTAGAAATTCATAGCTAATAACTGGTAAGGATTCATTTTTCAGAGGCTTATTTATAAAAACTCAGGGAAAATCTTTCAATATCCAACAAGAAGGACTTGATGTTCCCATGATGAAATGAGAAAGCATGATCCATTACTAAGTAAATAAAGCTGATCATAAAAGAGCACAACTCAAACTTTATCATAGTTTTTTTACCAAGTATACCAAAATTTTAACAGTTTTAGATCTGCACTGAAGGATTGTGATTTCTGTGATCCTCTGCACTTTTCTGTAGTTTCCAATTTTTTCTCAATCTGCATTATGTACTTATAAGACCTTTAAAAGGAGTAGTATAGAAGGGGTGGGGTGACATGCAGCTTTTGGTTCTTAAGTTATTAAATCAAAACAACTTTATTTTTTAAGAAACATGTTTTACTGTATACGTTATTTAATTAGATGAATGCAAAGGAATATTAAGAAAGTCAGGAACTTTTGACAAGTCCTGGGGCCCTGGTCACCACACTTTTTGCTGTCTGTTGTGGCCAGGTGACTAATTCACAATGGTCAAATGCAGTTCTACTTCTAATGCAATGTGAAAAATTGACAAGCCTTAGAAATTAGAAACAAAGTTCTCATTTGTTTTTTATTAGGCCATTCTTTTAAATATAAATGATTTCTATCAAACCTGTTATAAATTATTTTAATAATTATGACTATATTATTTAATATAACTGAAATCAATGAATAAAAGACATGCCTATATATAAACTGACCAGATTTCTAATCCTATTTTGAAACACAATAATACTCACAGAACATAAATAAAAACAAAATTTTAATCCTAAACAGCTCTCCACCACAGGGAACATCTGAAACAATGGGAACATAAATAGCCAGTGCCCCGTCAGGATCATAAAAGCTTTAAGGATCAGCCTCGTTGCTGCTTCCCAGTTCCATATTGGGACGTGCTTAAAGGATGCTGCTGTTTTTCCATGCTACGTGTCAAAAATGGCCGCAACCAATTGATTACACTCAGTGAATGATACAATGGAATGTCAGGACAGCAGGGAAGCTTAGAAATCACATTTGCTCCTCTTTCTCAGTGAAGCATTCAAGCTTAGTTAAGTGACTCGTCTTAGGCTGAAGAGGGAGTCAGGTCTCTATGACATATTGGGGTTCATATGATAAATGGGGAAAGACTGTCAGAGAGCAGGTGAAACCTTCTCAAAACTGTCCATTTGGAATAAGGTGGGTTATGAAAAGCACCAACAGAACAAGGAGACTTGTCAGACAGAATTCCTCTCCAGGAGAGCATGGTTTTCAAGAGCATTTGTTTCAAGAAATGCCGTGATAAGTTTACTACAACTAGAAGTTGAGGCTTTGAAGCCATGACTGGTGCTGAGGCTATGTGATGTGGGGCAGTGTCCTTCTGCACAAGAGGAGAAAATGGTATTTGTTCATTTAAAAAGGAAGGATGTGGAAAGAAGAAATCAATGAGAAATGTTGGTCATGACATAAATATTGCTGAGTACATGGCTTTTTGTGAGATCCATAAAATATCATTGAACTCTGTGTCTAAGCTGGGTGGCCCATAAGGTCACCTGTCTCAACACATCCCTATTACCCTGGGACTTCCCCAGTTACTCCCATGTCCAAGGAACCCCTCAGTCCTGAGCAAACCAAACCAATTAATCACCCCCAGGGCAACATGTGCAGTTATGCGAGCTGGAGACCTCATCTGACATCTGAGTTACAAAACAAATTTTAAAAAATCCAAAAGTCAAATTTTGCAAAAATTGTCAAGTTTTGCAACAGGTTAAATGAGCAAAATGGGAAAGAAAACATCTTTCCACATCCAAAGAATCGATAATTTTTCATAAACCACTTCCTAACCCATCACAATACTTTAAATTATTTATGAATGTTGGCGCTTTAATCAGGAAGCTTCTTTCTTGCCATTCTTGTGCCTGAAGACCAGAGATCAGATTCCTGCCCTGCCAGTTGTGCAACTCACAAACCCCTGTGATATATGTAAAGATCACCGCTTTCTTTTAAACGATTTTATTTAATCTATGCATTCAAGAGTCAGATGTAAGGTCAGAGGCATGGAGGGTGAGAGGATTCACCAGAGACAGAGTGGGGAACAGAACAGGCAGATCAAATGAAATACACTGCTGAGGGGAGCAGTGGGTGAGACAGGAGAGGTCTGCTGTGCCATGTGGATCCCCTCCCTGGCCAGGGATTGAACTTGTGCTGCAGTGGCTGCAGAAGTCCTGCAGTACAGCACTCAATCCCTTGTACCACTAGGGAGGCCCTGTGAAGATCACTTCTGTGGTCAGTGAAAACAAATTTCCATATGTAAGACAGAGTATGTAAGATACTAATTCCAAATATTGAGATTTAAATGAGTTCATGTATGTTGAAGACCTAAACAAATGTTAGTTTCTCTGGGGTTTACTGGGTAGAGCTGTTTGCCTTTCTGTTCCATTCTAAGATCATCTGCAAGGTCACTAATGCTGAAGACAGAAGAAGGATGAATGTAAAAGTTCAATAATCTTAGGCCAGAAGCTTCTCCCTTAACCATACAAGCTGCCAAGTTCTCTCTCTCTCCTCTTCACTTGGCCTGACTCTTCTTCCCAAGTGTGTAGTCTTCTCTGAAGTAAGAGGAGGACAGATAATAACAGCCATATCCTTATTCTGGAGCTTCAGAGAACTAGAGATACTAGGACAAAAAGGTGAGAAAACCCACATATGAGGAAGCAATGAGAAGTCTGAAACCCAGAAGAGGGCCCTCACCTGTCTATACAGGCACCCTGATCTTGGATTCCATCCTCCACAACTGTGACGAATAAATTTATGTTATTGACAAACCATGCAGTTTGTGGTATTTTGTTATAACAGCCCAAAGAGACTAAGAAAATGTCTAGATTTTTAGGAGGCATAATTTATATATATATATATACACACACTATATAATTGTATATACATATATACATACATATGTGTGTGTGTATTCCTCACATGGCTTAAGGGACAAAGGATCTAAGTGGAACATCAGTTATAAGGGCATCAATCCCTTTTCTGAAGATTCAGCCTTCATGACCTACTCATGACCTGAAGAACCACTCCAAATACTATTATCTTAAGGGTTAGGATACACACACACACACACACACACACACACACACCCCTCTCTCCTCAGGTAATTCCAACGTAGAGCGAGGATCAAGACCCCTGCATTTAGCTTATATGTGGTACAATGGACCTCACACTGGACAGTTCTGAGGCAATTAAAATGCAAATCACACACTGAGAAAGGTTGCTGTGGTGGTTTAGAGTGGAGACTTGGGATCAGGAGACCTAGGATGGAATTCCAGCCCTCTCCCTGTGTAATTAGACAAATTACTTGATTCCTAGTTTCCTTAGGCATAAATTGGCCTTCCAATTAGATGAGTGGAGAAGGTACTTGTAAATGTTTGACATTGCAGAATAAGACACAGAATAAATAGTAAAAAATGGCCTATGCTTACTATCGCTCAATCCTCTGTGAGACAGAACACTCAAGGAGGTCATCTCTAAGGTGCCTCACAGTTTTAACTCAGTGATTGCGTATTATGTAAAATAGCCATTGGAAAACATTTTCTCTAAAGAAACAGATAGTGAATATTTTAGTTTTTTCCAGCCAGATGGTCTCTGTCACAACAGCCAAACTCTGTCATCAAAACGTATATTGCCAATCAGTATACAACTGAATGCAAATGACTGTGTTCCAATAAAACTTTATTGATAGAAACCAGTATAGGGGTCAGAATTGGCACTGGGCAATAAGTTACAGTACCTTGATGTAAAGGATAAAAGGAGAAGGTAACTTTTCTTCACTCTGCTCTGTGATCAGAATAAACAAAAAAGTGTGTCTTCTCCTACATACAATTTAGAATATAGTTCTTCTCAATACTAAACTTTTACATAATGTTCCTGTGGTAATATTTTCCAAATATGGCCATAAGAAATCTCCCATTACACAGGCTTTTTTAAATAAACTTTGCCATTTTCCTGCTCAGGAAGTGGGATCCATGTTTTCTCCCTTTAATTCTGGGAAAATTTATGAGTACACACAACGTTACTTTTGAGGGTTAGGTCATAAAAGGGGAGACAGCTTCCAGCTGGTTCTCTTGAGACTCTTACATTTACAACCTAGACACCATGTTATGAGGAAGCCCAAGTCACCTCTGGAGTGACCCATGTATGGAGAGAAACTGGCAATCAGCACCAATTGCCAACCAAATGAATATACTATCTTGGAAATAGATCTTCCAATGGTAGATGAGCTACCTAAACTGAATAGAACAGAGAAGAAATGTTCCTGCTGAGCCTGAGCCCCACCCAGGTTGAAGATTCATGAACAAAGTAAATGTATATATGGTTGATTTAATTTCAGCCATACGTTTGGAGTGGTGTGTTATGAACCAACAGAAAAATTGGGGCAGAGAAGAGAGAAAAAAATATGATATTGGCTTTGGAACTGGACCAAATTGTAGCCATCTAAAGGATCTTAACAGAGTGTTAGTGAAAACCTAAAGGAACTCAAGGAGGCTATCAGAAAGAAAAGTGAATAAAACGTTATTTGAAGCTGGACGAAAAGGCTTTCTTATTAAATTATAGCAAAAAAAATTGACTATTTGGTCACTTGATTGTAGCAAGATCAGTAGGAAATATACCCAGTAGAGTTTGATGATTTAGCTAAGGGGATTTCCAAGAAGAATATTAGTAGAGCCATCTTGCTTCTCACTGTCTGTGATACTCTGGAACAGGAGAAAGATGAACTAAGAACAAACTGTTACATATGAATGAGCCAGGATTTGCAGTTTGAAAATAAAACTTTGCCTCTTTCTAGCCTCTCCAAGATTTTCAAATCTATAAATGGCTTCAAGGCACAGATGATCAAATACAGGGTGTGACTTTCAACCCCTTTGTTAATACTTCAGAAATATTTAAGGTGGTACCCAAGTCCCTTCCAGATAAAAGGACTTCTAAGAATCTGAAGGGCATATATCCCAGATCCTGTCCCTTACATAACAGAGTTCCAAGAATCATTACGTGTGATGTCCTTCAAGAGGCTCCCAGATGGCCAAAGATTAAGAGCCTGTTCCAGATAGGTTTGCAGGAATAACTTGTTACTAATGGGTAACAATACAATTCATAGAAAACTCATAATGTTTTTAAGATATTTTTTCTAGTGAAAGCACTGCTAATTCAGCTAGAAGAAACAGAGGCTATACAAAATTAAAAGAGACATTTGTACTGGAATGTGGACAAAGAAAATAATTTGATTGCAAACATGGACTACAGTGTATGGAAGAGAAAGAATAATTCAGAGGATGGAACCAAGAGTCAGAGAGTAAAACCAAAAGCTGTGGAGAAACATTTCTAGGAATAATTTTGAGCCCTAATCAAGGAACTAACAATATGCATCCGGGTGGACCACAAATTGTTATAGCCCCAAACAGTTGTGAATTGCTTAATTTACTTCTCTTTAGATGGCATAAGATTGTTCTATGAGATTGTTTAATGTCTGAGCTACATTTCAATGTATGTGAGGGGACAGATAACTTACTTTTTTAGTTACAGGCCTTCAGAATGGTACTGTGCACTTGACTGATTATACCATTTGAATGGTACCCACCATTGACTGTACACAATAACATAAAGAGCTGAGATTTGGAGGTCTGGGGACAGAGGTATGAGGACATTTTTTATAAAGCATGAATGTGAATTATTGGAAGGCAGATTATGGAAGATTTTATTTGTTTATTTTAAATTATTTATTTATGCATAGGAGAGCTGGGGTATAGGCCAGAGTCACAGAAGGTGAGAGGATTCACCAGAGACAGAGTGGGGAGCAGAACAGGCAGATCAAATGGAATACACTGCTGAGGGGAGCAGTGAGCAAGACAAGAGAGGTCTGCTACGCCATGAAGTTCCCCTCCCTGGCCGGGGATTGAACTCGCACTGCTGTGCTACAGATGCTTCACAGTGTGGTTCTCAACCCGCTGAGAGGACCCACTATAGAAGATTTTATTGTCCAGAATTCATCATAAGAGTAGCTCTGATCTCACATGTTCTTTTACAATGTAGCATGACACTATCAAAATGTGGTCCTCTGACTTCTGAGGCCAGGTCATAATGATGATCCCACCTCTGTCTTTTTTGAAGTGCCCATCATAGGAATCCAGACACCAGGCTGTGGGCAAATCCAAACATCTTTTGTGAACAGGTCCACTTTGGAATTGTTGACCATCTAAGTGAGCCAAATTACAAGTGAATCCTCTAGACTTCCAATCTTCCATAAACTAACTACCAATAATTCACATTCACCGTTTATAAAATATAGCCTCATTTCTTCCAGCTGACCCCACGTACAGTAGAGATGAGCTCTCTTCACTGAAACCTACACAAATGTCAGATTTTAGATAGGAATAAATGATTGCTATTCTTCTTAAGCCATTAAGGTTTAGGACGGCTTGTCATGTAACCATAGGTAGCTGGAACTCTTAGCAAATGGTGAAGCTCACCTTTGCACACAGACATTCCAATTCTAAAACCACATCTGCAGTTGCTATGGTCCAGATCCCCCTTCAGGACTGGAAGGCATAGTCCTTCAAATTCTGGGATACCAACAACTCTTAGCTTTTAAGCCTCAACAGCAATTGTCATTGACTGAAGAGAGCCACTTTGCCCGAGGTCATGACTGCTTCCATTCCCCAAAGTCTGATTGAGTAAGGACATAAAACTTTGGCCTCCTGACCCCAATGTGATAAACTGTGAAGGAGTAGCTCAACTTCAGAACTCTCTGTGGGGTCAACTGACACTTCTCTGCTGCTGCAAAAAACTCAACTTCCTTTTATCCCCGTTATGTTTTTTTCATGTTTTCTGTAGGTGCTGATTCTAAGACATCTTCCCAAAGGTTTGTGAATTAAATCTCCATTTCAGAATCTTCTTTTGGGGAACCCTAAGCAGCAACTCCGTTATTGTTAAAATAAGTAAGAACAGAATGAGAAATCTATAAAGGCAGTAAACTGCGGGCTTCAAGCAGATGCACCTGATGCAGCGAGGGGAGAGTGAAGTTAATGTATGTAAATATGTTTCACTGAATGCCTACTTATTGGGAATATAAAGTTAAGAACCTGCCTTTATCTTGAAAAGTGCACCATCTAATAAGGGAGATAGACCAGAAAACATAAAATCTATATAGTCTAATGAGTAGTATGAGAGAGAAGAATTCTAACAGAGTCATAAGAAGCCAGAGGGCCAAGGAAAGTATCTTTGAGCTTAGAAATGCAAGAGAACATGAGCAGGATACAGGGAGTCAAAAGAATTGCTGACAATACAGAAGGATGAATATGGTAAGTGATGTGGTTAGAAAAAGTTGGCAGGGGCTAGACCATGAAAGGCTTTGAGGAAATCCTGATTAGTGGAATGTATTTTACTTTATAGGAAAACAGGGCTCCACTGAAGGGTTTCAAGAAATACATCATCAGAATTACACCCACATTCTAAAAAGATCACTCTGGCCACATCTTGGAAGATCATTTAAAAAGTGACAAGACTAGAGACGAGGAGAGCATTTAGGGCTGATGTTGCAATAATTCAGATGAGAAATTATGATTTTTTAAAATTATTAGTCAATGGTGCCAATTAAAAGAAATGTACCTCTTCCCCAACTTCCTGCCAAAGATTAAGCCATCTAATCTGGGCGGTCTATACTAAATGTGGTTGTCTGTAATGACTAAATTGAGCAATTAGTTGATTAATCTCCTCGTTCATGGAAAGGCTAGGAAAGCAGAAGAAACAGCTTTATAAGGGAAAATTAGTTCCTCTGTCCCCCAGCACTCCCGAAAAAGTACCAGTTCCTCAAAATGAAGATCGATGTTAATTAGACACCTCTGTGACACACCACTGTCCAGCCAATTGTTGAGACATTCCAGGCACCCGTCCGGAGTAGTTTCCCTACCCAACAGAGTCCTGACTACTCCGGGGACTTTCCTCAAGGATGAGAAAATTTCAACTGGCAATGTTTTATGAAGAATGCCGACTCTGGCGTGTGCCAGAATTTATTTGCTATTTGTTTTTGTCTTAAAAAACATTCATCAGTCACCATTTCTTTGGGCCACCAGAAACCAGAGACCTGTGAAAAATGCAACAGGGAAAGAAGACTGGAGAAAGTCACTTTCATCATTGGCCTAGATTGGAGTCATCCCAAATTTAGAGTATCTACGATCTCTCAAAAATTTCTGGAATCCTTTAGGTTTCAATGATCTTGGGATTGGAAGTTTGGGAATGGAAGCAGGAGGAAAAATTTCTGTTTTATTTCTTATTAACAATCTACTCACACTTATATGCAATTATCCTAGTTCATTTAAATTTTTCATTTCTTTTCACTATTCTTGAATCTTTCTGGTTTCAGAAATATATAGTATACCTTTATTATTGACAAAATAATATAGGCTATACATGAACATGTTAAAAAATATAGTACAATACATTATAGTAATGGGCCTCCTTGGTCTTGCATTGGATTGAGCGCTGCCTGCTACACAGCACTGTGAGTTCGATCCCTGGCCAGGGAGCAGACCCAGATGGTGCAGCAGACCTCTCCTGTGTAGCCTGCTGCTCCCCTCAGCAGTGTATTTCAGTTGATCTACCTGTTCTGTTCCCCGTTCTGTCTGGTGAATCCTCTCACCTCCCACACCTCTGGCCTGTGCCCCAGCTTTTGTATGCATAAATAAATAAACCTTTAAATAAATAAATAAATTATAGCAAAAAAATTCCTTCATTTTTACTTACCCCCTTTTTTTTTCCTAGTTCTCAATTTCCATCCCAGAGAAGTCAGTTTTTAGTTGATTCTCTAACAATTATGTATATACTTTTTATATATGGTGTGTACTATCCAAATCATTATGCAGCTTCATTTTTTAACTTAATAATATATGTTGGATAGCTTTCTCTATTAGTACAGATAGAATTTTATTTATTTAGTAGTCACATAGGATTCCAGTAAAATTTTATGATAAAATTTAACCAACCTGGTACTAATGGACACTGAAATTTGCTACTATAAATAATTCTTCCATGAATTTCTTTGTGTGTATGTGTGTGTATTTGTGTAGATGTGTGCATTTGGCAGATGTATAAATTTATAGAAGTGTAATTACTACAATGGAAGAGTACATGCATTTAAGATAATGCCAAATTAGGACTGCAGCTTAGCTCTTGATTCTCCAGCATGTCCATTCCTCTTTTACTCATAACTTCTAAGTCTAAGAACCTGCACCTCTTTGCCTGTGGCATTTCTCTGGCTATCAGAATGTGCTTTGTCCATCCACACGGTAGCCCAGACAATTGTGATATGAAAATACACACAAACTGCTCTTAGTATTTCAATAACAAATTGGAACTGATGTACAAATACCTCCGGGGGCTTTCTTCTCCCTTTATTAGGGGAAAATTCAATAGTCTCTCCGAGCAGGACTGAATCTCAGTTGTCCATGATGGACAAGACTTTCTTTGGCTTCCTTCCCTTTCTTTTGCCACTTTCCCATCTCTTAGCAGCGCTACTTGGGATCACCACCAAAATAAACTACTAACCCTCAAATCATTGTCCCATGGTTGACTTCTAAGGAAATGCAATCAAAATGTACAAAGATTGTAATAGTTGGCATGTCTGCCAACAATGTCTCTTCCTATCCCTGCCTCCACTCCATCCCTACCCTAACTCACCATCAGTTTTATTGATTATCCATTCATTTATTCCTTTATCCATTCATTTAACAAATATGCATTGAACATTTTCTCTATGTCAGGCACATTGCTAGTCCCTGGGTATAAAATAGAGCACTGAAGAAGAGACATCCCATCCCAGTCACCTACATTCCTATCCCTTTAAATTACACCTAAACTTCTTTTTTTTAAATTTTTTAAAAATATTTATTTATTTATGCATAAAAGAACTGGGGTACAGGCCAGAGTCACGGGAGGTGAGAGAATCCACCAGAGATAGAGTGGGGAGCAGAACACACTGCCCAGGGCAGTAGTGGGTGAGGCAGGAGGGGTCTGCCCCACCATGTGGGTCCCCTCCCTGGCCGGCGGCAGGGATCGAACTCATGCTGCAGTGGTTTCGGTTTGCTTCATAGTGTGTTGCTTAACCCGCTGTGCCACCAGGGAGACCCCCTCAACTTCTTTTAATGAAAGTTAAGTCCAATATTTTTCAATGGTTGAAGCAAAAGCACTTAAAATGCATAATCTTGAGTAAAGCAACTCATGAGTGAAGGAGTCCAACAATGTATAATTAGCAACAAGACTAATTATCAAGTCTTTCCATTTTGCTAAAGGATGGAGCTGAAAAGAAGATGTGAGACCATTTAAAAGTCAAGGGAAACTTGAGAAAAAATATATTCTTTGTAGACTTCACATGCTGATCTGGACTAAGGTCTGGTAGAGGACAGAGAAACTGTGTACCAGGCAACTTGGTCATGAGGCTGCAAATGTTTTATGTTCATGATTTATGAGCATGTTTTTGTTTTTCAGACTGTCTGTTTTCATAGTAAAGAACTCTATTCCCAGAGTGCTAATTAATGGAGGTAGTATTATTCTTAAAAGGGCAAAATGGAGGGTCACTCCTATCCTGAATAAATCCCATATTCTGCCTTCTCTACTTCTAAGCCAAGACAGCCAAGCTTTGCTGCAAAGCAGTCCTAACTGGTAGTCAGGAATCCAGTCATAACTGGGCTGATGATTCGCTGAATAAAACTTATGCTTGTCTACACCAACTTTCTCCCATCCTTCTCAGCAGCTATTAATAGCTTTTGTCTTTCTATAGCCATGCTCTTCTACTTTTCTCCTTGTGTAAAGCACACGACCCTATTTTGTATTTTGAGGGGAAAAGAAAACTGGGAAAGCTGGATATGAGCAGCTTCCAGCCACAACCTCCCCTCCTCTGCTTCTCTATCCCCTGTCCTGGTTTACTGACTCCTCCTCATGAGGACCTACCTGGTCCCCTCCAATTCTCTACTCTAGAGCTCCTCGTATATCTTCTACATCTTCAGCTTCTCAAGACTTCACCACAATCCTTTGTCTTCAGTATATAAATATTCCCAAATCTCTGCCATTTTTAAATTTAAAAACTTTTCCTGTCACCCCCTATAACCTCTATATGCAGTTTCATCACAATATTCTCCACATTACTTCTGAAAAGATTTTGGATTTCAACACAATGCTCAAAGGAAGAACATAGGGGAACCAAATAATAGATCAGGGGGAAAATGATTACAATAGAAAAACACAACACAGCCAAACAAAAATAAACAACTACAAATTGGAGACATCCTCCAGGGAGGGAGAGGGAAAGAAATAAGAGTGGGAAGAGCACAAGAGACTATGGTGATGGTGCATTGGTGAATTGGTGGTAGAAAGTCTATGGGGACTACGCCTGAGAAAAGAAGGCAAACATTGTAAAAAAAAAAATGAATGATGATGTAAAATATATATAAATAAATAATTTTAAAAATTATAAAAAGTCAAATGTGAAGCTACTTGGCCTGATTATGTGACTTCTTCAACCACATTCAGCTGTTCAGGTGCAGGTATGAGGCTCACAAGAGATTCGGATCTTGGGTTTTGCTTGACCGGCATCATGGGAAGAGAGATGTACATATATACATAAACAAGAGGATAGATTAATGTAATGGGTCATGGGCACTAAGTTGGACAAAGAGGGAAGCAAAGGCATGAAGAGATACTAGAGAAATACTGTGGAATCAAAGAATTAGAGATCCCAATGGGGTCAAAGAATGACTAGAGGAGGACTGCTGAAAGAAGTGAGCTAGAAAGACAGAACATTTATGCAGAGAGTAGGATACATGGAAATTACGGAGGTAATCCACTTAACAATGTCTAGAGTATGAACATGGAGGCTAACTGCTGAGGTGGAGCAGAGGAATAGATGATTGGATGCAAAGATGTCAAGGTCAGGTTATGAGATGGCTCATCTGCATGGATGCTGAAATCCTTAAGAATGATGACAATCGAGTTCCAAGAAACAATAATGATGAAAAGAAAGGCAACCATCCAGACATTGAACTGAATTTTTAATAAATTGAATATTGAATAAGTATTGAGTTAATGAAGGGGACTTACCAGGAAGACTATGGGTAGATGCAACAAATGGTAGAGATGGTAGCATATTCTGACAGCTTGTGCTCCATAAAGGGCTAGAAGTTGAGTGTTTAGGGAAAAGAGCAAAATTCATCTAAAAGTACTCAGATGGCATAAGGTGGATATCTATCCATCATCTGATTCTGTTATGCATGAAATGAGAAGAAAAAAGAGAAGAGTTCTCAGAGAAGACTGGAAAAATTAATGTTCTCAAGAGGCAGAGGGTTTCAGTTCAAAAAAAGGGATGGGAGAGAAAAGATGAAGTGGGAGATTTTGCTGATGACATGTCATGAGTTTCAGAGGGTACAGCAAAAGAGTTTGGAGAAGGAATACAGACGATTAAGTTAGGTTAGGGAATGTGCAGAGGGGTGGAGAGTCCCCATGATGAAATGTGTCCTGAAATGTAAAGAGGGATCAAAAGCACAATAGTTCTTGTGGTCTTTTAGAAGAAAGTTAGTAATTAGCTCTGACCATAGCCTCCTTTCTGCAACTAGTCTACAAAGCAATTTTTAGTGATGAGGTGAGAAATGTTGGAAAGCAACGTGGTCTTACGAAAAGCATGAGAATCTTCTTTATCCTTATATGGAACCCCAAAACAGTTCCCATCAAGGCCTGGGAGAACCATATCCTTTCCAGGGACTGTTTAAGCATTAAGGGAGGTTGTTTTCTTTAAGTAGATGAAGGAGAGGGATTTTGAGCCTCTTTATTTTGCCTCCCCAGGCCCACCTCTGCGTCTGCTCCTTATACATCACTTCAGCTAACAATTTCCATAATAACAAAGATAGTACTTCAACTCTCCCATCATCAAAATCAGATTAAAAACTAATATATCATGTCATGTCTCTCTAAGTTGTATCTACAAATATAACAGAAAAACCAATGTGATCACTTGTGATTTGAATAAAATTTCAGAATCTGAAATTACCTGGGGTAGTTATTTAAGTTGAATATTTAGATTTGGTGTCTAGTGAGTTTTATTAGCGACATGGTGAATTTTAGAGTAGGTGATTCTTCTGAAGGCTTTATAGTCATTCATATTAGCTGGTTTATTTCTAGGTTGATATAAATATGGGGAACATCCAAATTAGTTTGAAATAGGTCACCTTGACCCAACTTTTCTATTATGGAAAGGCCAGGAGGAAACTGACAATAACACAAAATTAAGAGATTCCAAACAGCAGAACTTTATAGGCTAATGATATACTAAGTGTGTTTAAACATCGTCATACTAATAACATCAATGCTATTTGCACTTTTTGTATAATTGGTCATGAAGTAGGTATTGATATCTAATAGTATAGGTAAGTAGTGTCCCGCCCAGAGAATGAATAACTTGCCAAAGGTCACAAGTACTCAGCATTCCAGGATTTTAACCTCAGTCTGTTTCTACCTGTGATTATAGATAAGAGAACTCAGAGAGAATGAGTGACTTGTCCTAAGCCATAGAATTATTTGGTGATACTTCTGGGGCTTCTCAATTTCCCAGGTCTTTTCTCAATTTCAGTGAAACATGTTGGGGGGACAGCTATTTTCTCTTTCAATATGATGCTTGTCCCCACCACATACACACCTGGACCATCTTGATGCTTGATCTATCTTCCAAAAGAACCTGCTCTAAATCTTCCTTTCTTTTAGTATTGTCTCTCTGTTCTGAAGCACATACATCTAAATGAAAGGCTTTTCCTAAGCAAATGCCCAGGAATTCATCCTATTTGTCATTTGCCTCTTCTACAAAGTTTTAATACCCAGAAAAACTTCAGGAAACCAAAACTGATACTAGGAATGTCCAGGGACCCCAATCTGTTAAGGGGGAAAAAAAACCATGTTACCCATTCTAGGGGTTAGTGCCACCTTCATGCATGAATGCTACATAATCATACTCTAGTGTACATGAAGTCTTTAATGGGGGGGGGGACTATGGGAGAGAAAGATTTCAAAATACAGACTCCCACTGAAACTCCAAAATCAGCCATTCCTTTGCGGGTACCAGTTCAACCAAACAGGTAAGGCCCGAGAGCACAAGTGCCAGGAGCATGAATCCAAGTCACAATTCAGAAAGGTCAGACAGAGCACAAAGAGCTGGGACAGGAGAGAGGCAAAGTTCCAAATGTATTATACAAATTCAATCACCAAGGACCAGGATGATGGCTGCCACTATCTCTGAAGGGAGCTGGATCCAAAGCTCAAGGCTTCAAAGAGTAAAGACCGGGAGCAGGCCACCACCTGTCCCCTGTTCCTCTCCCCGTTCCCCACACAAATTAGCTGTTGTTCCTTCCTCCTTTCAAGCAGCAGTAGCTCTGTTCAGGAGGTCAAATTCACTGCATACTGGGAGTTACAGTCAGTGGAGTTGATAGTCATTCACTGACTGGGAAAACCAGCACCGCCTCCTCTAACTGTGCCTCATTAGTGAACATACATAGCAAAAATACACCTTTATTCCTGCTTGTTCTCCTGCCCAACTAGGATCGCTATACCTCATTATTCACGTTATCCGTCATCAGATCTCCCTTTCTCCATTTCAATAAGGTATCAAATGAATGGGCTCTTGGACCTGAGAAGGCTTCTAAGGACCATCTAACTAAAGTTCCACTAGTCTATCAATAATATACTTCTGATTCTTGTCTGTGAGCATGGCACATTAATCACCGGTGGCAGATATGTGCTTTTGTTGTTCCCCCCAACCCCCCAACAAAAATAGGCATAGTAATTATTTTTAAAGCCGGGTTATGCTCAGTGAAGTAAGTCAGAAGGCAAAAGAAAAATACCAGATGGTTCCTCCCCTAGGAGGAATATAAGGGAACCAAATAAGGATCAAGGAAAGGAATAAGAACAATAATAATAACAATAATAATAACAATAAAGACACAAAAATCAAAAATGAAAAGACAAGGACAAATTGGGGACACTTGGTGGGGAATGGGAAGGAGAGGGTTGAGGGCAGATGGGAGCACAGGGGACTGAGGTGATGGTGCACTGGTGATGTGGTGATGGGGAATACATGGGGATTACAATTGATGTCAAATATATATAAATTTTAAAAAGTTAATAAAAAAATAAAGCCGATTTAGTTTCTTCCATGATGTTGAGTAATAAGGTTTGTTCATGAAGAGAAAAGATAGTTGTGGTTTTCTATATTTGTGACCCAAGTACTCAGTACTAAAATGAAAACACGATATTGATTATATTCCCATTAAGGTTGAGGAAAAGTATGCTCTTCATCCAGAGAGCTACAGATTGACTATTTTAGAGACAGAGTTGACAGTTTACCAGTTAAACTTTGTCTATAGAATTTTTTAAATTTTTCCATGATTTTTCTCAAATAGCTATCTATTTGATTTTAGTGTATATTTCTATAACATAGATTCAATTATTCACTGCCAGTAAATTCACGTTATCATAATTGTAATTCAGTTATAGAAGCAGCAATACCCAACTCACCAGTGATCTGTGTTCTAAGTGTTCATCAACTCCAAGAAGTTTCAAGGCTACACAAAGGAAGTGAGGACTGAGTGGGCCTCCAGGGTGGGCCTCCCTGGTGCCACAAGGGCTTAAGTTACAGCACTATGAAGCTATCCACAGCCACTGCAACGTGAGTTCGATCCCTGGCAGCAGATCTCTCCTGTCTCACCCACTGTTCCCCCCCAGCAGTGTATTTCAGTGGATCCACCTTTTCTGCTCCCCACTCTGTCTCTGGTGAATCCTCTCACCCCCATACCTCTGGCCGATAGCCCAGTTCTTGTATGCATAAATAATTTTAAAAAAAAAGAAAGAAACTTAAGCCTGGGGACACTAATTCATTTGTTAGACAAATGACTATGAGGTCACACTTCAATATGCAAGTACTTAGTTTTACCCCAATTTTCTTTTAACTGTACTCCTACTTCTACGAATCACTTTAGTTTTTACTAAAGACGATACTTCATTCTTTTCCAGTAAAACTAAGCCTTTTAAATATCCTTAGTGCTGATAAACTGTGATTTCCCCATGATCTCCACAACAATATATATTTTTTAACTCAGTGGCAAAGTCCAACAAAGTAATGCTTGTAGTAAAAAAGGAGAGAAACAAGGTAACAGCTAGATGGGGAAATGGAATCAAGATGGGAAAGGGGCCAGTATATTTAATTGCTGATGAGAATGATGCAGGAGAAGGAGGTAATTGAAGATACAAGACAGAGGGATGAATTTCTGGAGCAAGCCCCTTCAATAGGGAAAAGCAACCACATGGACCTTTGTGGCTACTTGTAGGAGTATATATCTATAAATATATATTCACAAATGGGTGGGTAGAGTATGATTATGATGCTATTTGCAGGAAGTATCTCTGACCACCTTTATCTCTTTGATGAAACTAGAATAAATATGTTCATTAGAGAGTCAGGATGGTGGTAGAGAATTTGGGAGTGAAGAGAAATTCTGAAAATAATCATCTACAAGAAGAGACAAGTGGACATATGAGACAAATGGAGGATTACTGGCAAGCAGGGTAAAGCCCCATTCTCCCTTCTTTGGGGAGAACACATAGCAATGATGCATAACTTAGAAACTGATCATATATTCAACACTTCATTAACACATGAATTTCTTTTTTAAAAAAAGATTGATTTATTTATGCATACAAGATTGATTTATTTATGCTCTGGCCTGAGGTACAGGCCAGAGTCGTGGGATGTGAGAGGACTCACCAGAGACAGAGTATGGAGTAGAACAGGCAGACGGACTGAAATACACTGCTGAGGGGAGCAGCAGGCGAGGCAGGAGCGGTCTGCTGCACCACGTGGGTCCCCTCCCTGGCCGGGGATTGAACTCTCACTGCTGTGCAGTGGATGCTTCACAGTGCTGTGCTCAACCCACTACGCCACCAGGGAGGCCCTCATATGAATTTCTTTGTGTTCTGTGTCTTAAACAAGACAGCAAGCTCCTCAAAGCCACAGACCATGTCTTGTATTTCTGTGTGTCCCTACAGTGCCACCTAAACAGCTAGCCCGTAGTGGAGCATCTGTGACTGCCCATTACATTCACCTAGACACTTATCTGCTACCTTTCCAGGTCAGAAGATGATCTGATGTGCAGAGTTCACAGCCTGATGCCCTCAGAAAGAGAATGCAGTTTTGGAAGGTAGATTCTGAGCCCCTCAACCTTTTTGACTTGAACATTTGATCTTGGGAGGCAGGGTCATGATTAGGAAGGTATCTACTGAGATACACATATCCACAGTGGAGACTCATCTGCTCCAGATACTCCTCAAACAATAGAGCTCACTTTGGAAGACTTACATGTGTTCATTATAATATTGCCAGGCAAGTGTATTGAAACTTATCTGACCCATGGTAAATATAGTGAAAACTTTATCTGTAGCATATAGATGAATTTGATATTCTTTGTAAATTATTTCATTTTATTTTTTATTGAGGTAACATTGTTTTGCATCACTGCTTATATTTTGGAAGTCTAGGATCTCCCTTTCTAAACCTATGACCATGGTGCCCCCACTACCCAAGCACCCACAGTCTACCACTGTAGTCCATTGTGCTGCCTTCCCACGCTGGCACCCCCTCCCTGACCCCTCCTCTTCTGAATGTCTCTGTGTTATCATGAGAGGCCACATAGAATGAGCTGGAAGGAATCATGAAATATATTCTTAAATCATTTGCTTACTCATTTTTCAGAAACATTTAGAGATTTGTTTCTAATCTGTACTTTTCAAGTTGTAGAAAGTACAATTTCTAATGAGAAGAACAATTGATTGAGCTTGTAATACTAAGCTTGTTCTGCCAGCTAAGAGGTTTGAGGCAACTTGAGATTTTCATTTTAATTATTGCTTCTTTTAAGCATGATTACTATAACAGGTAATTTTACATTTTTTAAGAACTACCTCTAGATTCTTATATTTCTAATCTTTTTCAGCTTTAAATTATCTACAATCTCTTGAGTCCATTCTACTTTCTACCTGCATAAAAAATTACTTTGGATTCATGTTGTTTAGTTAAAGCTCACAGCAACCACTTTCCCTTTGTGTTTATACGAGGCCTCTTTTCAAAGTGGGTCAGTGCCACAATCTATTAATCCAGGCATTGGATATACGAATGTAGGAAGAACATGGGCTGAACTTCTAGTTCTTAGCATGTTGCCTGTTGTGCTATCTTTTCAGAAGGAATGAATAAATACGTAGACATATACGCAAGAGGAGAAAGTACAAACATGACCGATACGCCTAGAAACATTCAGATGAGAGATCACCCAATGAAATCATGAACTCTGAAGGAGAGTTGGAGGACATGAGACAGAAATAGGCTCCTTTTCCTCACAAAAAAATCATTCCCTTTATCTCAAAGTTAATCCTCAATTAGTCAACCATTTTGGCCATTCTAAGTATAGCTACCCTGTCTTCTCTTTTAGTCTTTGAAATTCTCTTATTCTTTACTGTTTTGCATGTTTGTATTTCATCCCTTCCAAATATGCATGTGTGGCTGCACGTTCATGTGCACACACACTCACACACACATAGAGCACATGTTCACTCACTCACCGGTGACTTTGTCTCATTTAGCACTATACCCCCAGAATCTGGAAATATCTGTTAGTAGGAAGCCTCCGTGTCTATGCACAAAGGAATAATGTATCAAAATGCCCATCCCTCACCAATGCTGTCTCACTCCAAAAATTTCCTGAGTTCCCCATGTCTGCTTGGAGCTCTAAGTGACAAGGATGAGCACCAGGTAACATCTTTTCCCAAGAAACACAACTAAATCCTGTGTCTCTATATCTCTCTTCTTTAACTGCCTCCTTCCCTCAGTCCACACTGAGCATGCGCCTTTGTTACACTGTTTAAAACAATGAACAAACCAGCACAATTTTAAAAAACAGCCATTTCTGCAGGATCTATAACTCTATTTATGAATACACATTAATTAGAATGATTATTTAATCTATACCTACCTCCATCAGAGACTGGTGTATGGTCTTACTTATCATTTTATTTCTAGTTCTTAGCATGTTGCCTGTTATGCTCAGTAGCCATTATATGGATGAAAGAATAGATAAATATATGAATAAATGCCTTCCCACAGACTGAAATTCGTACAAGAGGACAAGGCAGGTGCAAAGTGATGTGGGAGGTCTTTAGCTGGTGCAGGGGTTACAAGCGGAAGAGGTGGCTGGACAACTGAGGAAGGAGAAGTGGGAAATGGGTAATTTTCAGTTAGAAATGTGATGGATTTGGGGATGAAGATAGTTTAGTAGGAACTAAACCTACAAGCAGGGCAAAGCATGTCTTACAGTGTCATAAGTTTTCCAATTTGACCAGAGGGACAGATAAAGTTGTATAATATGAGGTATATTTATTTACAAAGGTCAGACCAGGCTGCATCATTAAGGGCTTGGGATGTTTTGTTGATTCTATAATGAGTCCAACAAAAAAGTTGGTGTGATTCAATACATTACCTTCCAGAATGAAGAACTGTGAAGCAGATAGCTGTAGTCTAAAAGTTGAATTACTTTTTCAGAGGACTCATTAGACATCACTTAGAACTAATTCCTTTTGGAGGAAAATTTGAAATTTAAGTAATGCAACAAATGAAATCATCTTTTTCTGATGGCACAAGACATGAAATAGTCTGATTTTACAAAGGTCAGCCATTCGGTGATAGCTAAGCTGATCTAATCTGCATTTATTTTCCATGCCCTAGACCTTTCCAGCAATGGCTCAGTTTGACAGGAGAAATGTACATGGCACTGTGAGGCTGAACTGAGAATGATCTCAGATGAAAAGGTCTTAGAGTGTTGCCTCTGCTTGCTCTTTCTTTCCTTCCCTTTCTTTCTCCCCCACTGCTTTTTACATGTTTGTTTTGTTTTGCTCACATACACTTATTTAACTGGAACTATGGGATTTAGCATTATAATTCCAAACATATCAGATTTCAAGTGCGTCTCTGTCTCAATTACTAAAATCAGACTTCCTGGGCAAGGAAAAAGCCTCCACTTTGCTCCCAGCACATGATTGGGACATAATGAACATCTGGAATGTATACTCAGCTTCTTTACATGATTACTGATAGACCCAATCCTATTGCGTTCTTCCAGAACTATAAAAATGTGTTAACATGGTTACATCACACACTTCAGCTGGTTTGTATAAGGCATGATTTTGCCACATGATATTTATTTAAGAAAGTAAATAATAGCCCCTTTCAAATTGATGCTGTAGCTCAGGATGCTCATGTCAACCCAAACCTGGCATTTCCTGCCCATTTTCGGGATTTAACCAAATTGCTTGACACTAAGCCGTGTAAACTTATTCTCCAGGCAACACAGTTTCAGAGTTCCAAGCGAGTAAAGTTTTCTCTAATTTGGGGTGACTCCAGTGCCAGAGTGAGTGGTTGGACTGCCTAACTAATGAGTTGCATCTCCCAGTCATGCATTTTAGAAATGGCTTTCCCTTCAAACACACGTGTACACACACACACTAACACACCCCTATTGTGTAGGATACCACAGTGCTGGGCTTGGGACATGGTTGCTATTGAAATTTTTCAAAAGAGCTCAATAGAAATCCTGTGGAACAATTATTTATAAGTTGCAAAAATGAAAATATATCACCACTGGGGCAACAAGCTATTGTCTGATGATTCCTAACTGCACTTACTGTCTGCTCTCAGTTCTCTCCCACTGAAAAGATTCTCTTCATTCCCATGAAGTTCTGGGTTTTGTGAGTCTATTTTGTATGTGGGTCTTTGGAGTGGGTTAGATATGGACCACAAGCATCTCTTGCCCCACTGAGATTCTCCATGGGGCAACACCTGGCCAGTTGTCAGTGGTTTGAAAACACTTGCTCGATCTGCAAAAGACACAAAAGTAAGTGGGTTGTAAAAGTCCAGATGTTGGAAGATTCAACCTAGATAGTCTCTTGGGAGAAACAGATGCCCTCACTCAGCAGCTCCAGGCCCTCTCCAAACTTTGCAAATGCTACAATTGCCTCTGGATGTCTGTTGCTTTCCAAAGCAGTGGAGTGAGTTTAACAACCTTGGCACCTTGCAGAGAAGCTAGCCAGTCCAGAATGTCGGATTGCTACCTTGATAGGAACCCAAGCTGGGAAGGAGCCTGCCAGTTGGGTTGGCAGGACTCTAAGCCCAGCAAGATCCAAATCTGAAGTCACCATTTTCCTTGTGAAGAATCAGGGATGTAAAGCCAGAGAGTATTTGATTAAAGGAAACTAATTCAGCTAGTATTTACTAGCCAGAGAAAGAAGGAGGTGGGATGGGTACACTGGGGTGAGAGGTGGAGAGGGGTAGGGGTGGAGGTGGGGATGGGAGAGAAAACACAAAGAATAATGTTGGGGGTGGGGGGTGGAAAGTCCAGTATACTAGTCAGTAAGCATTCTGGTCAAAGCATTCTACCTTGAATTGCAGGAATTGTGCCTAATCCATCATGAGCTACATTTGGGAAATGCCAGACAGGAAAAGAATAACTTTCTGAGAAGCCTCAAGCTGCATTGAATTTTAGGTTTGATCAGAGATATTTGCTGCTCTCTATCACAGGACAACCTGTAGATGCTTAACCTGTGGAAGCATAGTCATTAATGATTGAGTTCCACCTAAAGATAGTCTTTAGGACTCTAAGAAGTTGAGATTATTAAGTAGGAAATGTTAAGGTCTATGTCTCATCAGAACAAAGTTTACCTAAATCCAAAAAGGATTCAGTAGAACAGAATGGAATTCACTGTACAACAAAACAGCAAAAGAGAATGTTCATCTACTAAAGATATATAAATCATATCATATAACATATTAGATCAACCTGAATTTGAATCCTGACAATGTAATTTACCAGCCTGTGACGTTAAGCAAACCACTTAATTTCTTGCTGACTTTTCTCTTCAGTCATCCAATAAATACTTTTGAAAATCTGGTATGTTCCACAAACTGCACCAAGCTCTCTTCCCTGCTACCCATATAAATGTTACATCTCTAGTCAATAATAATGACAGATAGCACCTATCAGTGATGTTTTTAAATACTGCTTTGTGAAATGTTTCCTGAATCTAAAAATAAAACCTGTTGAATGCAAAAACTATAGCCATCATTAAAGAAAGCACAAAAGTACTCAGAAATAAGTTAAAAACCTTGTCATCCTGCTTCACAGAGGGTGACTGCCTTCCCTCCCCATGATACTCAGTCTTTGAGCACAGAAGCAACTGGGAAAACTCATTTTGCTAAAGAGAGAGTCCATCATCCCACCCCAAACAACTTTCCACTGACTATTCTCCACTGGTCTAAACAGCATTTTTTTTTAAATAAGGGGATGAATGCAATTCTTATTATCTAGAGAAATTAAGTACAGCTGTTTATGTGTGTGATTGTGTGCATGTTTGATTAGCAAGCTTTTTTTTTTCCTTCTTCCATTAGGAAAAGGCTATTGTTATTCAGTTTTAGGGAGGGCTGGCCAGTGTACACCTTCTGAGAAGCACTGGTGTGAAAGTTAATGATATGTGTTCATAGAATTGGTCCATAGTATCTGGCTGTTTGGCCAAACATAATTTTAAATAGTTCTAGTATAAGATTTTTGTAATGACATTACATTTGAACCAATAGATTTGAGATTAGTTTTCATAAAGTGGGCGAGCCTCATCCAATCAGTTGAAGACTTTCTCCCAGTGGGAGAGAGAATTCTGGCAGCAGACCACTTTTGGACTAGAGCTACAACTCTTCCCTGAATCTCCAGTCTGTTTGCCTGCCTTTTAGATTTGGAACTTGCTAAATGTACACAATGATGTAGGTCAATTCTTCAAAATAAATTAAATGTCTGATAGGTAGATAGATAGATAGATAGATAGATAGATAGATAGATAGATAGATAGATAGATAGATAGATAGATAATAAATTGGTATTGCCAGTTCTTTTCTCTGGTGGACCCTGATGAATAAAACTGGCTTTAAATACTAATTTTGAGCTCTGAGAGTAGCTGGGGCATGTGAAAGGGAGCCACGTGTGCTGCAGGCATATCTGAGGACCTGGAAGGAGCCCATGGAAGACTTTCATCCATGCTCAAGTTCTGTGGTATGCAGAGAATACAGTACACTCTCCAATATATGTGCTTACCAGGTGGACCATTACCAGCGGTTCCCTTCGATTCTGTGTCTCCTCTTCCATCAATTGCTCCAACTACTGTTTACACTGGAGCCCTCAGAGGAAGCAGTCTGAGATGTTCATGAACAATCACCTTTAAGTAAAGAATGGAAGCTGGAGACCATACTCTGCTCTCAAATAACAAAATAAAACATCCTTAATTAACTCACAGGAAGAGTGGGATGTTCTGATAAATCATTTTCTAGGATGTTCAGGGCTCATCAGAAACAAGAGCTGTTTGCCTGAACCCTTATTGTGGGCTTCATTTCCATTAATCTCTACTTACCAAAGTATAAACACAACAATTAAATTTTTCAAAATGAAATCTCTGGCAAGACCATTGTGTGATTAATCAGCACCACAGTTCTTCCTCCCCAGAAGGGCTCACATCAACCTGGGTTAGAAAGTGACCCTGGTCTGTTGCTGGATATTTGCCTTGAGGCCATAGACCAGTCCCAGAGCTAATCACAGACTCAGTCCACACAAATCTTGGTCTACAAGGGAATGGGGGAAATCGTGAGGGATGAAGACTGTCCCAGTTTTGCAGGTTTGTGAAGCCCACTGAAGGACAACATAAAGAGCCCCCAGGGCAGGACACAGAGAGTGAGCCTACAGATAGACTCACCCCCACTTCACCAGTGCAGGGAACTTTGCTGCTGCATAACTTTGCCCATGCTGTTCCCTCTGCCTGGAAAAGCCTTTACTGTTTGTTTTGTTTTGTGTCTTGGAGGTAAACTCAAGTCTTAAGACTTACCTCAAATATTTTTTTATTCTCCAAGGCATTTTTATGTGAGCCAAATCCTGTGAAAGAGTAGAATGAAAATGAAGGTGAACTTAAAGGGTCTCTAAGTTATCAAGAAACATAAGCAGCATATCTGTGTGGTAGTATTTTCTAGAATCAGGGCCTTTGATCCCTGCGTTTTCACTGTGACTCAGTGTTTTTCCTATAACACAGAGCCTTTTTATACCACAGTGACTCCCCATCACCAGGCCTTCACACACCAATCACACATTTGTGTCACAACTGTCAGCCCCCTGTAATAGTACTTACTTATTTAAAATTATGTTTAACAAATAGTTGTTTTTAAGACTTCAATACATGTATGTTTTTTTTTTATGCTTTCGGATATTTATTTCCAAAACAACATCCCTTGCCCTAAATGGGAGGTCTTCTTAAGAACAAATACCATGAAAACAAAATGATTAAATTTGGAATAAAACCACATCTGCAAAGACTTTGGGCTTGGGGTCTGCTTTTCCTTTGTTGCTGACCGGAGACGAGCAAGGGTTAGAGATGCTGAAGACGGGGCCGGTACCACAGAGACTCTACTGGGGTGAATTCAGGATGGGTGAAAACTTCTCTACTTGCGTGATTCTTTGAAGCTCTGTCCTCTGTGACCCGCACAGCCCCACTTAGACTCTGATGTGGTGGAAACAACCCAGACAGACCCAGAAACTTGAGCTCGTTTTTGTGACCCTAAATGTGCTGCATTAAGCCTGCTCGCTTTCCCATCCAGTCACCCGCTCCCCTCATTTTTATAAAATGAGGAAGTTGCCCATTTCATTTCTAGCGTTTACCACCTTTTAATTCTAAGTATTTTATCTTTATCCTCCTTCATTTTCTCGGCTTTTGCTCCATGAACCAAGGTTTTGTGCCCACTGTGGGATGCCAGCAAGGGGAAGTCACGTCAGGAAGAAAACATCTGAGTCGTCATGGAGTTTATGGTGGTTTTCTCCCCCTTTTTAAAGCCACCGTGATCGAATGCTTAGTTTTCTTTCTATCAAAGGCATTTTTCAAACAAAGTGCAGTTTAAAGTATACTTGAATCCAGAAGGGTTAATCAAGCCCCCTCCTCCTAAGTGTTACACAGGGAAGGGTGACGCGGAAGTGGCAGTTTCCCAGAAGCCCACTAGAGGGCGCGCACATTGTGCGATTCCAAGAAAAAGCGTGCTTGTGGGTCCTGCCCCAAAGGCTTGGATTCCGTGTCTCCTTTCCCGGGTTTGTACTTCACCCGGGGCAAAAGTGAAGCGCCCCTGGGTTCTCTCACTCCAGGCAGTGACTCCTTGCCTGCCATTATGAAGAGTTCTTTTGCTCCTCAAACCACAACCCTTTTGTTTCTGTTTTCAGCATTTGCCCTTTTGCATATTAGAAGGCATCAGACCTAATTTTGATATTGAAAAGAAGCAGGATGACTTTAGTGAGAGGCCTACTTCTCCCTGAAAATGTCTTCCCCAGCTGTAGAGAAGACATTTAGAGCAGGTTCTCTGCGCTAAAGATCTTTCTGAGAAATACCAGTACGCCCTCCCGCAGCGGATTTTGGAACTGATATTCATCCCCTGTTCACCAGCATGCTGTTTTGTTTTGTGGTTTTTTTTTTTTTTTTTACTGAGATGACACTGATTTACATCACTGTATATAATTCAGAGGTCCAGGATCACATCTCTTCGACAGCATGTCACCACACCACATCCACCACCAGGCCCCCATAGACCACCACCATAAATCACAGAGCCCCCTCTAGTAGTTCAGTTCCACAGTCAGATTTCTAGGGTTTGTTATTGGTTTGGTTTTGAAGCATATTATATTTTTGAGGTCTGGCCTTTTCCTTTGAGTTTTACACTCTCAATCGAAAAGTTCTTGATCTGAATATTAGAAAATACACTCCCAGGCCACCCTTCCCCACAAATCAGGACCTGCAGGAAACCCCCAACACTTGCTCAACTTCTCCACCTTGTGGGTTGTCCCAGACCCTTAAGATTTGCCTTCTGACCAACCATTCTGAGCTTTATCAGAGTCAGCAAAGACATCCATGAGATAAGTTAATATGTCGTTAATATGTCGTAGGGCATGAGGACATGAAGGTGCCATTTGGATGCAGGTACCCTCTGCAGTGGACACAGGAAGACTGGGAACAGGAGTTGAGCAAAAAAGAAGTGGGGACTGAGCCTTGTCCATGCCTTTCTGTCGATTTCAATCAAGCGACCCTTTAAGGAGATGAACACCTTTTCTTTTCCTTTCTTTTTTTTTAAAGAAAGGTGTCAGAAGTCTTCTGAGGCTGGAGCTTTATGTAAATGCACTACTCAAGAAAAGGGCTTTAGGGGAGAGTTATTTATATCCCATAGTCATTACACATGCAAAAGGTGAAACTGTGAATCTCTGAATTTCCAGGAGTGGATGTTCTCATGATGAGCACATCTTTGCAGATAGCTATTTTGGTGCCACACAATTCCCATATCTAACTGTCAGATTGTTCCAGGCAGGAGACAACTTAATCATTCAGTAACTTTAAAATGACCCAGTCTCTCTCCCCTGGCCCTTCACAACCTGGGTGTCAGTTTTACTACCACCTTTCCCGGCACTCGGGTAACAGATGTCCTCATTTCTTTGTCTTCCAAGCAGCCACAGCACCCAGTCACTCCCAGGTCATCATATCATATACTCATTGTCCTTCTTCGCATTTGATTCTTGGAACGAACCAGGAAAATGCCCGTTTCTCTAGGAATGCTTGCCCCGCTCCATTGCTGGCTCACCCTCCCTAGAAATATAGACCCACATTGAAATATACAATAACCACTTCAGGAACTTGCTTTTCCTATTGGAAACGGAGAGTTCACAGTAGAATGTTTCCACAGCACAGCTGATGATAATTACGACTCACTGAAACTTCAGTTTTCCTTGATTGGGACATAAAAACTGGGACATAAATTAAAACCCAATTATCCTTTAAGGGTAATTGGGGTTATAAAACCGAGAGTGACAGGAGGTGTGTGGCTATCACAGGAGCACAAGTCTGATGGTGCAGTGTGAGTTCTGTCTCCAGTGGCCCTCACCTGCAGGGGTTGGGTGAGGTGTTCTGTGCCTGTCATGTGCCCGGAGAAAACATCCGACCCTGACACAGCCTTGCGAACCTGCGCTGAGAGCTTTAGGACATCTTGGAAGGCTTTCTGGTAAATCAAGTCATAGATTAAGTGCAGGAAAGGATGCTGGTTAAAGAAAGTCTTGGATAACTCCTGAAATACAGGGGTTACCCCCACACACCTGCAGACGCCTACCTGTTTATTCTTCAGGCCAAATCTTCTCCACCAAAACTCCCCAACCTTGTACCCCAAAAACCCTCCTGACACACCCTTCCTCCCCCTTTCTGGAATTTCAAAGGGGTTTCACTTCCTTGTCTTTCCAGTTACTTTGTTACTCCCTCCCAGTAGTGCACTGTGGGCATTTTTAAAAGAACACATACCCACCACATGGTGGACAGCAAGGACTGTCCCCTCTGTCTCTGCCACTCCTCTGAACCCCCCTGCGAGGTCCCAACCGAGGGCGACATGCAGCTGAGCACATAGTAGGCACTCTCTAAATGAAGCTGAATATAGTGCACCTTTGAGATGGCTTAACTCCAGATTCCCAACTTTTCTTTCGGAAGGACTAACATTGCTACTAACCACCCAGAAGACGCAACTAAACTCAACCCCCCTTGCAAAAATAACCCGGTTCTCCCTGGAGCACGCTCACCTTGGCAAACAACTTTCTGGCTACAGGACAAAATAAAGATCCTGGGACTTCATGGCTGGATAGATATCATGGGAAAGTGAGACGTCTGATCTGCACTTTTGCAACCTTATTTCATAATCCACCTTCTTATTTACTACCTCGCAAAACCAAAGAGAAACTGGTACAAACTGTATCGATGAAAGATCAGATCTTGATTCTCGATGACAAAGGCAAGTATATATTATAAATAGCAAAACAGCTGGCTTGGACCCTGTTGTCGGCCACTCATCCAGCTGAGGGATTGGAATGACATCATAACCCTTGAGAGGGTACTGCTAGCCAGCTGGTGTTATTTAGAATACACACAAATTGGAGAAAGAAAATGCACACACTCATAGGTTGAAGTTATGCAGAAAAAATATGAACACTGGGAAAATAATTTGCCCCTCGGGTGCCCTTCCCCTGTGGAGGTGACAGGCAGCCGAGCAGAGGAAGGAAGAAAAAGATTTTATTTTTTCAGTTGGCTTTAAACTCAGCCAAGTCTTTGCCCTGTCGTGGGCAAAAAGCATGAGACAATATCCTAAAGGGAGCCAATTGCATGCTGCCTGCCCTTTTTCTAGGTTCTAGGAAATGAGATCATTCCCTTGCTTGGCAACTAGGACAAGGGGTCGCCCCAGGGCTGCCTTCCAATTCAGTTTGTCCTGGTCATTCTAGGGTTAAAATCACAGGGTCTGCTCGAGGTGGTCTCGTCTTCGTTTGTTTTGAAATTTTGCATTTGCTCTACCCTGTAAAATTGCTCACCCTCTCCCTGTGTGTACTCCTTTAATGCCGATAAGGTGTGTGAGCAGATGTGTGTGTGTATGTGTGTGTGTGTGTGTGCGTGTGTATGTCTCCGTGGCCAGTAGAAAGTTAATCAGAGAACAGATTCTTATATTCTGTGGCAGCACCAGTGTTTTAATGTCTGCTAACCCTGTCACTAACACACATTCTTTTAAGGGAAAAAAATGCTTCTGTGCTCTAGTTTTAAAATGCAAAGGTATGATGTTATTTGTCACCATGCCCAAAAAAGTCCTTACTCGATAACTTTGCCAGAAGAGGGAGAGAGAGAGAAGGCAAATGTTCCCCCAGCTGTTTCCTGTCTACAGTGTCTGTGTTTTGTAGATAAATGTGAGGATTTTCTCTAAATCCCTCTTCTGTTTGCTAAATCTCACTGTCACTGCTAAATTCAGAGCAGATAGAGCCTGCGCAATGGAATAAAGTCCTCAAAATTGAAATGTGACATTGCTCTCAACATCTCCCATCTCTCTGGATTTCTTTTTGCCTCATTATTCCTGCTAACCAATTCATTTCCAGACTTTGCACTTCAGAAGCAATGGGAAAAATCAGCAGTCTTCCAACCCAATTATTTAAGTGCTGCTTTTGTGATTTCTTGAAGGTAAATATTTCTTACTCTTTGAAGTCATTGGGGAATTTTATTTAAATTGTGTACTGTTTGCTGTACTGCCTAGAAATGTTATTCACTTTAGAATTTTCATTGTTTCTGAACTGGGAGTTATTTATAAATTGCTGAATATGCAATTCTGTGGGATCTGAAAAAATAGCTCCGGGAGATGGATGGCTTTGCACAGATATCTGTAAGAGCAGAAACTATTGCAAGGTACTTGTGATAAATCCTCCACTTCTGCAGGGCTTCAGTGGTATTATTATAGAAGATTCCTTTAAATTCTCTCTATGGTTAAAGGCTACAGAGCAGGAATACGAACTTTTGGACTTAAGGTTTTTTTTTTGCAGGTGCAGATGTTTTATTTTTAAGACCATATCCGTGTGTATGTGCACATGTCTCTGTGTATGTGTGTGTGTGTAAGTTGTCAGGACTTTTATTATAAGGCATGCCTCATACAAAGAGTTACATTTAGATTATATTAAAGCTTTTAAGTATGATCTTTGGAGCTAAGGTCCGGAACTCTCTGCACTTAATGCTCAGTTTAGTGAAGTTTAATGTGCTCTTCTGTAAAAGAACTCCTTGACAACTCTTGCTGACCTTGCATATTCGGGGAATTTAAACAAATGCATACTGTATATGGAAAGCGGAAACTTGCTCAGCAACGGCTTGTCCAACTTTTCTCTTTTGAAAAGTACTTTCATGAGCAAAGTTTGGACTCCGGGATGCATGTTGTAAAACTCAGATTTTATGCTCGGGTGCTGTAAAGTCTCTTTAGGTGAATTTGGCTGCCGCTGTCAGTGGACCAACTTCTTGTTTTCAGTCACTGGCCCTAGTTCAAGTTTCCATTCTCAGCAAAATTATATCCTTCCAAACTTGTGTTTTTCCAATTTGCAAGCACTTTTAAGCCGCTGTCACTGACTCTCCTATGCAATTGCCTGAGGGCTCAATTCATAAAGCATCTCTGCCACTTAGGACAGCATTCATTCGCTGCTTTCAGATACTCCACCACTAGGATTTTTTCTTAGACAAATAAGTGGCTTGGGAGTTACGGATACATCCTTGTAAAGCACCTGATTTTGCTGCCCTTGAGATGCCAAGCATGAACGTTGGCTACCTTGCTCTTAAAGGAAATGAGCCAACAGATGCAAACGCATGCGGATTATGTGGTCTAGCAGCTGGGGCTTCCTTTGCCTGTTTAGATGATGGTGAAAGAGGCTGTAGCGTGTTATCTTGTATTAATTACAAGTTTGGAAAACTGTCTCCAAGTGCACTTTACATGCTGTGTATGCTGAACTTTTTAGAAGGCAAACTAGCAGTAAGTTGTTGCTTTAGCCTGTGCTTGGAGCAGGAAGTGCTTTGAGGGAGCTGCCTGGTCTTTGAAACATAGTTCAGTGAATGAAGGTGTCCTGCCTACAGTCTGAACTCACATGCTGATTGTACTCTGGGTCTCAAGGTATCTGCAAGTGTTTGAGTCAGACGGAAGATGATAGAGGACCGGGGCTTGGGTCACTATCCGACTGGCCAACATGAGCACACAATGGAAATTAGTACCTTGATGGGGGGGGGGGGGGCGGGGAGGAGGAGGCGGGAATAGATTGACTCAAATCCCAGCTGTGCAATTTGTTTGAATGGACAAAAGGCAGTTTACACAGGCTCACAGCATACCTGCCGGGTGTCCAAATGTAACTAGATGCTTTTCACAAACCCCACCCACCAAGCAGCACATGTTTTTAAGTCCTCAGTTTTCTATTCACCACATCAGCCTCATAATACCCACCCTGACCTGCTGTAAAAGATCTGGAACAAACAAAAATGGTTACACCTACAGTGAGTATTTTCTTCTGACTATTGCCCTAAAATTTTGCTGGGCATTTTCGTTGTAGACCAGACATCTGGATTCAATTGTTTTTCACTTATTTAAGATAAAAATAAGAATGGTCTTTTAAATTTTGGTTACGTGAATGACTTTTTAGTGAGTGCTCTCAATTTTTTTTCATTTTTTCACTTTTCTTTCTTTCTGATTCTCCCTACCTTTTCCTATATTGGATTTTTCCTTTCTCTTGCTTCCATTCTTTTTGTATATGGCAAAATAAAGGGCCAGGGGCGTAAACAGCATATGGGGCCACTTGTTTCAAGCTTAACTCCTAAGCAAGATCATTATTGTTTTTTTTGGGGGGGGGGCAAAATGTGATAAATTCTCTGGTTCTCTCTGAGTGTACTGGACAGTTCCATGAATTAAAGGAAAATGTACTGGAGGTTCTATTTGTCCTAGAACTAGTGCTGTTATTTATCTGACAACATAACTCGGCGGGGGGGGGGGGAGGTATATAAAAAAATCTTAAGTTCTTAAATGTTAAAGTTTTATATTGTTGAACTTAAACGTGTTGTATTGGGAATAACTATTAAAAATATAGTTTGGGCATCTAATGAAGGTCTCAATTCACTAAAGCTAAAAGTGAATAACTTCCCCTTGGATTTCACCAGCACTGAAGAACTTGAGGGCATCTGCAATTGCAGGTGCTTGGCCTTCAGCATTACAATAAACTCCACAAAGAAGGGAGGAGAAATAGGGATGGATGAGATATATTCTAGTACTGACCTATTGCCAGAGTGTGGAGGTATGTGCTGCAAGATCGATCAAATGCAAAGAGTTCGCGCTTTTGAAAAGAGCAATGAAATCAAATTGAATTGGATTTATTGAAGTTTTCATTGGAGACCCCAACTATGTTTTTCAAAAGGGGAATATAGAACTCTAAAAAGTGAGCATAGGACCATCACTTTTGCTTTACGGGGGGTTTTATTAAGCAAATGGAAGAAATGTTCACCTGCTCCTTTGTTTCCTGTCTATTATTTATGATGATTTACAAATAAAGGATGCTTTTCATCTTCTACTGTTTTACAGATATCAACTAAATACTTACATTATGTTAACCAGAATCAGGGGCTTGGGGTTTTTCCCCCAATTGCTGAGTTGAAAATCTAGCCACAAAAAGTGGAAATCTTATTTAAATGATGCAGTGACTTTGCCACTGAGGGAGAACCAGGACATTGAGAGTTCATGGAGAGCAAGGGGGTGACCAGAAAATGACTGAGTCTGTTTCTCTAAAGGTGATGGGGTTGAGTGGACCTGCCATGACTGTGAGGTACCAAAAAGTGTCTTTTTACAGTGATAGCTTTCCAATTAAAAGGTAATTCTGTGACTCCCATCAATAGGAATCCTCACTTAAAAATTCTAATGGAGACTCCAATGTTGCTGAAAATACATGCAGGTGAGGGAGTGAAGCCACTCATCTTGGCAGATTCCCAAAAGAAACCACATCTTGATGCCACAAGCAGTAATATGGGGAAAGGAAACACCTCCTTAGCATTGTGTCTCCTTCTTAGCATGAGGGTAGGCTGGGTCACAGGCAGCCCACCTTGGTTAGAACTGCTAAGTCAAGCCAACCAAGGGTTTCTTGGTATACTTTCCAATAAGATGAATACAGTGACACATAAGTCCCTCCAAGAGATGAAGTCAGAATTCCTTTCACAAAAAAAAAAAAAAAAGACTTTGCAGGTTTTGAACCCAGTGCCCTGTTCATGGAACATGCTTTCCATACGTGTTGATTTGATATTAAACTTGACACCAAGGGCTTTAGAAAGCAGAAGGAGCCAGGTCTACTTAGCACGAGCCAACTGCATTCCTGTATCTTCACTTTTTTTTCTTGTATCTGTTTTTTCACTTCCACTTGCAGTTGTTTTAACTGCTGATATTGCCCAGGTAAGAAATCTGTGTGTACGTCTATTTGTCTTTCTCAATCACTCTTTGTCTTTCTATCTCTCTGTCTTTATCTCTTTCTGTCTCTTTGTCTGTCTCTTGCTCTCTACTTAAGAAAAAACAAAACTTTAGCACACGTAGTATTTTCACAAGTCCTTTTTTTAGTCATACTAAATTCTAACTCAAGAGTAATGTTCTGGTTAATATAATATTCTGGACAATAATGAAATCATACACCATGTGTGGTTGGTCAATCTTAAGGGAATTAATAATTATTTTATTCTAATAATTATTTATTTATTTATTCTAAATTAATAAAATCTATTTGGCTCCAAGGCTGGACTGAGCACAATTTAATTTTTGATAACACAAAAAGTTTACCAGAATTTTGGAATAGTGTGGGGTCCTATTGCAATGACCACACTGCAGCCTTCCTAGGAAATGTTTCTAGTCTTTTTGTCTCATTGAATTGAATTGTAATAGAAACCTACTGAGGAGTTCAGGGAGGACTTCTCCAAGGTTGCACAGTCACGAGGGGATTGAACGCAGGTTGACTGAAGCCAAGGTGTGCTCAGGCCACAACACTCCATGGTTTCTCAGGTACTCGGTTGCGCTGAGTATGGGGGAGCCCCAATTAATGACAGTTAATGGAACATTGGGGATAAATGCACCCCTGCCCCATCCCTGCCCCCTGACCAGTACCAAGGAGGAAACATGACTCTCCTTCTGTTTCTCTGGCAGATCAAGATGCACAGCGTGTCCTCCTCGCACCTCTTCTACCTGGCCCTGTGCTTGCTCACCTTCACCAGCTCCGCCACGGCTGGACCCGAGACGCTCTGTGGGGCTGAGCTGGTGGACGCTCTTCAGTTCGTGTGTGGAGACAGGGGCTTTTATTTCAGTAAGTAGCCCTCCCTCTCGCTGCTCAGTGGATTTACAACCCCATCGAGTGTGTGAATAACTGAATGGCTGCCCGAGTTGGCAGCCAGCCTCGGAGCTGAGATTCCTCACCTTAAAGGAAACAGAGTGTTTCAGCTGGGCTGTGGCAGGTTTTGCAGATTTAGGATGGAATTTTCCTCCTTAGCCATTGGTCTTTTAACTACTTCCTGCTGAGATTTACCACAATTATCTACCCTCACCATTTCAGTGAAAAGAGGGGACAAAATAATCACTCTGGGGGAAGGAGGTCTTTGTTTCTGAGAACTGGTGGGCTCCTATCCATACCTAGGAGTCACGTAGGCCTTTTTTAGCTGCTCGGTTTTTGGAGTAAAAGAGTAAGGTCTCTTGCTTCATGAGGACTTAGAAAAAGAATGAAGGGACTTGCAGATGTCTCACATACCATGAGCAGACGGAAGATGAACTCCATTCAGAGACACCCCCATAAACACATGGGCTCCCTCTCAATGCAGACTGAAGTACCTCACCAACTTGGCCTCTAGGCCATTTGACTTTGGTTTTCTGTTACTGCTTTCTTGCTCTGGGTGCTCCCAGAAACCCTCTGGGCAGGGTTTCTGACAAAATCAGGGTCACTTATCTCATAAGTAGGCCTCAGGTGACTTAAAAATCGATGGTCAATAAAAAGTAGACACAAGGCCAATGATTGCAAATAATATCACAGCCCAGGCATTTATCTCATGGTATATTACAGGACACTGAGCGATTTAAAGCCAGGTGTTCAGTCTATGTAATTCTTGGGAAGTTTAGAGAGTTCCAGGAAGCTGGCACTCGGTCTCAATGAGCATGAATCATTTCTGGAGGTTCATATCATTCAAGCATAGACAGATAACCTCAGTTACCCACTAAGCTTTATCTGCTCTTGTAATGAATCACTTCAAATATCTATCATCTTCCCAGGGAAGAGGTGTGTGTGTGTGCGTGAAAGAGGGGGTGGAGAAGAGATAGAGAGGATATAGGGGGAGGGACCTATGTATAGTGGTCTGGGTTGGAAGGGAAATATGGGAAGGAAGAGGATGGCATCATCAGATTTGACAACAAATAACCTTTAAAGAACTAGAGAAAGAGGCTGAGAAGTGCTTTCTACTACTTGAATGGGCAAATTCACATCCTCTGTTTCTAATCAATGCTTTAATTGAGTGAATTCTTTTATTCTTCTGGCCATAAAGCAATTTATCCAATGAATGAGTATATTGGGTGGGTTCTTTTCAAATAGCAGACTTGTCTTAACTTTAAAACATCCTGAAAAAGGTAAATGTATCACATCAATATCACCCAGTGATGGGTTGTCATTATTCTTCACTTTGCTGCTTCTGGTTTTTAAAATTAAATAGGTGGTTCTCACTTATTATGCCCAAGAGGATTTTGGGTTTTGTCTTGATAATTCTTTTGTTCAGTTTCCTTTGCTCTAGTTCACTTGTTAATCACCAAACCTACAGATATCTTCTATTATGTACCAGGGTGAATTATATACAAGATCACATGCACCAGGATATCCATGCATAGAAACTGGATCCTCCTATAGAGCTATGATATTTGCATTGCTTAATGAAAAGTGAGAAGGAAAAAAGATCCAGTCCCAAGTAACCTATGAATGTGGTTATGAATATGATATAATTCATTGTACTTAATTTGGACAATTATGATAAAAACCAGCACTGGGAGGATCCTTTCTTCAGTTATTCTAATATTCCATGTTTATGAAAGTTCTTTGAATGACATATAGATCCTCATCGACAAAAGTGTTCTGGTTAATTTTCTAGTCAAATATACAATTGTTTTTGCCCAAGGAAAGTCAGTCCCTTTAAATTCTTTAAGTCAAAACATCAATAAAGCATCTGTTCCGTATCAGATACTAGGTTTGAATGAGATGCTTAGAGATGAATGAGGTTGACTTTGTCTTTAAGGAACTCACAGTTGAGGTTTGGTGACCGCATGTGGGGGGAGATATCCTATACTGTCCAAAAATTAACAAGGGTGTAAAACAAAGATACTTAATTTAAAAAATTAATTTTAAAAAGGAACTAACAATCTAATAGGTAGAGAAAAATTTTTAAAAATGCACTTAAGTATTATCAATGTCTTAAAAGAAAAAAATAATTCTGGGGGAGTAGGTAATAGTCCTTTATTCTTTTCCTATTTTTGTCCCATTTTTGAAATTACCTAACCAGGATCAACCCTCCCAATGGCATCCTTACTGCCAAAGGCTATGTTTATTTACCATTGAATCCCGGTATCTAATCCAAAGCCTGGCTGGTATGTAGTGGCTCATATTTGATTGAAGTGAATTGAATCCAGTCGAATGGGATAGAATTACTTGTTTGTCTTTATAACCCTAAGAATTACATTTGTCAAGTACTTTGGACAATTCTCGCCTAATATTTACCCAGCTATTTGATAAAACTGTTTTTCTTTTTTTTCAACTGAATACAATGTATACTAACAGTGACCTAGAGCTGCCTTTTCTCTGTCTCCAAGCTGCTCTGATGATCTGTTCTGTGTGTGAGCCATTAATTCTTAAAGGCATTAACTGTTGTCAACAAATTTTACTGAGTTTCCTTTATGTTCCCTGAGATTCGCTGCGTATGATGATATTATCTCTAAGCATCGATAGTTTTTGAAATACATTTTAAGCATCTTTTTTAAAACATTTTTTATTTATGCATACAAGAGCAGCAGTACAGGCCAGAAGTCGCGGGAGGTGAGAGGATTCACCAGACAGAGTGGGGAGTAGAACAGGCAGATCGACCAAAATACACTGCTGAGGGGAGCAGCAGGCGAGGCTGCCTTGCCATGTGGGTCCCCTCCCTGGCCGGGGATTGAACTCGCGCTCCTGTGCTGCAGATGCTTCACAGGCAGCGCTCAACCCGCTGCGCCACCAGGGAGGCCCTGAAATACATTTTAGAGCAAGACAGTTTCCCCTGTTTCTTCCCTCTCTCAGTTGACTCATGTTATTGTTTTTATCCTTATTTTCAAAGTTCATGGTGGCTGTACCTTTTATTTTAAGCTGCTTCAAATCTATTTGGAAGGTATGGATTTTTTAAGGGTAAGACAGTTTCTCATCTTAGTTTGAAATTCAAATATCTAAAAGAAAATTCTTTGTATATACCTTTTTAGTCAAAATAGCAAGTTTGACAAGGAGGGTTATTTTAACCCTCACAGAGACAGAACTGTTGGGAATAAAATTGTTTCTAATGCTTATTTTGCATAGATTGACCTAAGCTGTAAATGATCTCATATTTCTCTACAAACCCGAGTTTCACAAGAATACAGTTAAAAAAAAAAAAAGCAAGCTTCTAATCTATTTTGTGAACATATTCCCAGCATAAATGGAACAGTTCCTCTATAATTAATGCAGCTTCCCTAGACATTTTATGAAATGAAAGTTCGAATGAAGAGCTAATTACTGATTCTTCCCTATACCTCATAGTAAGAGAGCCTATCAACCA
This sequence comes from Galemys pyrenaicus, assembly GCA_019455555.1. NCBI lineage: Eukaryota > Metazoa > Chordata > Mammalia > Eulipotyphla > Talpidae > Galemys > Galemys pyrenaicus. The sequence continues at coordinate 28,925,784 of JAGFMF010011752.1, read as the reverse complement.
GCCTTGTGCTTTCATAGTCCTGTGAGAAAAATGGTGACATAATGGAGGTGGCACTTTGGGGAAGAGCTAGCTATTACCAGACTTATGAGGCCCTCATAGGGGATGGCTTGTTATAACCTCATTTTGCATGAAACATAGCAATAGGAAGAGTTTCAAGAGAAATAAGAGAAGCTAAGCTTGCCATAGATAGAATTTTTGACAGTCATGGTGATTAACCAGTTTAACATGTGCTTGAGGGCTTGTGGAATCTCTTTCCTTGGAGATACTTTAAAAATTGATGGACAACCAACGATGTTGGATGGTTCTAATTAAGAGAAACCAAAAGAAAGCAGGTTTCTGGGGTCCTTTTTAGGTTTAAGAGTCTATAAACAGTCCCTTAAATAAACTGTATATGCTTTACCTCAGCGGTCTGGGAAAAAGGAGAAGTAAATCCATCAGAAAAGAAAGTTGGAAAGCCTTTCGGCTGTTCCGGATTTATAGCTTTTGTAAAACATAGTTCCAATGCAGACTTATTGAGAACAGGTCTGGATGAACGAATGGCATTCTTCATGGGTTTCGTAAAGAGTCGAAGTGAAACTTTGCAATGAATTTCATTGCTTTTGATTGCAGTAACCTTCCGAGATCCAGGTTACTGCTATTAACTCAAGTTTCTTTCATTTGAAATACAGTGCTCAGAAAACTGTTCCCAGACCTGTCACTCATTAGCTGTATGACTTTGGCAAACATTTAAAGTTCCTGGGATGAAATGTCCTTGTCCATAAAACAAGGGGATTTTGTTAAAGTAAATGACCTCTTCTAACTTTAACAGACTCATAGTCTGGGTTGTAATTAACAAGGATTTGGTGCTATTCAAGGAAGAAGAACCTTGGATTTAAGTAGTGCCCAAAGAACATTTAGTCTCCTTTATCTTCTTTACATAGTTTCCATTCATCCTCAATGATAGAAGATTCCACCTACTCAAAGAAAGAGGAGCCAGCTTCTGGGGAATTTTTTTTGTTTGCTTGTTTGTTTTAAGCTTGGGCTCCAGCCTCTCAGGGATGGAATGGAAGACATGACCAGACACGCAGGCCATCCAACCATGGGTGCACACACCTCATGCAAACACACTGCCACTTCTCTTTGCTGGGATTGAATGGACAGCACCATCTTTACATTCGCTCCCACTCTTGAGCATGAGGACAAGTGAATCAGTCAAGTGAATAGGTCATGTTTAGCTTCCTTTATTAAATAGGAGGAGACAAACTTGAACCTACAGGCTTCTAAAAACTTTGACCAAAATTGATGCCTACTGCCTTTCCAATAAATAAGAGCCTGCACAATTTCAACCTTCAAAGATAAGATACCCTTACCCAGCACTAATATTGCTTTGAGTGGGGCTGGGTTTCAATTTGCATTTCTTGACTTGGTACTCTTTGCCTGCACTTGCATAACAGCTGTTCAAAATGAGGGGCACAGTCACTGGCTGTGGCCAAGCTTTTCTCTTTGAAACCGATTGGCATATGTGGGGTTTGACCTTATGGCCATGCCTCATTAGCACCACTAAACTAATAGGCTACAGATATGCTTCAAGGAAAACAGAGTTTTTACACTGACCCTAAAAGCTTGCTACTACTCTTGAAATATGCCCAAGAGGACAAATGTGTGCAACCAAAAAAACTGAAGAAAATGATAGCTTCTGTGCAAAATTAGAAAATAATTTTCTTTTTTTCCCCAACATTTGAATGCTCTTCAAGATGATCTCCTCCCTGATGGAGAAATAAGAAACAGGGAGCAAAGGGTCCAAGACCATGAACATGTTCTCTACTGCCAAGAATCCAGGGTTTAAATCCCAGCTCTGTAACTTACTTAGTGGGTGGCCTTGAGCAAGTTATTTAACCTCTTTGTTCCTCAATTTCCTCATGTAAAATGGAACCTGCTTCAGAGAATTGGTGTTAAGATTAAATTGAGTTAATATATTAGAATACATCAACTTGGAATACCACCTGGCACATGCACTATCTACACATGTTAGTTATGTTATTCTTTTCTGGCATCAGTTTCAGGGTCTAATGTAAAGGTTAAGGCATCTGAAATAGGTCAAAATATTCTAAACACATTTTCTCTATTTGGGGGCAACTGATAAAACCCGTTAGAGGTAGCAGTTATACCTTAGAGTCAGTAATAAGAAGAATGGCTTACATTTGAGTAGTATTTTTATTTTTTCTAAATCTGTTTGAAATAGCTCTCTCATTTTGTCTTTACCCTAATCTTGGAAGGCAAGAATTATTGCTTCACTGGACAAATGAGACATGTAAGACACTGTGATGGTTTGACATTCCTAACTAGATGGATCCAGAACTAAAACCAAGGTCTCTTGTACCCAACAACCATGTTCATCTGACCATTCACATTATTTAAAGTTGCAAAGAGTTATAGCATTAAGTGTAGAGTAAGTCAAACCCCCAATCCTCCTCTAAGAGATAAAGAGCAGGAATCCTTGACTGGCTCAACTGATTATGAACACTTTGAAAGGTGTGAGAGAGATGTCCATTAAATAGCCCTACATTTCACTTGCTAGAAAAATTCAGAGTACTAATAAGTAGAATTACTAAGTACTGAAAAGTAGGGTTTCCCTAGGCTGCACAAGTAGAGTCTTTGATTAAAGGTTGCTTTTGTGCAATTCTTCAAGAATTCTTGGATCCTACTCAGTGAGAATACTATAGCACACCTGTAAGCACCAATATAGGCTTGGTGTGACCAACATCATACCTCTTCTTCCTCTATCAGCAAACCACAATAGCTTCATTTCTTGCAGCTACTAATGCTGTTGGTTTTTCTGAAAGACCAACTGAAGAAGCCAGTTAATGTGGACCAAGCATCTTTCTCTGTGTGCAATGAGAGAAATGGGAAAGGAGCAGTAATCACAATTTACCATAACCTAGAGAGTGAGCCACGCAGGAAGAAAAGTCCCAACTTTGGCCATGACAGGAGAAGCAGGAGCAACCATGGATTTGGATACAAGGCTACCATCTATGCAGGAATCACTAGACCAGGTGTCTGAAGACACTGGTATTGGAGTATTTCAGCTTTCCAGTAACTGGTAGACTAGATATTTTGTGTCCAAAAGAGAGTTCTGGTATTCTTCAAATTCCCTGGACCCCCATATACCTTGTTCAGATAACACGTGCCATGTCCTATTCAGAGCCAACTTCACCCTTTTAGCAGCCTTCCCAGATTTCAAAGCCTATGTTAAAGAATCAGATGCCCTGAAAACAGAGACAAGATCTCTTCCAATGAGATCATTCATCTATCTCAATACTGGCTACAAAGCCTTTGTGCTTTTGTATAGTCAGATATCTTTGACAACCATGGTGGCAAAAAGTCATTTTTTGCGTTGAGCTGCTGCCCTGGCAGAGTTCCATCCTGCGCCTCTCTAGAACATCAGCAAGATCTTACATCACAGAGAATTACTTTTGGTTGCCTCCAAAGTTCAAATCCACAGGCCTTATGAGCTGTTAGACCAAGGAGATGACAACCTAACATTTTGTTTGTCTTTATCTATATATGAGATCGTGTTTAAACTCTAGCTAAGATCCGTTATTTGACATGCAATTCCTTAACTGCAGTTAGTTGTATGCCTATTTAATGCATTGTTTAGTCTCCCATTGGCTAAAGCCACTTAAAGGAGCACTTGGCAAGCTCTGACTTTTCATTCTTGGCATAGCTGCCCCTCTTACTTTTTCACTGAACCTTAAATACCAAGAAAAACCCTTCAGTTCCTTTACATCTGGCATATTGCTTTATGCAACTGGCCAAAACTTTTGCACGTGGCTCTCTGCATAAGGTAATTAATGGCTTTGCAATATTTGATCAGCAGCAGCACAGACACAAAGAGAAATTGTGCAACCAGCAGAGACCACACAGTCTTTTAAATTAAAACCTTTTGCATTAAATGTTCAGGCATTTTTCAGGGATAAGACTGTCCATGAAGAAGAACTTAAAAAAAAAGGCATGTTGAAGTCCTGGGGAGATACCTAAGAACCTACTGATTAAGTAGACATCTCTCTTATAGCTCCCCTTAAAACTATCTAATTGTTCCAAGAAAAATGGGAGCTGCTATGAGCTTGGAAGCCCTTAAAAAATAATCTAGTCAAACACAAAGAATGAAACTCAGAGAGAAGTTATATGTCCAAGGTCACACTGCTAATTAGTGGCAGAGGTGGACACTGTTGATTACACTTCTGACTCCGGTGCTGTGTTTCATCTCTGGTAGCAATGAAACATGCCTAGGTCAAAGTTAGCCTGTACATTAAATGACCAAGAAAGGTCTCCAATCAAGTTCACCCAAATGTATATAGATTTTAGTGGGTTTTTTTTTTTTTTACTTAAATAAGCTCACCTGAGACTTAAGTTCAAATTTTTGTTCTGTTGCTATAGAAATTTGCACAAACTAAAGTGACTCCTTATTTCCTATATAGTGCACAGTCTTCAGATGTGCTTTAAACATTCCAAGTTCTCATAACATCATAATTTAGGTTCATTGTATGTTATATTATTCTGACTCTTTGGTCACTTTCTCCAATGTCAACTTGGGTAGAACCACTTTGGAATGACTTAGCAAAGTTGTGTTCCTGGAAAATCTGAAGAGTTGTTGGAACAGCCTTTATTCTGGACATTTCTCTGACAGCCCTAGGCCAAAAGAAATTTACACTTGATTTTTTTTTTTTCAGATTCCAACCAAGTACTCTGAATCTCTTTGGACTTTCTTCTTTCTTCTGTGGTCTTTATGAGTTTTGAGGAAGACTGTTGGAGGGGTCCTTTTAAACTTTGGAAATGTGTTAGTCATAGAGTCAATTCTGTTACTATTGCTGGGAAGATGGTACTACCTCTGTGCCATTTACCCTGATGAAATGAGTGTTTCATCAGAGGCAAGTGATTAAGAAAGTCTGCCTTGAGCCAACCCACATGCAGCCAACTCCTGATTATCTGTGAAACTGGGGAAAGGAGCACCAAAAGTTAGAATTCTGTAGTAAACTGATTGGGAGACTAAATCTACAGTTAACTGTAGATTTTAAATTCTTCTCTTCCCCCTCCTTCCTGTCCCCAGTCACTTTGTGAGGCCAAGTAACATGTTTTTAAATTTTACTTTATACTCATCCTCCCCCACTCACCTTTTCCAGGCAATGCCATTGACAAGAGGGTTTCTCAACCTCAGCACTATTGACAGTTCAGGCTAGAAATTTTTGTTGGGGGAGGGGGCCTGTCCTGTGCATTGTAGAGGGTTTAGCACCACACTTGGCTTCTACTTTCCAGATGCTGGTTATCTCATCCTCCCAGTCGTGAAGATCAACAATGTCTCCAGACATTATGAAATGTCTCCTTGTTGAGAATTACTAGACTAGAGAAATCCCCAGAAAAGGAGCAAGTAGAGAGCTAGGAAAGTCATGAATATAAGTACAAACTCACTGGTAATCATACTTAGCAATGACAAGAGTCATTGTGATTTTGAAAGTTTTCTCTAAAAATAAAAAAAACCTTTTCCTGGAACCTGTATGTAACAGGTATTGAAGGTACTTCCTTTCCTCTTGTAGCTATGATGCAAATTTATTTTATTTTTTTATTATTTCATTTATTTTAGTAGCATAATAAGGGAAGGCAGAAATAAGACAGAACAAAATGTGTGCTTAGAAGTTTGGTTGTTACCACCTAGCACAAATGTAAAAGAAGCTAGCTATCTTTGACTCTCTAGTTGTGGCCCTTCCGTTCCTCATGAGTGAAAGAGCATTGTTAAGAGAAGTGTCCACAATTCTTTGCCCTTCTTGTATCTTTCTTATCCATGTACATCACAGTCACTTTGTTGTACAGAAAGAACCCCGCTGGAAAGAAGAAAGTGAAGATTAATGAAGAATTACTTTGGAAGTCAGAAATTCAGCATTCGGGTCTCTCTAGTTCCCACACTTAACAGCTCTCTGACTTTAAAGAAGTTACATCCTTGGGCTTTACCCTCCTTATTGCTAAATTAGTAGTAAAAACATCACTTCTGAGTTGTTTTGAAGCCCACTATAGAAGTACTTTGGAAACAGAAAGGGTCTTCCATACATGTCACTATTGATGGATTGAACTGGGTACATTGCCTTATCCCTCTTATCACCATCCACAACTTAGTTCAGTGGCTTGACTTTGTCCATTAAGACAATGAACCAATGGTTCTTCAATAATTATATTCTAGAGAAGTTAATTTGGCAGTGTATCTTTCCAACCTACTAATTTTTTAAAGTCTGGTAGTATCTCCTATTCACATATATTTTGCATTTCAACCACGCAAGAGTTAATTAAGGGATCTTCAGTTTGCTCACTCAGTGTCACTGTTTATTTGTTGAGAATTACTAGACTAGAGAAGCCCCCAGAAAAGGGGCAAGTAGACAGCTAGGAAAATCATGAATATAAGTACAAACTCACTGGCAGAGCAGAAAAAATATGGGGTATATCACTTTTCCACACTGAACTTGCTTAAGAGTCTGTCTCTATGAGGTAGTAAGTTAGTCACTGATGTATCACATGTAGGCAGAAGATTCCCATTCTCCCAAGTCAGCTGTTGGTGATAGCCTCAAAAAGCAGTGTTCAGCAGAGGGAATATACTCGCTAATCAGAAAAGCATCTTTGCACTCTCAGATTACCCATCTAAACTGCTTCCTTATCATAGCCTGACTTAGAGGGATTGATTTTTTTTTTTGTTTGAGCATGGCTTTGGTGAAATCAAAATTGCAAGTTTTATCACTATATAGACCAATAACCATGTGGTTCTTCTAATCCCAGAGACTTAACATCCAACAGCAACCAGAGACACAAAATTTTGACATAATAAAGACAATTTTGAATCACAAAGTTAAATGCTAGTTACTGCTGCTGTGGATTTTCATCCTCTCTATTGTGATTGCTCAGAAAAACAAAAAACAAAGAACAGAGATAAGTTTAAAAGATTTTTTTTCTGCCCTCCATAGCTTCCAGAGTTGGGCACTTGATAAAACTCTTTGATTTGGTGTTGAAAAAGTCATTCCAAAGCTATTTTCCCTGCCAGTTCCCAGAATGGACCCTGTGTCTTTCCATTTACTACTGAAATCGAGGAAATAGAAAAAAAAAGTCTGTTTGAGGGTGTCACCTCGTGGGACCCCACTCATGTGTGACCCAGTGAAAACTTCTCCTAGCTCAGTAGGAAGCTAAGTCAAGTCAACAGGGAAGTTTCAAGGACTGTCATAGAAACCTCTACAAAGAGATTCCACTTACAGAAGTAGTTTTGAGAACAGAACCTCCACTCAATTCCTCTCTTATTTCATCTAAGGTATTTACAGTACAAGGAGCAGTTGTGGACAAAGGAAGGTCACACTATGACACATGTCTGGTAAATAAGCTTTGAGGTTCACACAACAGCTGGAGCACCAGCCCCCAGAGGACATGGAGGACATGGCAAGTGTTTTCTATCTTCCAAGGTATAATTGATGAATTGGAGCACTAGAAAGAATCATATAGAACAGTCTGGTCAATTGCTCCTACTTCCCAGATGAGGGAAATGAGGTCTGGAAAAAATAGGATGTGCATGAGGCCACAAAGCTTGCAGATGGGAAAGCCAGGGCTGCCATTCAACCACCTCACTCTCAGTCCACTGGAAACTTTAAATTTGATAAAGTCAGGTGAGATGACGGTAGAAGAATCCAGAAACTCAGGAAAAATACTTTGTCACATTTTTCTGTTGCACCACATCAGTAGCCTTTGAAAATTCATTCCCTTGACCATCCATGAAATCTTTTTCCCAGTTTCCACCACACATAATGGAGTCTCTTTTTCCCAAATCTGATTGACCTAACTGCACTACTGTAGGTCTTCATAGACCTTAGTAATTTGATGGGTTGAAAGTTTTTTTAAAAAAAAGTTATGATCTGATTCCTTCAAAGAGAATCTGATTTTGAAGTCATATCAGCTGTTGACTAGTCCAGCATTTTGTATTGCTTGTTAACCAGGAGCTACCCAAAACAAAAGGTATTATCGATGCATTATTCTGTCTCCACACATTCCTGACTTGCTAGTCTTCCATGAAGATCTTCCATGAAGAAGCTTAAATTTTCCTACGTATTTTGAGTTTTATGTTTCTTTCCATTAAAGTTTCCAGTCGTTCATAGACATATTTAGTTTGGCAGAAGGTAGTGGTGACTCATGGAATGAAGAAATTTGAAAGCAAAGCTACTGAAAATGGATCTAATTTCTTTTTTGGGTAATTTGGGAGCGAGCAATTGATAATTTGTCTAATTTTTCCTGGTTTCATCAGCTGCCATACTGCCAAATATTTATTCCATATGGATGCTTTGTTATCCCTGAAACATATAACACATTTCAGCTGCAACTATATCTAATATGGTCAAAGGGTAAGACTATTGTTGGCTCATTTTCTCATTGCTTTTGGCTGGACACCCACAATCAATGGTTATTGAGTAAAAAAACAGGATCATATTGAAACCATTTTCAGCATGTTCCTTCCTATGGATTCAACCCTTTCACTGTGAGTTTGTCAAGCACCACAAATGTTCTCCATTAAAGTGATGATTATGTTTTCGGCATAGACATGACTGCCAGCTAATTGCATTCACCTTATAATTCCACTCTCTCCATTTGGTGTAGAGATGTTTTTGGCTCTCCAAAGAGTACTTGTTTTCTGTGGACTCTTGCCTCCCACTATGGAACAGACATTTAGGGATAGGTTCTGAGACGATCAATAACATATTCATATAATGGACATAATTTCAGACTTACTTTAAGAGAGACAATCTGTGGACCCTGAATTATGTGAATTGTAGGACTTGTAAAAGGTAGAGTGCCACAAATCTGACTGGTGTTTCTGTAGATTATCAGTGGTTTGCACACAATTATGGAAATCTCCTTGACCAAAGAAGCAGAAGTTTCAACAAAATCACACAAAAATACCATGACATGTAAGCTAAAGACACAGCAGTAAAGAAGCATTTACTTCTGGCTCATTCTGAAGTGAGATCTGGTCACTTAGTATCTAAAATCATTTAGTGGGAGGCTGGTTTCAATCAATATAAATGATTTCTATTCCATCCCAATAAAGCAGCAACAGCAATAATAAAGAACAGAGACATCTATCTCATAGGAAAAAAAAAAAAACAGATCTAATGACTAAGTAAAGTGTTTTTGCAGGAGGGGCTGGGGGAGAACCAACAATCTCTTTTTTATAATGGGAAAATTTCATTTAACAAACATTCTAACAGACACCATCAATGTCATTTAGGAGAAATATAGTTTAGTATATAAAGACAGATGTAAAGCCTTGACACTCAAAGCAACCTGGGAGTTTTCAAGGGCCCTATTCCTGTCCAATTAAATTAAATATGCATCTTTAAATAGATGCCCAGGGGATTTGTCTGCACATTAGGTTAGGAGGAGCTGTGGTGGAAAGAATCACAGGAAGGAACAGGTACACTTTGGTTGCTGGTGCTCAATAGTTAAGAAAAGCATATCAAATAGAGCTGAATTTTCACTGAAGATCTGAAAAACACTATTGTGTTTGTTACCAGTGGATGTGCTTGTGGGTTCTTATGAGCTGGCTGCTAGCTGACCGCTCATGGGCAACTGTGACCTATTTGCTATCTGCAAATCACAGCAGAGCATTCCTTGACTACCTGTGGAGTAGAGCACGCATCGTGACGCAGGTACGAGGACACAAGGCCTCTGCTGACCTGATCTCTATGGTGGTCTTGGGATAACTGCCTGTGATAACATGAAACACTTTGCTAATGTAAATGTCTCTTGACGTATGGTCACGATGGCCCCCTCCCTGTCCCTCGTCAAACTTTATCTCCCATTCGGGACTTTATTCCTCATGCCATAGTCTCATGGTCAGCTGAATTTTCACCTAAGATTTGAAAAACACTGTTGTGTCCAAACCTGTTGGTGTTTGTTAACAAGGTATGTGCTGATTCAACTCTGTCGAGTCCTGATTCTCTTGAGTTGGTGGAGCCTTTCCTCATAGGAAGTATAGAACTACTTCAAGGCTAACCCCATGGCCTGACCTTCTGTGAACTGGTAATTGGAACTCCTAATTGCTGCGGCTGCAATTTCCAAACCCATCACTGTGGCCAGGGACTGAGATCCAGTCCTTAAGATCTTGCCAGTTTCTTTTTCAATAGTTACATTTTTCAAGAACAGCCAAGCAAGAGTTCTTTAAAAAAGAAAAAAAAAATTCTAATTGCATTGAGTGGACAAATGTGTGTTTTACTCATATCAAGTTGCTTCCTTTGTCATATTCAGCCAGGTTCTAATATTATTTCTTATTGACTTGAAGAGTTGATTAGTTCCATTAGGGTTTCTATTGGGATTTAAGAGAAATGGTTTTAAGTTGAGAAAAGTGGGTTTCTGTCACATAGGAAGAAGAAGGATAAACTTTAAAAGTGCTTTGCAAAGAAACAGCTTGCTTTCCATTTGAAACCCTTTACTAGACTCATTCTGAAAATCCACAAGATCTGTGGCTGAGCCTGTCTAAGAAAAGTCTCGGAATCTTAAATGACATGGCTTCTTCAAAAAGACATTATCCCACAGCAGGGCGGGTAAAAGTGAAAATGGCCAGTTTATAACTTTAATTCTTTGAATGGCACTAGAAAATAGGGAGGGTTTTGAATTAGACCATTAGGAAATCGTAGATTTGCTTCAAGCTCTACCACTAAATGACCTGGTCAATTTTGTGATTAATCCCATGGGTCAGTCTCAAAATCTATTTGCATTGGAACAATGACATTAAGATGAACCAAGACATTCCACTTCTGAAAAAGAATCCAGGAGGAAATTCTCAGAGATAGAGTTTCCAGATACATTTTTCTTGAACTGTAAGTGCTGCTGCCTCTTGGTTGTAGTCAACTCAAGAATAAGGTGGTATTGGGCCCAGCCCACAATTACATATTTAATTTGTTTAGACTAATCCACACTGTTTTTATGATACAGTAATGCGGACTCTGGCACTCTGCTTGCTGAAAAGAACATCAACAAGATAATCTCTAAAATCTTTTCCAGAATTATCGTTTACTATTGTTTTGTGGAAATGTCTAAAATTCTTTAAGAAATCCAACTGGATATGAATCTTATTGTTTGTTTCTTTACTAGCATTCTTTTTATCACTTTTGTTCCATGCTTCAGTAAAATGTATGAAAGTAAAATTAGCACTAATTTAATTAAAGTTTCATCAGCCAAGCACCTGTTCTGTTCTAAGCACTGTCCAAGAGGGGATAAAAACCCTGCCTTCAAGAGTTTCACACTAGGGTGTGGGAACCCACTGAATATCAGTCCTATAACCCTAAGCTTGAATGAAATAGGAATGTTTCTCCCCTTTATCATTCCAGTTCACACCATCCTTGAGTGCCTACTGGTTAGAAAACACTAATGACAAAAGAAATGAGTGCAATCTCTATGTCCCTTTGAGCTGATAGTCCTAAGCAGATATTGCAAAATATGCCAGCTCCTACTTCAAGCCCATACACATGTTTTGTTTGGTCCACTCAGTACGTTCTTTTAAGTTTGGAATTACAAAAATCAAGAGATTTTTATAATTATAATAAAGCAAATAGTAACAACTTCTCTTGAAAAAATTGGGTTATCTACCATTTGTGGGCCTGCCTTCCTAAGGGGCAGCTATTGACTGGAACCTATATATAAGGTCTGTGCCCCTCCAGCCCACTGCAGAGCCTCACAGGGTTGTTTCAGTCCTCCACATGCCAACCTGACCTCAGCATACATTGACCACAGCACACCTGGCCCAGATATGCAGGAGCTCTCTAGAGATTGACCATATACCTCCCCTTTTATTCCATATTCACTTATTTCCTCTCCAACTAACCTCCAGGTACTGGTCTAGCCACTGTGGAGTCACAAGGAAACCCATAGCTCTCCTCAAACAATAAGGTGAAGGAGCGAACCCAAATCTGAAAACATTTAGAGATCATCGAAGGGCTATTTCTTCAAGAGCAAGTGGCGTTTTGGGCCAGTGGCTGTGTAAAGCAGAAAAGGCCTGGTTTCCAGCCAGAGTAATGGACAAGTTACACAATCACTCAGCGTGTTTAGGAGAGCGGAGACCATCAAACCCTGTCTTCAGACAAGCAAGTTGTAGCATTGAGCCTTTTTTGCACCAAGATTCAGAACAGCTGTTACCAATTCACTGGGAGATTACACATGTGTCCCTCCTTCCATTCCCATCACTATTTATGTCCTCCTCATCACTCACCAAAACTATTGCAACAGCCTCCTCCATGATCGCTCTGTGTCCAATAGTACTTGACACCAGATATCCCACCCCTGAGATTAATCTTTCTAAAGCACAACTCTAATAACTTTATCCCTTTTCGAAACAATTTCAGTGACCATCCATGGCTAAGTAAATTAAATCCAAACTCCCCAATTTGATAGTAAGGCATTTTGTATAAGGCCTCTATCTAACTTTCCAAGTGTATTCCCATGGTGAAGTTCGCAAACTGGCAGTTGTTAAGTTGTGTCCAATTGTCAGAAATATTTTGTTTGGCAAAGACAATGTTTTGTAAAACTTTGAATTATCTGTCCATATTTACTAAATAACTCTTCCCTCCCTCTTGGCACATGCTTTCTACTTTGTTAAAATCCCCACCACTCTCTAGCGCCTCACTCTTCACTCCTTTTCACGACTTACTTGGCTCTGATAGGCCAGCTACATATTCCAATATCCAACCTATGTGACTTATTACATGTTTTATTTTTCTAGATTTTCCTTCTGTCCTTCTCTCAAATGTTACCTCCTTTTGAACTCTTCTACCAGATGTCAACTCCCTTTTCACGAGCAGCAATATTACTTGTAAAACTCTTGTAATCTAGTCTATCTCTTTGTTGAAAATTCATGCTTTATAGCATCTGGTTGACGCTAAGCTTCTCAAAGATGAGGCTGTTTTATTAATCTCTGTAAGGCCCCATATATGTCCTTGTACACAGGATAGTGTTTGCCTGGAATTAACTAAGTTAGCCATTTCTCTTTGGCCTGTCAGGCCTAGATTAGTTATGTGTGCCCAAACGAAGGCAGTAACTCATTTGAAATGCAGACATGGCTGAGTCGGAGGTGCCCTCATGAACTTCTAGGCATTTTCAAGTAGGGAGTAAGAAATACTGTACCTAAAAGAAACTACTGAGGGAATTTAGGTAAACAGAACATGATCGTTTTTGTTGGAAGCTAGCTGTGATCTTCAGATTAAATCACTATTGCACATCTCCAAAGGAGCATCAGCAAACCCTTTGGTGTGTTCCTCTTGTGTTAAAATTGCAGGAATCAATTTAGTCCTGGGGGCCCAGCTGAATTGAGCCAGCACCAGCTTGAGCAAAAATACACTGGAAAAAATGAAACAGAAAGAGTTCTGCACACTGCATGTGAAAGTGTCCATTTCTGAAGCTACTGACTGTCCAGGAGGGCCATCAGCAAGTTGCAAGGTTACAGAGGCAAAACTGAGTGACTCCAGAAATGGATTCAATTTAATGGATTTGGATCTGAATAAGTAGTTATAAAATATGAACCCAAAAGAAGAACATCACTCTTCTAAAATATAATTCAAATGTAGCAATGTTTTAGGACTACCTTGTATTGTGCTAGAAATGAAAAGTGAAACAAGAGCAAGGGGAGACATATAATATAAATGAGCACCTACCATGTTGACAGAGTGTAATTTAAAAGTCTGCCTTATGTTGCCTTCAATCTGGTTAAGAATGCAACCCTGACCCATGTGTAGAAACTGTCATTAAAATAAAATGACAGTGTTAAAATAAGTAATAATAAGGGAAGATGGCATTCCTCTGTTTCCCCAACTCTTCCTGGACATGGGAGATCTCAAAACATGCTTATAAAGTTTCCAAATGAATACCAAAAATTTGCATCCTTCTCTCCCTTTTTATAGTATTGTGAGGATTTCTACTGATGTTTACAAAGTGGAACTTACCACCTTCAAGCACCTTCTGTCTGCCATGGGTCCTTGACTAGGTTAGTGAGATGGATGTGCTTTGTCACCCAACAGAGGTTGAAACACTATGTGAAGAATAGATTTGACTTAGAATTGAAGGAAAGTTCATGAAAATATCCATCCTTTGTGATATTGCCAGGCCAGTCTTTCCAACTCAAGTTCAATGATGCATCTAAATCCTACCTGGAGTCTTTTGTTACCTCTCCACATAACCCTCTGCATCCCATGGTTGGTACAGGAGCTGATGTGGAGAACATCAGCCTCGTGGTTCCTTTACTTACAAAAGAATTCCTCTGAACAGAGGTTTTTTTATGAGTTTAACAGGATTCCAATATCTGGATATATTGGAATAATGTTGATTTTGTTACCAAAGACACAAAATCAACTTTCAAAAGGAGGTCTACATGTGAGGTGAGGGAACCTGAACTTGGCTGATGACACTTGGCTGCTCTGTTGTAAGCTTTGCCTTCAGGCAAGTCTCTTGCCTATTAACATAGGTGCTATCAGCCCAGCCCTAGCTCCCAAAGTTATATCCGATGAGATAACACCCATGAAGTCATCACAAAATTCTCAGGAAATCAAGAGCAGCTGCATGTTTCGAGAGAGCATGTGAATGAAGGGTTAGAACTGAAAGGATGCTAGACACAGCTACATTCTGGAATTTCAAGTGGGTTCACCAAGCTAATAGTCACACGTCTTCCTCTACACTGTGGGGACCATCATTCCTTTTTTTTTGGGTCATGTGTGCTTTCTGTGGACAGGAACTGCAAGGGCAAATGTAAGAGTAGCTATATTATTGGTCAGTGAATTCCACACACCATCATCCCATGAGTAGGGCTAAGAGGTTAATTAAATACATCTCTCGGGCAACAGAAATGAGCAAGGCTGTCCCTGGAACGCTGTTACTTCAAAAAAAGTAGGCTTTTGTTTCAGGGAAAATCTCCCACAGAGAAACATGGAACACCAAAGAGAACTATAAATAGTACTATCATTTATGTCAATTATAAATAGATTTGTTCCCTTTTGATTAGAAGATTAATGCTAGCTGAAAGTCTGTAGTTGAAAAGAAATGAGGGAAAAACTCCTGACAAAATATTATTACATACTATCAGTTAGATTTGATACCTTTTCCTCCCTGAGGTATTTTTTTCTGATTTTCCCTAAATGAAGACTTCCTTCTCATTTGAATTTAGAATTCAATTTTTAGTTTTAGAAGCTCATTTGTTCATACTTAATGAGCTCTTCAGGATCACTCTTTACCTTCTAGATCAGAAAACACACAGAAACACACGCACACACACAGACACACACACACACACACACACCTCTTTCTTTAAATGGAACGAGGAGATAAATTGGGTGTCAGCATTAGGAATTCCAAAAGGGCAAAATTTGCCACTCAAATACTCCCACGATTGTCAACATATCCTATTACAACAGTTTTCCTTTTCATGAAGGAGATTCTTTACAAAACAACTCTGTCCTGTGGGTCCTTAGCAAACACATGTTATGAGATAATACCCAAGGTGCATGAGGACCATGGGTGAACAAAGCACTCGCAGAGGGTCTCATGGGCTGTGGCTTCAGAGCTCTGGCCAGCTATGCAGCCACTTGTCCAGGACTTATCCACAGGGGTCCCAGCTCTTTTGGTTTGCCTTGCCAACCCCTCAGCCTCTGCTCAGGTTCATGTGCCTCATCTCCTTCCAGGATTGGGGGGTAGGGAGAGACTGTCTTCTCATCCAAGCTGCTGTCTAGGTGCATCCTGGGTGGGGGAGGGGGATATTGGGAATGAAACAGCTGGGCCCCTCAGTTTTATACCAGGTAAGGAGGTTTGTGTGACTTGCCTGCTAAGCTGAGGGGATGGAATATCTTACCAATGTCCACTTACCTTGCCTTGGGGAAGCTCTTCCTTCTAGCTACCCCGGACTCAGCATTAAGAAAGAGGCTGCTGAAAGAGGTGGCTGGGAGGAGAGGGCAGATGCAACAAGCAGGGACCTTTCTGGGAAATCCCTCCCCCACTTGAAATGCCCAATTCTGGTTACACTGTGGGGTATTTTAAAAGGAACTTAGCTTGTCAACTGGAAATTCACTGCTTGACCCCACATTCAGGGGAGACTTCTGGAAAAACACTAATCAGGGATTTGGAAAGCCTGAGTCCCAACACATAAAGAAATATATTAAATACTTTTAAAGATATAAAATTCTTAGAACCGTTGGACAGGTTTCTGTGTGTGATCTCTCTCTTCCCAGTGGCATTGCTCAATAGCCCGGCTCCCATCAGAAAGCTGACATCATACTGTTGTGCAACCCGTGGCCCCTGCAATGTCACTTTGCTAACTGCACTTGCTGCAGAGGCCACCACTGAGAAGCTGAGAAGTTTTAGGTTTTGAGTCAGAAGTTCTGAGCAGGATCATTCCTGGGAAACCTGAGTCTTTGGTTCTTCTGGAAGTCAAACTACATTTGGATCTTGCTAATTGAGAATGGCAGGGCCAATATGTTCCTCTTTAATCAAAGCCCAGGAATAGTTGGTGGGTGACTGGGGCTATGTCCTCCCTTCCTTCAGGCCCTTCCCCTACACTCCCAGCCAAACTTCTCCAGGCGAGAGAGTGAGTGGGAAAAGCAGCTCTGGGCTGTGCGTCTGGTGGCAGGCCTTCTGCCGAGCCCTGTGCTAATGGTGGACTCTGACACCGTGGGATGTGGAAACATCAGCCTGAGATCATCAGTTTGTTCCCAGACTGGTAGGTAAACAGAAAATAAGAAAGGCTTTTTCCCACTCATCCCTGCACTCCCAATCAAATATTTGGGGTCCTACATGACAGCCTGACTCTGTATTTAATCATGGTCTCTGATTTCGTTGGCCCGTTGATGGGGAATCTGCCATCCAGTGGGCTCACTCCCTCAACCCTACCTATAAAACAGTCTTCAAATTGTTGAGACCCTTTTCCATTCTTAAACAGACTGGCCCAAAAGGGCTTGGGAGCACCACGGTAAGCTCTGAGTCCCTGCTTGTTCACAAAAGTGGCAATGACCTTCATATTGAACTAAGTAAAGCATTGGTACGCATAGGGGTAGATCTGCCCTCCCCTCTAGTGCATGCTTTCCTAGGGAGAAAAAAAGAGCACTCCTTGACAGTCCTCTGACTTCATAAATCACTCCAGAGAGTCAACGGTTGCCTCAGTAAATGCAAGTTTCAGAAAGGGAGCTTCCCAAAATTGACTACAGTGCCTGTGAAGCAAGGTGAGTGTACTCACCCTTTGTCTGTAAGCCATGTCTGGTGTTTCAGATGGGCCTAGAATACATAAGCTTTTGATAGGACGGGGAATTTCTGGGCAGAGAAACTAACTTAATAGAAAAGCACTTAGACAGCAGAGTAGAGGGCGAGTCTGTACGTACAAAAGACATCCAACCAGTTGTTCAGGTGTTCCTCCAGTGGAGAGTGGTACAAGTCCAAAAACATAGAGCAACGTGTGTATTAGAGAACAGAAGTAGCTAGCACTTGCATGCATAGCTCTGTGCTAAATGCTGACATGTAGCAATTCTTTTACTCTTTACAATAAACCTGGGATATAGGGATGATGTTCATCCTCACCTTATACATGAGGCCACTGAGGTGAAGAGAAATGCAGACCATGCCTAAGGGCACAAAACTTCTAAGTGAAACAAAACCAGCTTTTAATTCAGGCAGCTGACCCAGCCATGGTACGTGATAACCTTAGGTGGGTACTGCCTCTATTCTTTGTTTTTTCTTCCATCTCATTTTCCATAGCTGCAGGAATACTAGGTGACCTCTAAGACCTAGCTCATATATCCCTTCTTAAGTCAGACCTCTTCCAACTCTATCAGCAGAATTTCTCTTCCTAATCCAGGCTCCACTTTATACCTACAGGAATGTCTCCAGTATTACTTATATTAGAGTTAAGTATGTTCTTATTTGTGAACACTCCCCTTTATGTCTTCAGAACCTGGGATATTGCTTTCCATGTAGAAAGTAGCTAATGAACATCACCTGGGTTGAACTGAATATTAGAGTCCATTGGCTGAGACCTGAAGAAATGTCCCCTGGTCCTGCCACATCTCTTTATGATCATCTAGGCAAACATAAAAACTAAGAGATGTTGAACCCCATGGGAAACTCCCCACTCCTGAAAACCTACGGCCCATAAAAATTAGTTTGGAAAAGCACAATGCGGACAATCATAGGCTTCAGACCAAGAACACCATTCCAGGTTTAGTCCTGCTTGGCTGCAGAAGGCTAGTTGTAACCATGCTTGCAAGGCAGAAATGCAGTCACACGTGGATGAAGTATCTCACCAAGAGCTATGGGGTTCCAGGATTTCTGAGAAGACTCCCTTTATCCTAATAAAGTTCTCAGTTTCTCGACCCCCAAGTCCCAACTCCTGCAGGAGACTCAAAAACACCCAATTTAATTAAAACCTTTTTTTTTTTTCTTTTCACATTGAAGTCACAAGTTTTCACAGGGTGCAACGTGTTGCTAACCCAGCAATTTCCAGATTAGACTACTCAGCAAAGCATTTGCTGTTTTCCTTTTAGGGCCCATGTCCTCAAATTGCTTTGTTCCTTAGATATCTCTGCGGGCCAGATTATTCTGGTAGATTCCAGTCTAAGCTCTCCCTCTTTCACCTAACTCCTTCCTGGGCTTTAGGTGAGATTAGTCAATAGGAAGAGAATGTTTTACCAATTTTTTAGACAGTATACTTTTAATGTTTGTCATTAGGTATCTCCAAGCTCACGGGGCCAATAACAACAGTGAGTCAGTTAAGTATGCCTTATGGAAGGATGTCAAACCAGTATGTGGAATGGTCTATGATTATCTAATTGGTAAGACCAATATTACATGAGTTAAGCAATGTAGTCCTGAAAAGCTGAGGTCTAAACTGTGATTGGTAATAGCACAGATAGTTACTGAGCATCTCTTATATGTCACACTCCATAGTAAGGTCTGCGGATATTGTGCTAAACCAAGCTGACAAGATTCCTGCGTTAGGTGCTTAAATTTTAGCCAAAAAGGTACAGATGATCGGTGCAAAGGATGGTGAGATCCTAGTATTCTACAATTTTCTGGGAGAACTACATAATACATTCCCTGAACTTTCTTTCCTTCCCAACCACTGGAATATCTTTCTCATCAATTTCCCATCTTCTTTTCAACTTTAATTCTTCTAATCATCCTTTACACCATCCATTGTTCACACTCAGTGTTATTGCCACTAGTTTTAGATTCCTTGTGGCAAAGAAGCCTCATTGTTGGATGTAGTTGGAGCTGTTGGTCATTCTTCTTTTTTATCCCAACCAACCCAGAGAAGCAACTTAAATTATGTGACTTGTTGGTTTCCATCTGGAGTCAGACTCGTAGTTCCTGTCTGTTTTCCTACAATTGTTGGGACATTCCAGAAATACTAGACTCCCTTGTCTTGGGAAGGTTCTCAGTTCGTGAGGTGTTAAGAAAGGGAAACCATAAAATGTCTCTGTATGCTGGAACCTTGCTTTCGAGTGTCTTGAAATGCTGACTTCCTAGAAATTTACTTTCCACTGCGTAAACAAGCAAGTAGAGCATGGCTGGAAAAAGGGGCCAGTTCTTAAGTAACTTGTTTTAGTGAGAAATACCCAAATGCTTTGTAGAAGGGGAACAATGGTTTCTGATCCTTGAAGATGAGTCTATAAGGAAGTGTTAAGTTTTGACACAACTCCACTGATAACCTAAGGGGCAACTGAACTACCTAAAGGATTCCTGGGAACAGACTAACTAGGCTAGGTTTGGGGAATGATTGATCAAATTCCAGATATGAATTTGACTCTCTTAGTCTGGCGTTAGTATGTATATTTGGACATTTCCTTATTTTCTCCCTAGTGACATTTCTCATTTTCCAAAATCACTTGTCTTTTCCCCTCTGACCCTATCAGATTAACCTTGTACAACAAGATTGCCTCAAATGTCTTTCATGGTTGAAGCTTTAGGATTCTCTATTTCTAGATCTTCAGTCCTGCATTAACAAAGATTCAGGAGACATACATCTCCTACTGAAAGTCTACCAAAGGTATTATAGGAGTATTATTAGTATCAGAAAGAATGAATCAAAATTAGATGCATAGGTAGGATAAAATATTGACAAATAGCTTGCAAGGCATTCTAAATTATATTTACTGAGGTAATATTGACTTACAACCCTGTTTATGTTTTATGTATAGAGATTTGCATCTCTATAGTAATAACTGTGTAGATCTTAAGAAAAGGAAATTTTAAAATAGTAAGATATCTGAGTCCATCCACCAAATACGTCTGAATGCAAATGTGTCCTTTATCTGCCAACACAAAGTAATAATCATAACTTCCAAATCAGCTGGTTCATAGCCTTGGTCTTCCAATGGGGGATGGAAAGAGAAGTCTAGAGAGGCAGCATTTTATCAGGTCCAATTTAGATCTAGGGCTATCGAGAGTCCACCTGTCTGAGTAGAGAATTCCCTGGTCTCTGTGTTTCCATTCACAGGAGAAGGCTGCTGGGGCCATCAGGGCAAGAGACCACAGACAAATCAGAAAGCAGTGCCAAAAGGCAGACAGAGTTCTTATCACAGCCAAGAGAGTGCACTTAGCTTTTTGTTCCATTCACTACTCTTTGAAATGGAGCAATTTCTATGAGAGTTGTGTAAAAATAAGGAGATTTTCTAGCTTTCAGCAGCAAATGAGTAAACCGGGCAAGTAAAGCATGAAATTTAGTAAATAAAAAAGTGGTCAGGGGATAATATAAAGCCCCAAGAAAGAATGCTTCCCCCATAAAGAATCTACTATGTGAAAATCCACACCTCTAAAACACATATACGCTGGGTGGATTTCTCAAGTCAAAAAGACCATCACTTTATAGAAGCCCCTTTTTTAAGTCTTCATCACACAACTTCACATTCGATGGTTGAGCGCCCCTTTTTGACACACTCTATCCAGTCCAATGGAAGAGAAGAAAAGGAGAATCAATGAGGTGCAGTCCCCTGGGGTCTCTGTGCTTTACTTCTGCTAAGCAGACATATATGACAAGATTTAGAGACTCCAGGTAGCCCAGGGAGTGACCATTTCTGTCAAGAATAGAGGTAGGAGCATGGAATTATAGGAAAAGATCATAAAACCCCTCTGTTGAGAAAGCAATGTCTTCTTCAACGTCTTAATGGAAAGTCTCCACTGAATCTCCCAGTGGGAGGGACACGATGGTAACATTAATCAATCCCCTGTTCTGCAGATAAACCCTATAGCAGTGGGGCCTGAGACTAACCCATGAGGGGGGTCATCTCTCGTGTGTGTCATCCCTCAGTGACATAGCAGAGATCCCTCTCTAAACATACATTGTATCTTGTACCGCGAAGTGGCTTAGCCTTATTCTGCCTTTTATTATGTTATTTATGAATTCTCTCGTTCCCCTGATGATCCATAAACTCCACGAAGGCGCTCACTTAGCCTTACCCAACCACTTTCACATTCCACAACACTTAAGACAGAGTCTTACAACTACAATCAGAGACATTAGGGCAGGAAGAGGAAGGGGTTGGGATCAGGGTGGGGACAGGAGGAGCATAAGGGACTATGGTGATGGTGCACGGGTGAACTGGTGATGGAAATCCTAAGGGGACTGCACCAAGAAAAGCAAGCAAACATTGTGAGACAGATTAATTAATAAATAAAATTAAATTTAAAAAATAAAAAATAATTTAATTTTAAAAAAGACAGTGTCTTAAATATGGTTGGTGATTAATAGCGCTATTTGATTTTTAAAGTGACCCATATTTTAATTGAAATACAGTTCTGCATGAAAACTATCCAGACTAGAAATTAATTTTTCACTGCAGATCTAAGTTTCTTTAATATTTCTTTAATATTTAATTCATGGAGAGTAAACCTGACACATAGTAAACAGTAAGTTTGTTGAGTGAGTTTATGAGTGAATAAATCAGTGAATGACTGTACGCATGGAGGATGCTTCCTTTTTCTGTTTAGAAGAATGCTTTATTCATTTGACCCTAACACTCCTGTTTCAGTCTAGAAATGCTGATACAAAGTTGTCATCATTGCTATTAATCTAATACTGATATAACTTGAACTTTCACTCTGTGTAAAAAGATTTAGGTGAATTTCCTAGAAGTGAACAGTCCCTAAACTAAACTTTTAAATAGACAAAATATAAACTGGGCCTCTTCCATATTGTCCAGAGCAAGGGATGCCATAATGACATGACCTTTCCATCTTACACCACTCCTCCTGCCAGCAGTACCTGCCACAGAATTAGAAGCACCTCAAGCTCACCTATTTTATGCCTCCTCCTGCTCCATTCATGCACCCTAAGTGATCTGTTACCTTCCTCCCCAGAAGCACTATATAAATATATCCTAATTCAATGAAACAAAGCTGTAATAAGGACATTTGAAAAACCAATAACCTTTAGTAAACTTTGTTCATTCAAGAAGTAGTTATCAATAAAATTGATACTTCTCTGCAACTAACCTAGTTCCAGGGTTATATTACTTAAAGAACATGGAAGTTCATTTCTCCCTCATATAGAATTCCCGAGATATAGTTCAGGATTATTGAACTATATGCTGAATGGATCTGTTCTTCCCCACAAAATCTTCAGGGATCCAGGATTCACCATCCTTAAATTTACATGGTCCAAGATGGCTACTGGAAAATACCAGCCAGTGGGAAGATTCTTTTTTAAAATAAGGGATGCGTGTTGGTTGCCTTTGAAGGTTGTCTTTAAGATTCCCAGGAGTTATCATGTGATAATTTCATTTCTATTCCATTGTCAAGAATTTGAGCCAATAGTCACATGCAATGGAGGCTGGGAAATACTATCTGCTGAAAATTAGTGTTTCCATTATTAAGAAAAGAGGGAAAGTGGATATTGGGCAATGAGTAGGAATCCCCATCAGAAGGACCATCCTAGAGCTCTTTAAGTTATATCATTTAGGTATTCACATATGAACTCAAATCAAAGGTTTTCCTAGTATCAACCATATCCTGATAGCATCAATATTATCAAGAATTTGAGCAAATAGTCACATGCAATGGAGGCTGGGAAATACTATCTGCTGAAAATTAGTGTTTCCATTATTAAGAAAAGAGGGAAAGTGGATATTGGGCAATGAGTAGGAATCCCCATCAGAAGGACCATCCTAGAGCTCTTTAAGTTATATCATTTAGGTATTCACATATGAACTCAAATCAAAGGTTTTCCTAGTATCAACCATATCCTGATAGCATCAATTCATGAATGGTGTGATTTCTAAATTATTTCTTTTTAAGTCTCTATAAAATGATTTCAGAGGGTCAGTGGTACCTAGCACAGTGCCTGGCATATAATAGATACTCAGTTAACATTTACTATTACTACAGTTCTCCCGCATATAAGATTGGCTAACTGTAGGCTTTTGACCACGATGGGCATATAAACTGATAAATCTCCTGATGGCCTTGTTTCTTGAGCAAATTCATACTTTATCCACTATCCAGAGAGCAAATGAGAGGCCACGCAAGAAAATGTCTATATCCTTAGTTGTTCTTTCTCTCTTTGTTGGATGGTGTTGAATGAGACTAAAACAATTAATAAACTCATCAGTGTAAGAGATAATAATTAGGATTAGTAGAACTCAAAAATGAGGGAGGCTGGGATGGTGGGCATTTTATAATGTAAAGAGCATTCATTTTCACTTCATTCTGTCTATCAGAGTGTTTGTCAGGCCAATCAAAGAATGAAATTGTGTATGCATAAATCAGATGTCACCAAATTTTCCACTGTTGGGCAGTCATACTTTTATCCAATAGCTACATAAAGTAGCTTGTGACACCTCTCCACCTTTCCTTGGAAATCCATGAGCTCTGAAGATTTGGGATACCATACTTCTCCCAAATTAATCCACTCTAGTCTTCTTCCCAAATATTGCCCACAATCAGTTGTCACTCTTGACTCCTGAAACTGCCATCCTCTGTTGCCTGTGAACTTTGCTCTATTTTGTCTAAAAGATGACTCAAGGGGAAGAAAGATATGAAGGCAGGAAAGCCAAGTGTGGCCTGTAATTTTGAGGACCAGAATGAGCATAATGGAGACCTGAGAGCTATGATGAAGGACGGTAATACAGTAGGCTTACTGCCTGGATAAGGAAGAAAATTGAAAGCAGACAAAAATGATTGTAAGACTGGGAGTCAGTAAGCAAGAGAACAATGGTGTAGACATGGCCAAATCTAGAGAAAGATTTGACTTTGGTTGACTTCAGTCAATGGCAAATATGTTGATTTGGTATTAGACAAGATGGGCACACTCAGGGTGATATGACCATAGACAACGTTAGTATTAGAGATATTCAATCCTCCTGGTGCATTCAGAAGACAGTTCCTGTGGCTCATCAATGGAGTTAACCTAAAATGCAGAAAGGCAGCACAAAGGAAAAGGTCTGGAAGTTTCCTTGTACTGAAGCACAACCCCTTAACCCCAACATTAAAGTTTTAATTTATTTTCAAAATAAAAATGAAATTTCTACTTTGAGTCTCAAAAGTACTGAATATATCCAATCACACTGACAATCACAAATGATATTCAGAAAAGACTCATACCTTTAGACCAACAACTGAGATTCTATTGATTAGTAGTTTTGTAACTAAAATTTAGAATTACAGAATCATAGTACGTTGTGTAGGAATAAGTTTTAAAATCTTTCTGGCTCAAATGCCTTGTAATATATAGAGAAACAGACCTGCTAGGGAGTATGGGTTACCTATCTTTGATCACTCAAGCTGAATAATGCCTCCACATATCCATAATCTACTAAAAGAACTTTGCCTATCCTTGCTCATTTTCTCACCTACAACTTAGTTACCAAAGATATGTTTTTAAACATCCTATCATCATTAAAAATGTTTCTCCCAAACATGGGCAGCATGTAGACAGTGTAAAAGAAAGAGTCAAAAGACTCTGATTTTAATCCCATACAGAAAGAATTGACTCTATGACCTGAAGACACTCTTTCAAGATCTCAGTTTCATTGCTTGAACAGCAAAGGGATCTGTCTGAATTAGCTTTGAAATCCCTTGCAGCTCTCATATGCCTTGACTTTTGGTGGTATCAATTGCTTCCAACTGGATCCACTTTTTCCAATCCCATGTAAGATGGAGAGCAGGCTCATCCCAGCATTTGGGGAGACCTATCAGGACAAAAGCTAGCCTCTCTCTGTGGGAGCTGAAGAAGGGAAGCAGCTGAAGCAACACTATCAGTTTCCTTCCCCTTCAGAAGAGAACAATCGAGCTCCTCCCAGGGGAAGTTATTCGGATTTTGACAGTGTGGGGTCTGTCTTGTGACGGGAATGGAGGATTCCTGTAGAATGGGAGTCCTTAGTGGCTGTGACTCTGAATACAGAATCAAAGATGGAAGGAATGCCAAGAGGTCATCAGGTCCAGTCCCCTGCCTCTATCTAAGCCTTCCAAGGCAGATGGTTGTCATCCGACATTTAAAGATCTCCAGGGCAGCTTCCCACAGTACCCTAGGTCTGCATGTTTCTCCCTTACAATCAAGAAATTCTTCCTGATGTTTAGATGGAGACATTTTCAATGTAGCACGAATCTGTTTGCCCTTGTCTCACCCTCCATAGAGATGAGGAAAAATACCCTGTAACAATGCTAACCCTTCTTTGACTTAGTGGTGATAATTAAGTCACCTCTTAGCTTTTTCTTTTGGTGACTAAATCTTAACTCCATTTTCCACCAGTTAATCATTTTTTTCCTTACTCCAATCTGGAACCTTTCCAGCTTCTCCAAATGAGTCTTAAAATAGGAGGATGAAATCTGAGTTCCCACTCTAATTAAAACCACAGCAATGCCAAGTTTTGTAGAAGGATTACTCTCTAGGTTTTCATTTCATAATTCTCAACATACACCCACCTCATATTGCAATTTTGTTACAGTGCTTTCTCACTCACTCAGAGCCCACCACTATTTTGCTATAGTACTTGTCTCTGCCAAATCTTCCTGTTTTTAATGTCCTCCCCCTTTCTAAATTGTTTAAAGGTATTTTTGCATTCTAATCTTGGTCTCTAATATTTGATGATCTTCTCCTGACTTAGCGTAATATGAAAAACATTCTTGTCTTTGACTTCAGTCATTCAGAATGGAATCTTAATTTATACCAATGCTAGAAGGGTCTGAATATCACTCCTTTCTCACAATACCCACATTCTTTGAACATGAAAAACAATGCAGGCTTTCCATTCACTTATTCAGCAAACATCATTCAAGCAATAGTGATGGACACCGGACTAGAGCAACAAACTAATAGCTGTTTCTCTTTCCATTCAGTACCATGTCCATATATAGAAAATGTATTCATTAAGCACTTACTCTTTGCAGACCTGTGGTGGATGCTGGGGTTACAGCAGTGAACAATACATATAGATCTTGGCTTCATGGATCTAACATTCCAACGAGGCTAGGGGAGGAGGGAGACAAAGTACAAGTCAACTAATAAATAAACAGTGCCATGTCAAATCTTGACAAATGATTTGAAGGAAACAATGGGAATGATAATCATCAGGGTGGCGGCTCTTTTAGATGAGGGAAACAGGAGAGATCATTCCAAGGAGGTCCTACAGCTTAGCAGGGTTCTGTTATTCTGAACCAGTCCCCTTCAACAAAACAACCTTCCTCATGGTCCCTTCTCAGAGACCTAGAACTAACTTGCTTGGATGTCAGTGCTGACAGTGCACTATTCCTTAGCTAATTATTTACATTTCCAAAAGATACTTTCACGCTCTTCAATCTAAAGAAGTGATAAATGGAAGGAATTTCAGAATATAGGCACCTTGCTTCCTCAGGAAGTTAATAGACATTCCTGTCAAACAGGGGTTCAGTGGTGCACCAAGCATGGGTGGAGTGGACTTCAGAACCATCGAATAGATTCTTCATTACAGAGCCTCTCCCAAACCTTGAATCGGCTGGTGGCACTGAAAAATGGGACAATGTTTACAACTGTTGGCTAAGCGTTTTCCCTGGAAGTTGTGAAGGAACACTCTCTGGAGGATGCTGGGCTGAGATGTCTTGCATCCTTGGGTGTCTTTGAACATTAACTTTGGCATTTGGAATGTGATTCCAAATCACAAGCAGTCAATGTGCAGGCCAACCCTGGAGGTTTCTGAAGGGGGCATGGAAACAAGAGTAGCTTCTCTGTAAATCCAAGCCTTCTCTAGCTTCCTCAGATCATGGAGTCTTTAGAAAAGGTTTTGTGTGTCTTCATTTTCACTTTCCAGGAAAATCCACAAACACACATAACATGTCATGTTATTGGTCTTACACCTACCAAAACTCATCCACTGTTGGGGAGATTTCTAAGGACATGTCTAGTGCTCAAGTTCTAATTTCTGCTTTGAGCTATATTAACATCTTGGTTCATGTTTTTGATTAGCCTATGGGTTTCTTGGGACCCAACCAAATGTTCTACCCCTTGCCAAGCTTCCTTCAACCTTTGTGGAGTTCAAAGTACACAAGAGATGCTAATAAACATCCCTGTGTCGGTTCACCTCCCTGGGGGGGGGGGGGGGAGGGCTGTGGTGGCANCGGGGGGGGGGGGGGGGAGGGCTGTGGTGGCAGCCGTGTGAGAACAGCGACAGAGAGTGAGGAGACCCCCTCAACACAGAAGTACCCATCAACTCTGGGGATACCCAGTTGGCTTCCCAATTAGTGAATAAGGTCATTTTCCCTCTGATATTTTCCAGAAATAGAAGGTGTGCACTGAAATGACCTAGTGAGGCAATTGGGAGGAAGTGACTAGAAAAAGGAATCATTAAAAACCCAACTTCTTCTTTAAAGGGAAATGGAAACAGGGACCTGAGGAAGGTTATAATTGCCCAGCCAGCAGCAGCTCCTGTTCCCCTCCCCATGCTCCCAGTGTGGATTTCCTGCCTGCGGGGCACCATTTGATTTAAAGCTCTGGGTCACCTCACACACGCTCATGAGAAGGTTTGGGACAAGAAATAGAGCAGCACTTGCCCTCTTCCTGCCACTTCATGTGGAAGCGGTTGGATTAATTAACCCTGTTTCCTCGGCAGGATCGACCCTGATGTTGCCTGAGAAATTCTGACAATTCTGTGTAGCCTAATGACAAACAGCAAATTAGAATATTTCCTTTGGCGAACCTGAACCAGCTTGGTTCTACAGGCAATCATTGGTGGTGTGTCTCTTTCACACTCCTTGCACGAGTTCTAAGTGATCCATGAAAGGATGTTTTGATGATGCTGTCCTGACAATGGGCCAAAACCCACCCCACCTGGCTGACTTGTCTGCATTATCCTCAGAGGCTGTAAAGGGTGGCGGCAGAGAGAAGATAGACGTGGGTCCTCAGGAAGTCAGGTTTCTGAACTAAGTTTTATTGCCGAGCAGATTGGCTTGAAAACCCACCAAGCAATTTTGAAAGCCTAAAAATAAAATGAACCTGATCCTTAGGAAAGCAGCTTTCAATATCAGAACGACTCTGTGTTTCTAGCTTTCCATTTGGCCAGGGAATTTAAGACTCTAATTTCCTTCCCTGTGACCTGGCATGTTATCTTCAGGTGCTAGCTGGAATTCAGAATGACACAGACTGTGCAAATAAAAAAAAAAAAAAAAAACTCAGGGAAGGGAAAAAGGTCAACATGTGTTTTTTGTTTCAGTTTAGTTTCTTACTTTGGAAGGTTATGATATTTTTTTCCTCTCTGCCATAAAAATGGTTCTGCTACCAGACTAACATATGGATACCTTTATTAGGCAATTATCAAAAGAGATGTAAAGCATTTCTAGAGTTTTTAAAGTGGCTGAGGTTTTTCCCAGGACTCCACTCTTCTTGGCCCTCTCCTCCTGGCTAGCATTCTGCTACTTAATCACAGGTTAGATGCACATGTTGGCAGTCGTTATCGCAAAAGGCACTGGCATCATCTGGGAACTTGTTAAAAATGCTGATTTTTGAGCAGCACCTGAGTCCCATTGAAGCAGAAATTCATGGTCGGAGATGGGGAACATTGGCAGGTGATAGGATGTGGCCCAAGTTTGAGAACCACTGATATGCATCCTTGTCTGACCACCCACCCCATGGCAGGTTTGTCACATTGGGCCTGGCTGCCTCAGGAACCTCTAAGGGTCTGTGAATCTGAAATTCTTCCTTTCATGGAAATTTGGGGCAGGCACATGGACAGAAAAGCTTTACTATTTGACATCAAAGGAACTTCCAGATGAAAAAAAAATTACTTAAATCA
Organism: Galemys pyrenaicus; assembly: GCA_019455555.1. Classification (NCBI taxonomy): domain Eukaryota; kingdom Metazoa; phylum Chordata; class Mammalia; order Eulipotyphla; family Talpidae; genus Galemys; species Galemys pyrenaicus. Next base: position 28,896,514 of record JAGFMF010011752.1, on the reverse strand, counting down.
TCAGTTTTCTCATTATAAAATGGAAATCATTTTCAATAAATCCACATGGTGTTATTGAAATGTCCAAGGATAGTGAGCAAAAGTGGTTTGTGAATTTCCAGGGACTCTGCAGCTAGCTCTGGAGTTAGATCTCTGCATCAAAATGCCAACTTGCATTATAGACTGTAGTTGTGGCAGAGGGGGCAGGAGAGGCAGGTAGGAGCAGAGAGAGGACAGAGACTGTGCCTCCTTTATCCCCATCTGTATTCTGAAGCCTGAGACTAGATCATAACAGTCTTTCTACTAACTCCTTGCTGAATGATGGCTTCTGCAAGCATTCAACATTGCAAGGACCTTGTGATGTGGTTATGTTACAGGGCAGGGAGAGGAGCAAATAACAAAACCCATTCAAAGAGGGCAGGCTTAAAAGTTCTGGGTGCTCCTCTCCCTGCCCTGTAACAGTTACTCTTTCCACCCCCCCTTTTCAGATGAGAATTGAGAGGCTAACTCACTTACCCACAGCCAAGTAGTTAGGAATGGTGGAACCAGCTTCTGAATGCAGGCAAACTGAACTTAGGTGTCTCTCCTCTAAACACCTCCCTACACACTCTCACAGTTAATTCATTAAAGGGGACACAGGATCTGCAATGGTAAGTGACGTTCTTTTTGTGGGTGTTTGCTCAGTGCTGCACCTATGTTTTTGCTCATAATGCCTAGGTGCCTTAACTCACCACAACCCTATGGAGGTAACTATTAGTTAGGCCATTAGAGTTATTATATCCCCCTTAACAAGAAAGCACCAGAACTACTAAGATTAGCCCTGATGGCTTTTTCTTTCCAATGTAAATATTTCTTCACAGTGCATCTTTCTGGGTACTGTGTGTGCACCTGCCTCATCAATCCACTGGTCAATGAACATTTATAAAGTGTCTGGTAAATGTCCAATGCTGTGCTTCTAGACACAGAGAGATGAGGCACAGCTCCCACCCTTAAGATGCTTGAAATCAAGTAGGAGAAATGGGAGTCAAATAAAGCAAAAAAATAAAGGCTAATATATTGTTCAGCTCTAGTTTATGATGGACAAAGCAATTGTTTTGCACCTTCAGAGAGGCTGGTGGGAATGACATCATCAGACAAGAATCCTCATGGGGGACTGAAAGAAATTTCTCTAGCTAGACTCAGACATCAGTTACTCTGGGCAGCTGTCATTGACCTGTTCCCCTCAGCATCCCTGCACTCAGTTTTTTTAAGGTTATCATAGTAATCAGTGCCCTAAGAGGATGATGACCTTATCCCATTTTTGTCTGTTTTATTTACTTATCCTCAGTACTGAGAACAGTGTCTAGAATATAGTAGGTACTCAATAAATATTGGTGATTGAATGACTCCTACGGGCAGGAGAGGAATAAATGTAGTGGCAGGAGGGAAGATGTAGCCCCAAATTTGGGGAAGCAGATTATCAGGGATATTACTCCCCAAAAGAAAGGTGAGAGACCAGATTGTGCAGGAGTGAGGTACTGCAGAGAGGACCTGGGTTTGGATGGAACCTGGGACCAGAGCCTTTGCCATTCAGGAAATACTATCCCCACTCCAGGCAGCGAGCTTGGTGTTTTCTTGGTGTCTGTGTTCCCTGACTTTCCCCATCCCACCCCAGAGAAGAAACCTCATAGGTACTTTGTAATCTCGAAAGTTGAGAACCAGGGTCTCTTGTCATCAATTTCATTTTCCCTGTTATTTTTTTTTCTGCTCAGAAAACCTTGAATGCCAAACCCAAGTCTTGGTTACACCCCATGTTTCCTTCAGAGGAAACTGCACTAGTAATTGAAAACAGAAATTGGGTCTTTTATTCTAATTCAGGGGATGCAGGTATGAGTCTGTTTGTGCTCCACCTTGGCTGTCTCTTTTCTAACCTTAGAAGAAAATCTGGATATAATTCTCTATTTTGTCCTTTCGTCTTCCCTTCTGGTCCTTATGAGCTTTCATCAAAATAGGATCATCTGATTATATTCTTTGACTCAGTAATTCCATTCCTGGGAAGTTATTCTTATAAATAATATAAAATGAATAGAAAGTTAAATGCACAAAGACACTTCTACAGTCATTAAAATAAAGATAAAACTGGAAATAAGCTTAAGTGTCCAGTGACAGGAAAATGGCTAATCCAAGAAATGATGGCAAATCTACTTAAAACATCCTGCAGCTTCAAATTATAATTATGAAGATCATGTAGCACAGTGGAAAATGTTTGTAATAGAATGTTAAGTGGAAAAATACATTAAATTTAGGCTGTGACTATAAGTATGTCAAAATGATGTGTGCATCTGGATGTGAACTAGAAAAAATTAGAACAATGAAGATAATATAATTTGTTGAGATACCAAGATGATGGGTAAAATGTCTTTATTTCAATTTCTGCTAAAGTTGTTATATGCTGTGCAATTCAAGAGGGTTGGAAACGAGAGCTCTGACTACACAACAGAGTTGACTGGGAAGTCACTGTGTACTGGGCGAGATGTGAGCATCCAATAACCAGCAGTTCCCCAGACAGCAGGATTGCACAGACCAGACGTATCTGTCAAGGACAAAAGCTATGCATGGCATTTTTTCTGGAACTCTCCAGAAAATATCTAGGTTAAAACTCTGTCTACTGAATGTCTCAAATCCCAGGCATTAAATGCCTTTGAGAATCCCAGAAACAGTATCAACTTCAGAGTTTCCCCTCACCTGGGAATTCTCCTGTGTTCAAGGTGTCCCAGTGGAGGTGGATGGCCCTGTGAAGTACTAGGGATGGGATTTGAAACCTCAGTTTCTTCGTATGTGAAGTGGATAAGAAATGCCTATTCCATGTAATTGCCGTAAGATGTAAATGAGATAAGACATGAAAAGAAATATTAACTGTAGTTGCTTAAGAGAAAGCATACAACCAAGGGGAAGATATTGGTAACATATAGTAGTTAAAAAGCTCCCATTGATCTAAATATCAAAGAGATCAATTTAAATATAAAATGAACCCAGGAATGAAACCTCAGGACATACTTGTATTTAATGGAAAAGTTTCCAACCTCACTGCACTATGTCTTGAGTCATATCATAGCACCTTCTCTCTGATTAATCAGTAACCTCTAGGTTTGAGTCTTCTGGCTACATAGTGGCATTATTTGCACTACTGGGTTTAAACCATGTTAGGGAGCTAAGCATCAGACCAGTTCCTATGATCTGAATGGCCACTCTGACATTTGAAGAAATGCATGATTTCAGACCAGATGGAAGGGTAGGAGAAAAGACTCTGATGATGGTGCCTCAGATGACTAACCCAGATAGGGGAGATGAGAAAGCTGGGAAGCCAAGAGCCACCGCCAAGACAAGGGAGGAATTTGGTTTGTAAGAAGAGTGTTAAGACATCAACAGCCTGGAAAGAGAAATCCAGGCTGATTTGTGGCCTGGTACTCACCAAGGGGAAAGAAGTGGCAAAAGAAGGCACAGATGTCCTGAAGAATGCAAGGAATTCATGGCAACTCATAGTCTGACCACAGGAAATGCCTGCTGAGGGCAGAGCTTGGTGAACTGGGGGAGCATCGGCTCTGTGAGAAGATTGAGACTTTTACAGGTGACCTTTATGACATTGTCTTCTTGAACCAGAAGCAGAGGAAGTGGAAGAGGAGGAGGATGAGAAGTTTCTTGAAAAGAAAAAGTAATGAATTAGTAAGTCCTCAGAAGAAAATAAAAGTGTTTCTAAGTCAAAGGCCCCCTTTTTCCATATCATTCCTTTCTTCAGAAGTCATCCTCAATGACTTAAAGTCAAAGATCAGAACTGAGGATATGTGAAACTTGAATGTCCACAATCTCTTGCCAAAACTCCTATTTGGGGTCTAAAGGTTTCATTCATCTCCACTCACCCTTACTATAAGGAAACTGCTATAAGACCTTTTGGGTCATTTCATTTCATCAACCTAAAGGTGTATATATATGCAGCTTATACAGATATGCATCAAATGGACATAGTGGAGATTATGAGACCACACCCATCAAGAAAGCAGTGGGCCTCATAGTCTCTTCTCTGTTGTGAGAGGTTTGGGTTGGGAATTACAAGAAAATAGAAACCTGCTTGAAGACTGGGGGTGCCCTGCTGGAAGACTGTCTGAAGAGAACATTTAGCCCCTGAACTTGGGCCCTCACTTCCTGCTGAGATTAGGACAAAGTCGATTTGTCTCAGTATTAGCATGAGCACTATCTCCGTGCAGTCTCCCAAACCCCATTCTGAGCCAGAGAGAGCAGACAGAAGGTAAGTGTCAAGGGAAATAAAATGTCCCATAAGCAGCTATCCTGATCTGTGTTTCTGAATGAAGGAGCCTCCCCCACTATAAGATACATTGGCCCTCAATTCACTTACTTGTAACAAGACCTACTAATTCTGCATTAAAATTGGGTAAACTGGAAGGTAATTTCCAGGGCAACTGTCTCTACTTCTCAGAAAGGAAATTCATAGAAGTGATTGATTGTCTAGAAGGCCAAGAGTTTGCTGGTTCAAGGGGTGACGAGGGGGCCCAGGGTAAGCTATGGGAGTATTCAGGGTATGTTTGCATATGTGGGAAGAACTAAAAATGTAAAGACTTGATTTCTCAAGCCATTCACATAGGTTGAAAATATTTTTCTTTGCTGAATTTAGTAAAAATAAATAAGAGAGTAAGAGATATTTCTTGATTAATAATATTTGCTTTAAAGCATTTAATGAGGTTTAGAAATATGGACATGGTATCAGTCCCAGATGGAATTAGATGACAACAGCATTTAGCTTGGAGATAAGCTGAAATTTAAGCACACCCCTCTTTCTCCTTATTCATAGTTCATTTCTTCAATTCAGAAAAATAGTGTTTGGGAAAATAGGGTGGCTTTGAGAAGAAAGATGGGTAAAAGCTAACAGGCTCAATGACTGCCAGAAGATTACTAAGAAACCTCTTCAATTGTCTTTGAATTTGCATATGAAATTCTAAGATACAATACTTCAGGAAGGCACTGAAAGTCTGTTGGTCATGTTTAAGCAATGTCCTTAAGACATTAAGGAAAAGGGAGAAAAATCACAGCAGCAAAATTCCATGAGGAAAAAGGCATAAAGGTTGATATGAAGAGTCCAGATTTTAGTGAAAGTTCCTGAAATAATATACTTACTCCCTAAATGAACCATACGTAACTCCTTGTTACTTTGATGACTATTACTACAACTTGGCTAGAACCCCTTATATAGGTTTTTTAAATTTTAATAACCTTAACATTAACTTATTTTACCAATAAAGAGGGTGACATTTCAATAGTCATCTGCTAATTTAGACCTCTGGGTAGATGTTGGATTCTAACGGCACAGACCAGTCTGGAAACCCATTCACATTATTATGAGATGCCATGCAGTTGTAGCCAGAATTTTCTAGGGAAACTAAAGATCTTCCCCACTGCCCACTGGAAGGAATGGACTATTGCACAGAGGATTCCTATACCACTGACAGACACGCATGAAAGTAGTGAAATAAGACGTTGGCCTCCACTAAGCTCTAGGATTTCAGCCTTCTGGTTGACCATATTAACAGCCCTACAAGAACTGATCACTAATTCACCTTTTGAAGATGCAGTTTTCTGGAAAATCATAGTACAAGGCCACAATCAGGGATTTTTAGAATACCTCTTCTCACACTAATTCTCATTTCTAAGAGCCCACCAAGTAAGAGCCATTCCTCTTCCTCAAAACCCCCAGGGCTCTGGTTTTCAAAATACAGTTGATTCTTATAGCTATATATAATATAATTATAGCTTGTTTCAATAGCTCCAGCAAATGACCCTCTTATCTTTGGTATGCCTCTAATTCACACCTGTATCCTGCCAGGAGCAGTCCCCATAGATGATCTTGCCCTCTTCCTTCCTCAAACACACCTCCATTTTGGATGTATTCCTCATTTTCCTCCCTCATAGTCAACACTCTTTCCTTGAACTCATCCTATAAATCAAGTCTTCCTCTAAAACTGAACCCTAAAAATAAGAAACTCCTGGTTCTCTCATCAAGTTCTCCTCACTATATATTTCCCTGTGACTAGGGAGAAGCACTGGTCTATTAGGCATTCATTATTTATTAAAAACTGGGTAGCATAACCATTCAGGTAATCCTTCGAGTCATATTGGTAAATGGAGCACTTGATATTATCCAGACCTGTAGAAGAAAACTGAATGTCAGAGGCCTTCTACAGGCCTGTGATTTTACACAAAGGATCGGGGCTGGCGGCCAACCTTGTTTTCAGTACACCATATTGCCTTCTTTTTATTCCCTCTGTGCATATGGCACCATGCTAGGTGCTGTGGAAACACTCCCCAGGAACAACACTGTCGACACACTGGCATGAAAAGGGCATCATGCACAACTCAACTGGCACCGAAGTGCACAGCATGTAGTTATTTTTATCTGTAATGCCTTCTCCACCTTCTCCCTCCCTCCTTCAATCTGTCGCTGACTCTGGCTGTTCCTTCTATGCAGTAGTGCCAAGCGCTGTCTGCTGCTGTAGAGGCTGCCTTCCAACAGTTCACTCCCTGATGCAGGCCCAGATGCCTCTCTTTACAGGGCCTCTACCTCCCTACACTCTCCCTTCAGATCTGCCAGACTGACCCTGGCAGCCACCACCCCTTCACCTGCCATCCTGACCATGTCACACCCACCCCTGGGAAAATCTCCAGATGTGCCCTGAGCAAAACAGACACCCAAGCAAGGAGACTGGGCGGGAGCAGGGCCCCTGAGAACGCAGGGTAGGTGCCAAGTTGCAAAGAAAAGAGAAATGATAGACTTTAGAGTGAAACTAAAAATAAAGAGAATGTGTTTTAATACCCCTTTGGCCGATTCATCTTTCTGTGGTACCAGAAAGAGGACTGTGCCCCTCTACTCACGAGGGCCTTATGTTTTGCCTACAAGGGCTCTTTTCCCACATCTGAAAGAGTAGACTAACAATACAGTGTAACATAGGAGATAATGCTGGTGGCATGACTGCAATCTCCAGGTTGGAGCCAGACTCATCTTACAATTTCCGTCACAGTCTTTATCCAAAAAATGAGATAACCGAGGTCCATATACACTATTCCTCAATAGTTCATCTTATTATTTCTCTCTCTCCTTTTCTGTTTTCATCTCATTCAGGCCTGGGGCCAAGATGGAGTAGTGATTAAGTGGGTCTGGTGATGCTGTATACCTGGTGGCTGCTTATTCCCAAAGTGTGGTTGGCCAGAGCAGGAGCCCTAGATTTTAGTTATTCCAGGGAGGGGACTCAACCCTAATTCTGAGACAAATGTAATCTTAGCTTTGCCCCAAGACCCCTCAGTGAGTAAAAAGGATGTCAGTGACTGTCAAATAGCAGGAAGGAAGATATGGAAGAAAAAGATAAAAGAAAGAGATGAGGAATGAAGTGGAGAAAGAGCAGAAAATGATTGGGAACCCCTCTGACCATGCATTGGGCCCATCCCCATATTATGCCTTGCTTTGAAATAAGAGGGTGAATATTAACACTGAAAGTCCATTTTTTTTTAACCTGTAGATTATTTGGGAGAAATGGAAGGTAGCAAAAGGTCAAGATAAGTCTGTTTGCCTTGGTCTTCTTTGACTCAATTGGAGGGTCCATTCTCATAGAGATTACAACTATTCAGGATTGTCTATACAACCCAGAACTTAGATATCCTTTACAAAGGGACAGTTATTCATTTATTTTAATGGAGAACAGTCCTTTCTTATCTAGAAAGACTATCTCATTCAACCAAACTGGAAAACATGCATTTTTAAGAGGACAAGAGGAAGAGGATACCAACTAGCTACGTAGCCAGTTTAACTAACTCTATAGTAACAGTAACACATGAAGTAATAGTTATTCTAATAGCTAATGTTTTTTGAGAGTCTGAAGTGAACTAGACATAGTGCAAAACACTTTAGGAACATCCTCACTTAATCTTCACTACAGTCCTGGGAAATGTTCTTATTATATCCACTTTGCATGTTAGATCTGCTAAGTAACGCACTTAGCAGATTGAGTGCCTGGGGCAAGGTGAACAGTGAGCAAGTGGCAGAACCCAAGTCTGTCTGACCCCAAAACCTGTGTGTTTAGCTATTCATTCCACATCTTTTAATCATTCCACATCCCTTCACTAATATGACAGACATCACAGACAAATCATACTCAAAACCTGTAATGTGCTCAAAATAATCAAGATTATATACCAGAAAATGGTAGCTAACGTACAAAGCAGGACCAACTGAAATAATTCAAACATAAAAATGACCTCTTGGCATTTGATTATCTTTTACCTTAGACGTTGATAAACCAAACCATTCCCTCCGGACAACATTTCTGTCCAGCAAAGCATTTCTCTTGCCAAAGTATAATTTTGTTGGCTACATCTATCTCCTCTAAGCCCTGGAATGAGACCTAAGCTAGTAAATTGTGCTGTCCTGGCAAGATGCTCGTCCTCCAGGGCATTGTATCAGGCTAAAGTAATCCATCACGTTACTTCCCACTCTGTCGGCCCATTTCTCCAAAGAATCCTAAAACGGTCATGTTTCTGCTCTGAATCTCTAGTTTTCTTGCCCCTCGGTCATGCACTTAATCTCCCTGGCCTTGGAGGCCACAGCAGACTGAATAGCCCTCCTTTCATACCTGTCCTTGAGCTGGGGTTTCCAAAAGAAAGGAGGGTTTAAAGAAAGGGGCAGTCCATAGAGTTATGCTTCACTCCTTTTAGATTCAGAGATACACAAACATTGACTTGATTGGGTAACGGGAAGACTTTGGCCTTTTGGATTGCAGGGATTTATTTAGTAGCTGAGAAAGAGTTGCTGAATATCAGGGGTGGTGGTGGCAGGTCAAATAGGGCCATGATTCCTAGAAAAGATGACCTCGTCCAATTGAGAAGTAGTGGGACTAGCAAACACTGGCAATTAAAAATTAACACAGGCCAAAGTGAAATCGATACCTCAATTTGATAGATTTTCAAGAAAAGCTTATGACAAGCAGTTCATAGAAAAGAGGACATTTTCTCAGTGTTCACTTTTACAGATGTCAAAGGTCAATCCTTCTTGTAAAAATCGTTCTGCGGCAAAGCAGAAATGTGCAACTTCCACTAGAAACATAAAGCAAATCATAAGTATATATTTTAGAAAATTCTAATTTCAAAATGTTTAGCAATAGTTTTGACATCCTGATGGAAAATCACTTAATTCCCTGATAGGTGTTTGTGAGTGTGTGTGCAGGTTATTCTAAGCATGTACTGATATGGCTAGTTTACAGTCATGAATATATATTTCCATATAGCTTCACTAAGTACACAACTTTAATTCAAGTGTGATTTCCATAGGATAGTTTAAAGGTAAAATATCGATCCATCCAAAGGTTTAGATTAGATGTAAATTCTATGAATTCAGAAAATATCAACATTCAATGTATTTCATTTTGGGTCTGGATAATAGTCTTATCACAATTCTCTGTATATTAGGAATTCATGGGGGGAAAACCCAGTGTTCCATTTAAAGGCATAAAATGTGTTGGGAAGACTGAAAAGTGACTCTCACTTTTCCACAAATGAAAAGAGCAATTAAAATAATAAAATAGTGACAACTTTAAGATTACTCACATTTTCCCCAACTTTCTTACTAGTGTCTCATGCAAAATTATGTCAGCTAAGTAAATTTTTATTAGAAATAGAAATACATGAAGCAATGTTACCCTAAGAAACTAACACACTCTAAGGTATTCTAAATTACCAGCATGTCTGGAGATTTTGGATAGTTGATATAAAAAAATCTAATTTTCTAATTTCTATGTATTTAACTATAATAGTTGACTGTGTCATCAATCCTTAATTAATAAAAGTTAAATGTAGATTAGTTCCTTAATAGTTAATAATCTCATTTGTGTTTTCTATCAATCACTAATAATCGTGAATATATTTATTCACAATAATTGTGAATCACGATAATTGTGAATTTTCTAGAAATAGTTCTCAAAATCCAACTTGAACTGTTTTACTTCTTATTTCCTATTTTCAAAACAGGATCAACTTTAGACACTCCTCCTCTTAGAACCTAAAGAGTAACAAGTAGTTGTTTTCAGAACTGGGTATTTCCCTATTTGGAAAATGTTTTCATTTTCTTTATTTAAGTACTGATTCTTCATATAAGTGTTTCTTTTTCCCAATGACAGGGTTCATATAATTAAAGTAAAGCTTTCTCAGTCATCAAAAGGGGAAGTTCCAAAGGAAATTAAAGTTGAACACAATGTCCCAATCATGTTTCTAGAAACCTATAAGAAACTCTAGTTTCTGTAGCACCAGCAGAGATAATGCCATTTTTACCAGTGATGAACAACCTTAGGTCTTTGCTCTAGAACACAGTCAGATCACAGCATTACACCTTCTCCTTCAGAAATGGAGGAGAGTGAGTTGCTTGCATCTATGACAAAATGTAAGACTCAGCTAATCATTGTGGTTTTGATGATGCCACAGTTCTGCCCACAACCTAGCAAGTGTGCCCTGAAGATTATTGAATTACTCCACTGACCATGCATTATTTAAAGGGAAGTGATATTATTATAGAAGTCAACTGTTTAACCATTGGAATTCCATCTGTTGGCCCACTTTCAAAATACAATAGTGAGATGTAACAATACATGATGTCTAAAGGGAGGAATCAAGCCCTAGTGTAGGTGACAGCCAATCTGGTTGGCAGTTTCTAAGGAAAATTTACTCACAAAATAAAGATATAAATTTCCAATGTTCAAATTTTGTCAGCGAGAAAAATTCTGTGGAATTTCATACACACCTATTGATTTTAATAGTTGAGCAAATATATTGATATTTCATAATTCCAGTGCCACAAACTATGGGGCTATACCTAGTCGTATACAGGACTATCACAGTCACCTGGGTTTTGTTGTTGTTGTTTGTTCATTTTGGTAGTTTCAAGTAAAGAAAATGTTTTGAGCATCTTGGGGAACTTAAATATTAGAAAACAATTTTTTTACCTTCTAAGTTAGAAAATACTTGAACTTTGTTCTTCAAAGCAATGTGACTTCTAACCATACTGAATATTTGGCTTAGATGAGTTTCCTCCTCTATTTCATCACTTTTTGAAGAATCTTTGGACTAGAAAGGACCCTAGCAGTCCACACTGTGTTCAGCACAAGACTATGCTCCTAGAAACTCTGACAGCTGTTCAAGCAACCTTTATTTAACCCCCTCTATTAATGCAAAGTTCATTACCTTTGAAAGAAGTCTGTCCCATTTTTTAACACTTCTGAGGTTAAATTGTTAGAAACATTTTTCCGATATTAAACCAGTGTTAGTTTCCCTTTCTCCTATCAATTCTGATTCTGCCCACTAGAACAGAATTACATTGTGCCTGCTGGTGTTTTAAAGTCAAAGATGGAACAATTCATTAAAATTAGCCATAGAGACAACAGTTGCAACTGAAAGATCATTAAAAATTGCTATTTTTCTCAAAATTGATACTGGATTAAGTCATTTTTTGCCTTTCTAATAAGTCACATTGTGTCAGGCCTCTTGTTTTAACCCACCACAGAAATAAAGGTCTTTATTTTGGTTTTAGACAAAGAGGTATTCAGAGGCACTTAAAGGGAGCTTAAACTTTGACCCTCAACTGTAGCAACTGGTGAGAAATGATTTTTTGTTAAATATCTTGATGTAAAACAAGGATCTATAGGAAACTCCATTTAATGTGTTAAATTTTGAAAGACAATAGTAAACACACACACACACATATATAGGTAATATATACAATTAGTCTATTTTAAACATATTGAACAAAGAAAATTATCTCTCTAGGATTAGCTAACCAGAGATAGCAACCAGTTACATTTATGGCAAAATGTAAGTATATGTAGCACTGTTTTAACCAGTTAAAAAAACACAGAGATGAAGATAAGGTAAATGTGCTTCTTGGAACTTTACAGAAATGTCCTAAATTTCCTTGCCCCTAAATTCACTGATCTATAGACTAATAAAGCATAGTTCTTGTATAGACTGAACTAAGTTAAAATCTAAGCTCATTAAAGAGAGGTGACGAGTCAGTTGCCTAGTACAGGCTATCACTTGTGCCGAGCTGATGATTATTTTCAATTTCACAAGAGGGAATAGACCTTTCATGAATTTCATGACTGTTGTCATCAAGCAGGGAATATGCAATACACACAATATTTTCTTCATTTTCTGCCATCCCAGATGAACACGGATCTCTACAACCAGTAGCAGACAACTACATCCAGTACATACAACATCCAGGAACTCCTGCATTTATAGGGCCTCAGAAGGAATATTACTTTTGACATGTTAGAAATGGAAATGCTAAATAGATCCTAGACTATCTACGCCTATTCATCTCTATCTTCAATCCATAAGCACGAATTTTGAAGTGAGTTATTTTCTGAATCAGCCATATCTGAAGGTTTCTGAACCCAATCCTACCACCCCATTTCCAAATATCAAACTATTATTCCCTAGTCAACAAACAAAACCTAACTATGTCTCAATAAGAAATTTGTAGTTCCAACAAAGAACAATTGTTACCTGTGGTGGATGACTGGGAAAGTTATCTCAAAGCAGGCCCAGTCATTTCCTTCCTAGGCCAAGAGAAAACCAATATGTATTAACTACTCTTGATTGGCCAATTCCTTTGGCCCCTTGACAGAGCCACCTAACAAAAAACCTATAGAAGTCCCTTCTGGATTGCAAAGAACCATGTAAACCCATCTGTGCCTTTCCTCTAATTTACAGTCCCAGAAAAAGATTATAAGAACAAAAAAACAAAAACATTGTTTACATTGCCCAAGAGACCAACAGAGTCTCAGCTGGCCAGGGTCCGGCTGGCAAGTAGAAACATGTCTTGTGCACTAGTCAATCCTCCAATGGCAAGTGAAAACACTGCTGCAGCTCCGATGAGGCCAGCTGCCCATCCCTCCCAAAGTCCTCAGCCATGAGGAGCCCTCAGGGTTTGCCGGAAGCAAAGCAGCAGACCCACCCTGAGAGACCACAAAGAAATCCTGAGTTACTATTCCCAGCTGTCTTAAGAATGACAAGAAACCTACCTTATGAGGAGGAAACATCCCCCATGTTCCTGTGCCAAGCATCAGGAAAACATTTGGAATCTTCCAGAATGCCATGAACAGTTTGGCCCTTGGAGCAGTGAGGCTGCCAAACTAGTTTGGTAGCAGGCCATTAACATGGGTCTGATATTCTGACTGGGGAGTTCAGAATATACATGGGGAGTTTGACTTTCAAAACTTTATCTTGATGTGTGGTGTCACTGTTATGTGAACATAAAACTTTTTCTTTAAAACATAATGCTGTCTTCTGTGTCAGGAATTAAGGTTAAATACATGTCAGATTGATAGCAGTTCTTCTGAGTACTGGTTCATGAATTTTCTTCCATGAAACCTGGACATCAGTAGAGAAGACCTAGGTCATCCACCTCCCAAGGGAGGTCTGGAGGGTGAAAGAAAGCCAAGATCCAGTCCTCATGACTCTTCCCAAAGTCAGAGAGTTTGATTTGTGTTTGCTTTATGTATTGATGTATGTAAGCAAGATTTGGTTTAACAAAAAGTTTATAAAGAATTCAGATTCAAATTTCCTGTAAGCTTGTTTTGCCCTCTCTTTTATTTCTAGAGCCAAGAAAAGTGTGTCCAAATCAAAACAAAACAAAATAAAACTAAACCAAAATGTACTTGCCAAGTAAAGATGTTTAATTGTTTGCAAATATCAAAAAACTTTTTTGATTCCTGGTATTCCTTCTGGACAAGCAGAATCACATGAAAGATGGACATTTAGTCCATTCTGTCTCAGTCTAATGGCTATTATATATCAGAATGGAATTGATGGCTCTGGTCACTCCAGGGTGGTAGGAGAGGGTGCCTCTCACACTGGTACTCTTATCCCTTCCAAGTTCCAGATGTAGTCAGTGGTGATGCTGTCTTCAAGGAATATATAAGACCCTAGAAAAGGATGCTCAGAAGAAGGAACCCATACTTATTGTCTCTACAGATAAATCTTGTTTTCCACACTAGAAAACAAGGAACCATTTCCAGATTTAAATCTCTGTAATGGTCAATCTAATGTCACAGGGAAAGCAGTTAAGCCCAAAGGCCAACCTTTGAGTCACCCTGAGCACCAAAACTACAGAGTTGCTAAGAAGATTATTTGACCTTCTTTGAACAAATATTCCTAGCAGACTCCCAACTATGCCAGGACATAAAGAACTAGGATTGAGCATAGGACTGAGAACTAGGGGAAAATTAAAACAATTAATGTGCATGGTGACTGAGTGCTAAGTGTTGTAGAGACTCCAGGAAACATGCTAGAATCCAGAAGGATCTGTGAGATCAGGAATGGTTGGAGAAGCTTCGAGATGAGACAGAAACAAGGGAGAATGGGGGAATGGACTAGGTGTCGGGAGAGAGAGTCCTCAGAAACTGCATGAAGAAGGGAAGGTAGCAGAAGCTGCTCTAAAGTCAGGTTGCTCTGTGTTTGATCTGTGCAGACAAGCCCACAGGGTACGGGTCCAGCAGTCGGAGGGCACCCCAGACAGGCATCGTGGACGAGTGTTGCTTCCGGAGTTGTGACCTGAGAAGGCTAGAGATGTACTGCGCACCCCTCAAGCCTGCCAAGTCGGCCCGCTCTGTCCGTGCCCAGCGTCACACTGACATGCCCAAGGCTCAGAAGGTAAGTCACCCCGGGTGGGAACCAGACACCCTCAAGAGACACGTATCTCATAATGTGGGTGAACCAAACACAAATTATGCTCAGTCTCCCCAGTTTATAGGTCCAAATTTTAGATGACCTTCCCTTTGGTCATTTCTCATTGCAAAATCTCTCTTCCACTGCTCTGGATGATCTGGTAACCAGAGATGGTGGACTAAATATGAATCCCAGCTTCCCCCATACCAGATGAGAGCCCTTAGTCAGATAACATAAACTACCTCAGCCTTTGCTTCATCGGTAACATGGATAATGATAATATCTACTGCATCTACCCACTGTAAGAATTAAGGTCATGCATATTATGTTTTTCAGTGTTTGTACCATGTAACACTTGGACATGTGTTAATGTTTGTCACCATGTAGTTAATAACAAAGCATGTAACCTTTCAAGTCCTGGTACTCTCCAAAGGTGCAAAGACCTATTCTAAAATGGGAACTAGTTGAAATTCACATCCAGTGTCCAACATAATTTAAAGGAAAAATTAAAAACATACATTTCTGTTTGGCTCTAAAAAACACCTAGAAATTTCTAATGATCAAATTCTGCAGGTGTCTTTTCTAAGAGCTGGACTTTAAACAAGACTTAGAGATACTATCTTTATCATCCATACTGCATACATCATCTCATACACATTAGTTGCTTGATAAATTGTGTTGAATGAATGAATAAGTGCATGAGTGGAAAAAATAAATGATTGCCCAAATTTTAGTCATTCATTAGAAAGAATGAGAACTGAAGAGAAGGTGAAGGAGGAGAAAGGAAACAAGCAGGAATGAGTAGAAAAGAAAAAAATTCTCACTTAAGTTTCCTTGGGGACTCTTGGCAGAACAAAAACAACTGTGGTTTTAATCTTTGGCGTCAAAACCAGCACTGTGCAGAGAGTACAAATAAGAGACCAAGACCTTCGTAACGTGACCTGTGCTTCCTGCCTGGGCCCCAACTACAGCTGAGGCTGGAGGAGGACTAGGGCAGGGTGGAGGTTAGGAGGAGCAGAGATCTTAGCAAAGAGGTGACCCCAGAGAACCACCAGAGTGATGGCAGGACCTGGCACAATAGGGTACACAGAGAACAGTAATTGATGGGTGTCTCAGGGAGCAAGCACCACAGAGGTGAATGTGGCTGAAAAGTGTGCTTGAAGGGGTGCAGGCAGGTTAATTCTTTCTCTTCCCAGGTGACCTCTCAATTATTAGTTGGGGAGGGGAGGTGGGGATCAGACATGAGTCCCACAGTTCTGGAGGCTCCTCTCCAGCACCAATCTTGTCTCCCGCATCCTACGGAGTCCGGGCTTCTGGGCTGACGCAGAGACTATCTTCCGGGACACCGAAGGAACCGCTTGTTCTCAATGCAATTGTTTTTGTGATGTTTACAGTATCAGCCCCCATCTACCAACAAGAAAACGAAGTCTCAGAGGAGAAGGAAAGGTGGGCCACAGGAACTCCCAGGAGGGGAACAGAAGGAGGGACGGAAGCAAGTCAGCAGATCAAAGGAAAGAAGAAAGAGCAGACGAGCTAGAAATTCTGAACACAGAGGCAAAAAAGGACAATGGAGGAGAGAAGGACTAAGCAGACAGAGGCAAGGACAATGAGAAAAGGAGACAGCGATAAAGAAAATTGGGAAATGGTTAGAGGAAATGAAGAAAAATAGGCCTGGTGGAGCTAGATAATGGATGTAATGGAAGGAGGAGAAGGAGCCGGTTGTAGGATGTGGCTAAGAAACATGGAAAAGCAAACTGTAATGTCCAAGAAAGTCCAAGAAAGACAGTGGCAAAAATGAAAAAAGAATAAAAATGATTAAAAGA
This sequence comes from Galemys pyrenaicus, assembly GCA_019455555.1. Classification (NCBI taxonomy): domain Eukaryota; kingdom Metazoa; phylum Chordata; class Mammalia; order Eulipotyphla; family Talpidae; genus Galemys; species Galemys pyrenaicus. The sequence continues at coordinate 28,879,961 of JAGFMF010011752.1, read as the reverse complement.
GGTAACAAGACAGAGCATCTCCTTCCCTCCAAAATTCATTAAATAAGAATCATAGATAAAAGAATTAAGATCGAAATCAGGCCTTCTTTTTATATGCATTTTTAAATGTTGTGGGACTCTATTATAGAAGAATTACCCATGTCAATACATGTCCAGAGTTAAATATTAGCCAAAAATTGTCAGGAAGACTGAATTGTGTCATAACAGTTCCCAGATTTTCTTTTCTTTTCTTAGTCAAGTCCAAGTTCAGGCCAAAGGGCATTCAGTATTTGCCTAAAAGTGGGTGAGTCTGTGAGGAAACCTATGAGAAGAGGTCACTGACTCCTTTTTATTTATTTATTTTTGGAATCTGATTAATAATTACTTTGGAATCTGATTTAAAGGAGGTATTAGTTTGCTAAGGCTGCCATAACAAAGTGCCACCAACTGGATGGAGGGCTGACACAGAAATCCATTTTCATACACTCCTGGTGGCTGGAAGTCCAAGAATCAAGATGTTGGCAGGGTTGGCTCCTCCAGAGGGCTGTGAGGGAGGGTCTTTTCTAGTTCCCACATCTTAGTTTATTGCCTTCTCCTCCCCATGTCTTTACATTGCCTTCACTCTCTATGTACCTGGATATCCAAATCTTTTGTCATACTGGAGGTCTTTGTAAGACATCCTGCCATAGCGAATCACCTTTTTGACCTCATTTTGACTTAAAAACCATCTCCAAATACAGTCACATTTTGAGGTATTGATTGTTAGAGCTTCGGCATATAAAAGGGATGGGGGCCATGGGGACATCATGGAGCCCCTAACAGAAGATTTCTGATTTTTTTATTATTATTATTTTATCCTCTCTCTCTCTCTCTCTCTCTCTCTCTCTCTCTCTCTCTCTCTCTCTCTCTCTCTCTCTCTCTCACACACACACACACACACACACACATTTTTAGATCTGAAATCCTGTGAGTTTTTGCAATATAGAAATACTATAATTATTAGAGCTGCAAAAGGCCTCAGAAGTCATTTAGCTCAATCCTTTCATTTTAAAGGTAAGGCTCCTAAGATCCAGAAATGGGTAAAGATGTGTTTGGGTTTTACACTGTCCTCCTTCTGGCCAGCAGAGCAAAACATCAACAAAGAAAATTCCAAAAGGAAATATGGAGCAGAAATGACTATATGAAGTCTCCCTCACATTTAATATTTTCCACCAGAAAGAAAGGCATGAACGAGAACAAGAGTCCTGGATAATCCCCAGGGTAAATAAAGCTATGTAAGATCACAAAATTTAGGTCTTAGAGATCTATGCATCAGCTCCCTTGATTTTATCACTTGGACAAGCATCTTCACCAATAATAAAGCAAAATGTCTGAAGATCATCCAAAATGTAAATTATAAGAGCTGAGAGTATGTTCGAAGAAAAGTGCATGGCCAAGCAAATGATGACCTGGGCTAAGAAGATTACCAAACCAAAAACTGAAACATTTCAGCCAACTTTGAAGACATTTATGGTAAAAGGGAGACTCTTTTCTCCTAGGTACTTCATGCCCTTGACTGGTTTTCTATTTCAGGATTACCCTACCTCCATGGTTCACTGAAAACCTAGGATATAAAATAATATAACATATAGGATGGAATACTCAACCAAGAAGAAAAGCTCCCATCAGAAGCAAGTCTCAGTCCCAAATGGAAGCCAAAGCACTGCTGCTGTGGTTGCAATAGATCCTAGATTATCAGAGCAAATAAAAGTCTAGGCTGGCACCTTAGCCCATCTGGTCACCTAACTTATTTGAAAAATGCTGACTTCTACCAAGACTTTCATGCTAGGACCAGCCTGTAGTCATGTCAGCACCTACTGAAAGCACCATGAGGGTAGCCTGTAAACACAGAGGGTTCTTCAAAGGACCACAGTACATCAGAGAAACAGATGGTTCATGTTCTATGGAAAGATTCCTTCAAGATTTCTCTTCCCCCTTTCATTGATGACTGAGTTAATGTCGATTACGTATCAAGCCTTTGGATAATCTTTACTTACACCCATGATAAAGTTAATTTAAGAAAGCAAAGACTTGAAAAGAAGAAAAAAGCAATAGAACTTTCTAGTTAAAGGATGCTTACCTCCCAGAGTCTGAATTAAAACACACTCCTTTTCAGAATGGTGTTATTAGCTCAAAAGCAATCATCTTGAATGCCTACAGGTGATTTCCGAACAATATGACTAAGTACATAGGAATAATTGTTTTCCTATAGCCTCTTTCCTAGTGTCAATACTAAGCATTGAGTAATACCTGGCATATAATGCTAGAAGGAGGGATGGATGGAGGGAAGAAAGGAGATATGGATGGATGGATAGATGGATGGATGGATGGATGGATGGATGGATGGATGGATGGATGGATGGATGGACGGATGGACAAATGAGTGAAATAGATAAGTGAATAGTAGTACAGAGATAAGTGAAGCAAGTACAGAGTAAAACAGGGAAGGCAACCATATCAGACCTACACAAGTTTTACATGTTAGAGTTTACATCTCTAGCCTAAATTGAAATAGTTCAATGACCTGTCACTAAAGGTGGCAACTGACTTAGTACTTTATAGTAAATGTTATGTACCTATTAGTACCTACAGTGCTCCTTAAAGTAAGCAGACTTAATCATAATTTAAAACCCTATTGTTTTAACTGTTTCTTTTAGGGCAAATTGATGATGATATGTAAAATGAATGGAAATACATGAGGAATCATTATCCTAAAATAAAATTGTTGAAAAATATTTTTTATTGAATGCCTGCAATGTGCAATCTCTATATTAAGCACTTAGAAGAATTATAAAAATTGAAGAGGCAATAAGAAAAAAAAAGGGTTACGAATATAGAATGTAGGGTCAGAAAACCCGGGTTCAAATCCTGACCTTCCCACTTACAAGCTGTGTGGCCTTAGGCAAATCATATAACTCCTTGTGTTTCCATTTCCTCATCTGTCAGATTAGGGTAATAATTGAAGCTACCTCATATAGTTACTATGAGGATTTATTGAGATAATATGTATGTGTATATGTCTATGTGTATATATGTAACATGTATATAAAATGCATATAAAATAGTCCTTTATCATGCTAAAATGATGCCTGGTACACAGTAAGCACTACTAAAGTTTTAGTTGATATTATTTTACCTAGTTCTGAAAACTAGAGCCATCTGAAAAAGAAATGGATCTCTCAAGTGGAAGTGGATTTCATGTCACCAAAAACTTCAAGCCCAGTTCTGCCAACACTTTTCAGTGACATGATACTAGCGTTTCAAGAGTTGGACAGGAGAAAAACTCAGTGACATTCGACCCTTTCCAACTCAGAAAGTTCCATTTCTATGAATAATTCCAACTTACATGGTAGCCTTGCTGTCCCACATGAAGAACTGTTAACTTTTCTTTTGAGGTCATAGAATGAACTTTCAGAAAACCACCATTTTTCTTAGCCAGTTAAAATCAAACATAATGTGTGTTTTCATTCCAGGGTACCTGGGGAAACTTAATTGTAGCCTAAACTCCAGCTCTTGGTAGCTTTAAGTAAAATCGCCAAAATAAACAGAAAAGTAGAATATTTCCAGGTTCACACAGCTTCCAGGACACTCAGCTTCTAATGCTGCCGATCTAGTGACTTTCACAAACATCTGATCTTCTTTCAAACATCTCTCAAAAACAAACAAAAACCTCATACAGTCTCTTACATACTGTTAGGATGTAAGGATGGATGATAAGGCAAAGAAGTGAGCTCCCCAAAACCCCTACCCTCTATTTCCTGAACACCTCCTTCCCACTAAACACCAGCAGGAAACAATGTCTTCTTAAGTAATAATTTTTGCAGTTTAAGTAATAATTTTTGCAGTCCATTAAGATCTGTGGGGAAGATGAAGCTTATTCTGTGTACTTTCCCATGTGAAGGGAATAGGTTGTTTTATAATAGTTGTTTGGTAACATGAAGTTGATTTTCAATCCAAAAGGAAAATAAATGACAGTCTGAAGTTATGTGGAAGTCATTGGTAGTGATGAAAAAATAAATAATTTTAGATGAAGCAGAATGGCCTTTTACGACATTTGGAATATGCACTATAGAATAACTTGAGCTTTATATATGCCCATTGAAAGTTGAGCTATTGATTCCTTTGAAAATCAGAGATAATATTTATTGAGAAAATCAGGATAAATCCACTTTTTAAAGAAGGGTCAGTTGAGATTAGCAAAGATGCTTCAGTGGCCATTAAACTTTTGAAATAGCAAAGTCAAAATCAGCTTCTCCATCTTCAAGGGACTTACTGACATCTGAACCCTATCACTGATGTCTGCATATCTAGGGTTCTTCTTTAATGCCCCCAGAAAGTGCTATATCATTGTTATCTAATAACAAAAAAGAGATGATTTAGAAATATAAATATATGCTTAAACTTGAGAAGAAAAACATGGAATTGATAACACAAGGGCCAGGGCTCTATGAATTCATGTCTGGTACTTTTAGAGAATACCTAAGATTTCTTAGGAACTCAATGATAGCTCAGAAAAATTGCTAGAAAAGTAACAAGAGGTAGAAAATATTTTTGGAAAATCCCCATTTTTATTAACTAATTTGGTTATAATTTTATGACCCATTGGTCATAATTCTTTCGAAAAAAAAAAAAAGTAGAGTCTTGATAGAAATAAGAATACTAAAATTGCATCCAACTAAGTTTAATTGTAAGTGCCTTTTGTGGTTACAATCTGTAATTAACTATAGTAAGTAGTTTTAAGATGAAAAGCGTTCTTTTCCTGTGTGTGTATGCATGTGTACACATGCATTTGTATGCTATCATTGCTGTACCCACTAAGAATTTGGAAGAAGGAGTGGTGAGTGATTTTCCAAAATTACAGGTAAATAGGGTCACCCAACTTTCCTTTGAGTAAATGAAAATTCTTTTGTAAAAACTAATCACCATTCAGAAGAATCAACTGCATGATTCCTTTGTCTCCTCAAAGGCCCAAGTTCTAGTTCTAAATGTCATTCAAGAAATAAAAGACCCTTTATTGAAGTGGAATAAAGAAGTTGCTTTTTTTTTTTTCTATTGTACCACCCAAGGGTTCAGAGACTTCAACCACTTCCAGTCTGATCTATAAAGACCAGTTTTGTAAATCAAAACCCAGCAGCTTTCAAGTATAACTTATCTGCAACATTAGAGACTTTCAGGTCTAATTCTTGGGACAGCACAATCAAAAGTCAGTGCTGACTTCCAGCATCCCATGTAGAGACTGGGATATTGGCAAAGACTGTCCAATGCCTTTTCCTCCACTTTCCCCTTCCTCAAGTTTAATCTTCTAACTTCCTCTATTTACCCTGCCAGACAACTTTATTTCCATTGGATCAGATTTTAAAAAAAATTTATTTGAGCAGGTCCATGTCATTCTCCTTCTAGAACAAAAGATAACAGTGGCTTATTATTATAAGTTTAATTCTAGCTTCTCTAACTGACATGGTCAGAGTTTCCATTTGAAGGTGGGCTATTAAGAGCAAGACCTATGATAACCCTTCTCTCTGGTAAAATTACCCCAAAGTTCCTTATGGGAGACTATAAAATTTTACATCAAACCCAAACTAGTCAAATATTGTAGACCTCCAAGCTGGAATACATATACCAAAAGTTTTTGCAAAAATTCTGTGTAAAATATATAAACACTTGCATGGGGCTTTCTATCTGGCCAACTCCAAGAGGTCAAGTAATCAAAGACCAACCTGCCCTGCCATCTGTGAAAATATGATGTGCTATTTTCACAGCTGTAGATAACAATTATGGAAAGGCAAAAATTCCAAGTGATTAGGAGAAAGACCAGGCAGGTTGGGGGCTGGGTAAAGACCCCCTCAGCTGTTGACTTGGGAACATACAATATTTATGTCATGGTGTGTGTGTGTGTGTGGCATGCTTACATAGTTCATGAGGCAAGGCAGGACTAGAAGAAATGAAAAGTATAAATGAATTGATAAATACAGAATACTATTACTATGACTTTGTCCCTCATTGGCTGTCCTGGATCAAAATTGGAAGCTAGTGTGTCTCTGCAAATTATGATATTTGTTCTGTTTGTCAAAAGAACACTAGAATAGGGTAGAGTGCTCTTGGTACAAGGCAATAATTCTGATTTTTTAGAACTGTATACACACATGAATTGTTCTTGCGCCACTCTATGTCTTGGAAAAGCACTGGCTGGCAACCTGTATGTTTATTCTTCTTATGCTGAACGCTGCCATCAACCTCAAACAGATGCAAATCACTTTAACTTGTCATAATGTTATTTTGTTCACCCTAAAAGTTCAGAAGAGTATTACAAACTTCCAAATTTTCTCTCAATTCAGTGAGGAGGAAAATTTAGAACACAGCATTCGAATGTTCTGCCCAGATTTGTCACACACACAAAGAACGAGTAGAAAGGGAAACACCCTTTCCTACTAATCCTGTGAACTCATCACTCATGCACTAAAATGACACCAGAAGGTAAAATCCCGGGGCCTCTCATCACCCTAGAACACTGTAGCATAAATTACTGCATGCACTAGTTTAAATACTCTAGCCTAAATTGTATGGCAGATGAAACAATGGCATTTTGGAGGCTTAAAAGAAAAAAAAAATCAAATCCAGTTTTTAGTAAGAATGTGCTGAATCTTTAGCACATATCAGTGAAATTACTAGAATCTGGAAGTTCACTTTTCTAAATACCACAACAGTTGAACCTTTCAGTAATTCCACAACCAACTCCCTCTGGGAAAAATAGTGTGCATAATTTTTTTTAATTTAAAAATGTAACAAACACAAACAGCAAACTAAGCAAGCTGCCCGTAAAACCAAAAATCTTAGCAGCCCTGAACCCTGAAGTATTTTATAACACCCTTCAAGACTAGTAAAGGCAACATAAATTCCTCTTCCCCCAGGCTTTTAAACCATTATGGTAGTGACTTCTTATGTCACAAACAGATATTGAAATAGTCAGTAGTATCTTTGAAGAGCAGGAAAATTGCTAAATCAGGACAATCTTCAAATAAGGATGGGACAAATACAAGTTCCCTAATTCCTGGAGATTCCTAGGGATATATCAGTCTCTAGATCCCAGCGATCCCAGCATGCAAGGGAGCTCTAGATGTCTGCACATAGCCACTTTTTCTCTAGCCAGAGAAAGGGCAGCACCTTAGTAAGAGGTATTTTGAAAACAGTAAGTACAGATAGAGGGGTGGGGAGCGGGAAGTTTTGCAAATCACCTCTTTTAATCATCACCATAAGTCTATAGGATAAATACTGTATAGCCTATGAAATAGGCTAGAAAATTTGCAGTGAATATGACCAAATGCCTGGCCAAGGTCTTGCCCTAACAAGAGGCCAGAATGAAAAAATGAACTGGATGTGTTTGCCATGCACTGCTCTCTCGCACATTTCTTAGGTGGGGATTTACTGCCCCATGACCCGCCAACTGTAAACCCTAAGAAGGAGGAGGGACTCTAGGCTATTTATTGGTCCTTGTGGAAAAGACATCAGGAAGTAGGAAGCCGTGCAAGACTTGCAGCTGAGCTAAGCTTTCAGCGACCATTCCTGCAGGACATTCAAATCGATTTAACCAGCACTTCCTAAATATGCTGCTTTCCCCAAAGCACCATGCTTCTGGGAGGATACAGAGGTACAGAAACCAGGCTACTTGTTCTCCAGAAGCTGAATTTGTGGTGGGGGGACAATTATGTACAAAATTTACTCTATAGGACATCAGTGGTCTAACAAAAATAGACCCAGTGTGGACTCAACAGCACAGAAATCAGAACAGACTGACATTGCTAATAATCAAGTTCACAAAATCAAGTTTTCAAGAGTGCTTGAAACAGTCAACTCTCTTGCACACAACTATGGAAACCTTCAGGTGCCCGGTGAATGTGTGAGGGTCACACCTGCAACGCAAGCAATGTTCTCCCACCCTTTCATCTTACAGAAGAGGAAGCTGAGAAAGAAAGAGCAAAGTGGCAGTTGTAGAAGGTGCCACAGTTCCAGTGTGGGGACTGGGATCCAAGCCAACTGTATCAGCCCAGGTCCTCCTCCAAGAGGCAGAGAGGCGAGTGGGTTAAATGAGCAAGGATTTTATTAGGGGAAATGCTTGTGTGAAAGAATGTAGGAAAGGGTGGAGAAGCCTGGGCAAGCTGTGAAAATGCAATATAAGTCCAACTATGGTGGAAGACTCTGGGTGCTTTGTAGTAGGAAAACTATGGTGACCACAACTGAGGGGGGAAAACCCTATATTGTGAAAAAAAAAAAAAAAAAAAAACAGCAAGGATGGAAAATAATTGACTTTTTAATTAAAAAAAAAAGAAGATGCTGAGAAATATATATTCAGAAAATACAAAAAGAAAATGAAAAGAAAATTCTAGCAAGAAATTAAAAAAAGTAAAGATGAGAGGAAGAGAAGATGGAGAGAAACCTGCTAGACTGCTGCCAGGCTGAGGAGGATTCAGCAAAGCCGCTGAGGTGAAGCCCCAGGAGGCCTGGGAAGGATTCTCATCTTTCCCAAGAATGGGTCTGCCTCAGTTTCCCTACCACAACCAGCCTGTACCTGGGACATGGATGTGTCCTGAACCCCTTCAGTATGGCCAGAGGGGAGCATCATCATGGAAAAATGACCATTCCCACCATAAGCAGAACTAGAAGTTAGGGCAAGATAGTTTCCAGGAAAAACAAAAACAAGAAGCTGCACAGACCAACACTGTGTCTGATCTACCTACCTGTCTCGTAGGCAGAGACAGCTCCTCCCACTGGAGCAGGGGCACAAGTCTCTCCAGATATACACCTTGTATTTCGGTTTTAAAAGTCATACCCCAAAGCTCAAGTAGATCATAAGACAATGATCGGCTCACAAAGGTAAAAGGCTGACCTAACTTTCCTGGAATGTGAACTTGCAATTCTCTGAAGTAGAGATATCAAAATGGATACTGAGATGTCTAAATCTCCTCCACAGTTTCCAGCCAGTCCAAAAAGTTAGCTAGAGCACATCCTTCTCCATGGGTAAAGAAGAGACATGGGTCTTCTCTCCTGTCAGCCACTGCTTTTCACTTCCCCACCTCATTTTGCACTTTTTAAGAGAAGGTCAATGCTGTACAATGGGCTGTTAATATCCCATGGTGGACAATATTCTCCCCCACATTTTTATAGGGTGCCAGGCATCCCAAGCCCTTATATCACATAATACTTAACTTGTTGGAGTAGGTGGGGGAGGAAACTTAATCTGTTGAAAACATCACTGTTTCCTGCCCGATATTTGAAGAGCCTATTATCATCCTTCTTTTAGGTTCTTTCAGGCCAAATCTCATAAAGATAAAGGGGGAGAAAAGAAGGGCTTATAATATCCACAGGATTAGCTGAGTATTGTGCTGCTGGATTTCTATCAATGACCATAGAGTGGGGTGCAGCTCATGCTGGGGCTAAGGGAGGGCACCCAGTCCCCCCTAGTCTAGAGGCTTGCCTAGCCCTCTAAATCAGCATCTACCACCATCTGGGATCGGGGAGGCTTGTGACATTATCAATTACAGTTATTGGAACAAGATTTGGACCTTGAGTCACCCAATATTGTTTACCATTTGGGAGGCAGTAAGAGCAGAATGACTAACTGGTGAGCTCCAGAATCAGAACCAACTGGTGTAGCTCCCCAGGAAAATCATGACTCCACTGTAAGAAATTAGGCAAGTTGCTTAGCTTCTCTAGCCTTCAAATTCATTAAAAGCAAAATGGGCAAGACATCTCCAGGGGAGCTATGAAAATTAAATAAGAAAACATACACAATTAACATACATCACACTGTGCCCAGTGCATAATGTGAAACTCCCAAGTGATGATATGGTTATTTCATAAAAAATAATTGCTTTATTGTTGGTCCCATGTCTATCAATTTGTTGTTTGCTCCTCTGTGACCTCAAGCCAAGTCACTAAATCTTAGGAGACTCAGATTATCTGAGACGGATGTATAGGACATCACTTCGTGAGGTGGTTGTGAGGATTTGGTGCGGTGACTGTGCAAAGTGCATGCAAGTGTTAATCAAGATGATTTCCACTGCTGTTCTTACTGGCTCTCAGTGATCTTATTCATCGAGAAGTTTGTGGGTAGCTTTGGAAAACTAGGAGTTAAAATGAGAGTCAAGAGAATGTGAATGGTCCCTTCAGGGCCCTTCCGGCTTCCTAAATATGTGTGGGTGGTATGAATCGTGTAGTAATATAAATCACAAGTTAAATCCTTCTCAGTGATCAGTTGGCAAATCCTCCAGAGGATACACTTTTCTCAGCCAACCCGGGGAAGCGCGAGGATAGACATTTTTTCTAATCATCTTACCTTCCCTGGTGTCAATAGGAAACAGTATTTACTCACTACTGTTTTCCTTTCAAAAATCTGTCTAGTTGAATACTAGGAGTGGTTTCAGCCGGTTTGTTTGTCTTGGATGAGCTGTTGAAGTGAAAAGTTTTTGCTTGGCCAAATGTGGGACAGGTTCATAACCCTTCAAGAAGTGCACTGAAGGTGGGTGCCAGCCCAGCGCTGCTCCTGCGTGCCCCCACTTGCCACCCACTGTCGAGGGTGGCCACGTAATTAAATTAAGACAATGAGCAAAGCAACAGATGCAACTGAGACCAAACCCCTGAGTGCTTTTGTTTTGTCACTGTCATTGTCTGCAACAAAGAAGTCACATGTGAGAGCCTGGGAAGATTGCCAAATGCAAACCAGACAACACCCCAGCTGGTTTTGAACGGCCTCCACCTTAGCATGTGTGCACGGGAGCCATGCTATGCAGAGCAGTCTGGGCTTTTATTCAAGTGAGTCTCTGCCCCGACTTTGCTGCAATGCTGAGACAGACCCAAAAGAAAGAGGACAGAGGCTCCTTCTACGCAGACCCTACATTTTACACCTCTGCTCTCAGAGTAAAGAAAATAGAAGACTCTGTTGGAGACAAAGGATAAGTTCTATGGGGCTGGCCACTCTAGCTCAATTTCTTTGCTATAGCCCTCTTGAATTTGGAGAGAGAAGCATGGGAGATACCTGCAATTTTTTTCTTCTGGAAATTTGAGATTAATTGGGTTTGAGAGGAGAACTAGAAATTAAACACTTATGTGACTTCTTAAAAATGTGTCACCATTTCATTCTTGAGTATTTTCCTAGTTTGAAAATTACCCAGATTCTAAAAAAAACCTTCTTTTTCTAGCTGGTATGCTACTTAAAACAGAAAAAAACCTCAAAGCTCCCTCAGTGTGTTTTTATACTTCTCAGCTAATGTGGCTAGTAATTTTGAAGAGAGGCAATATCCTTAACAACTCCAATTTGGGAACATGATGGACCCTACCAGCAGCAGGGTCAGTTGAGAAATGAAATGTTTCAAGGAGATTAGTGATCTTATGCTACACGTCACCCCATGCTCTTTGGAGGGAAGTAACAAGATTTTAACAGATGATATTTCAAGCTATGCTGCTACAAAAATCTGATTTCTTCTCACCAGCTGTTTCCAGTGGCACTAAGCTAGAGATTTTAATAAACCTTTTTTCATAGTGATGCCCTTTTCCTTTTAGTAAGTCCATACAGGATATTGACTATCCATTCCTAAAGGGCTAATAAGATTGTATGCAGGACTTAATGATAATATTCCAGGTAGAACTGAAAAACATAAGAAATACCTGTGCTATTTCTGTTAAAAGGCAACCCCAATGTGAAATGGATTGACCTAACTGTGGGTCCTCACCCACACACTTAAAAGGGACATGTAATGAAAGTCAACTGCAGACACACACAGAAAGGTTAATAAAGGGCTACAAAAAGATGAATAACTCAGGGAGAAAGCGGAATAAATCGGTGAATGCATCCTACCAGTTCCACTGAGCTGGAACCTATTGCATGCCAAGAGCTGGCAAAAAACCAAGGACCCCCAGGGTCCACTTATCTGGTTATAGACCAAACCTGACTGTTTAAATCCACCCTCAGTCCCAGCAATCCTCTCTTTGGTGGTGATGCCATTATAGGATTTGTAGTCCTTGATGTCTTGGGTCTCTTTGGTCTGGGGTGGGGTGGGGTCCATAAAACCTGCTCATTCAGGACATCCTTTCCACCCAACATTTCCAGGGATTGTGGTTGAGTCTGCCCCAACTTCTCAGACTCTCTAGATTTCAGGTCTTAGTGATCTCTAAGGTCCATAAAACCTCATCAACTTAATGTTTTCTTCTTTATTTTTAGGAAGTACATTTGAAGAACGCAAGTAGAGGGAGTACAGGAAATAAGAACTACAGAATGTAGGAAGACCTTCTTGAAGAGTGAAGAATGACATGCCACCGGCAGGACCCTTTGCTCTGCACGAGTTACCTATTAAACACCAGAAGACCTACCAAAAAATAAGATTGATAACATTTCAAAAGAAAGATGGGCATTTCCCCCAATGAAATACGCAAGTAAACATTCCAACCTTGTCTTTAGGAGTGATTGTTTAAAAAGTTTTGCACCTTGCAAAAATGGTCCTGGAGTTGGTAGATTGCTGTTGATCCTTTATCAATAATGTTCTATAGAAAAAAATATACATATGTATATAGATCTAGCATCTATATACATATATATGTATTAGTCCCTGCCTCTCAAAAGCCACAAATGCATGGGTATCGTAGAGATCCAGTTGCACTAAATTTGTCTCTGAATCTTGCCTGCTGGAGCCATTCATTCAGCAGCCTTGTATGAGTGGTTTATTAAGTTTTTTTATTTGCACTTCCTTCTACACAACACAGGCTATTGTTTTACAGTGTCTGATAAACTTGTTTATCTCTCCCACCACTGTCATCCCTCTCCCACCTCCATCACCTTTATATTTGCCAAATTTGGCCTCCTCAGTAGCAGCGGCAAGCAAAGTAGCACACCAGTTTTTAACCCACAAGACTCCATGGTATTTGTACCAAATATAAGTTGGCCCATTTATTTTAGACATAAGGCTTTATTTTTCCACATCTTGCCAAAAGAAATGCAAATATTTGCAACTTTGAGGTCAATCATTTTCAGGCTCATGTTTTAAGCACAGAAAAGTCTCAAATTCTCAAGGGTTCTTTCAAATGATGAGTTTTTGTGCAACCTGATTAGTGACTTCTTTGTTTATTTTTTCCATATAAAGCACTATGTAAATTTAGCATACTACAGGATATATCAAACAGTATGTAAAATTCTGTTTTCTAGTACAATGGTGCTATTTTGTAGTTTGTTATATGAAAGAATCTGGTCAAAACGGTAAAAGGTGAAAGCAAAACAAAAGATGAAGCCTGGAGCCAAAGATGACACAGAGGAGAAGGGAACTGAGATTCCATCCACTTGGGAAAGAAGGCTGAGTCCCCCATGATGCCTTTCAAGAGAAACTTAAGAAATGACAGCATCCACAGGTGCAAATTTGACTGGTGAGTCCAGAGAGGAGCGGAAAAGGGGAAGGCTAGGAATTCTCATAGTCCTACTTTCTTTTTCTTGCTGAGGAAACAAACATCCGCCAACTTGGCCGTGGACTCACTACTGTGTGATCTTGGGCAAGTCACTTCACCTCTCTGTGCCTCAGTTTACTCATCTGCAAAATGGAGGCAATATGCCATCTACCTACCTCAAAGGGGTGGTATGAGGATTAAAAAGATGAAGTCTAGCTTTTTATCCTGGGTTGCTAGGAGGGTTCAAGGTCAGAGCCCTTGAGTTGCTGAGATGCAAAGGAATTCTATAAACACACCCTTCACAGCATAGCTCCAGAACTGATCAGTCAAATGGCCCTGGCGTGCTAATTCTTGTCAGTGCAGATGCCCCACCAACTACCCAACTAGCCAGATGTTAAGAGTTAACAGGTCAGTTCTCTTTGAAAACACTTTTCAAAATAAGTCAGAACATTTGATGTCCAATTTGATTTTGAATTCTGCCTTCAGATTTATAAATGCAAAGTGAAAAGAAAGAAAGAGCAGGAAAGAAGGAGGGGGAAAAAAAAAAGATGTCTACACACAAGAGTGATTAAATCACTCCGTTTGTTAGCACTCACCGACTCTTCCAGGCAGTTACTGGTAACCTTGTAATACTTCTTTAAATATTATAAGTGATATTCTGTTCATTTGAAAAACATCTATTCCTTCTCTAAAGTTATCAAAAAATAGTCTAAGTTTTTAAATGCTGAAATAATATCTAATAAAAAGTCACAGTCACCTTCTGAAATGAATTTTACTCTTATCTGGGCTGTATATACATATTATATTATAACTTTTGTTAACATATACTTGATTAGAGTTGCTAGTTGAGAGACAAAATTTCCCTCATGTCCACCTGAGAGAGTGGTGCCTTGTCCTCTGTGGATGAAAGGACGTCTTATCCGTTCAAGTAACAACTGGTGTCAAGAGCATCCTGTGGTGATGGGTCAGTGGTGGCCCTATAAATGTTTCCTGTCTCCAAATCAAGATTTTATTAGAACAGTGAATGGCCCACTATTCAGATGATTTTATCTGCTTTAGCACCCCATGCTTGATTATTTTACACAAATTCCATCCCTTTCATTCTTGGAAAGTGTATATGAAACAAAAGAAAAGCAAAAGTAAAAATGACACTTTTAGCTTATATCTCACTGCCTCCCCTTAAGAGTCAGAGGCCAGGGGATGGTAGAAGAGAAATTTCCTGGATCTATGAACATAGACAAAAGGAGGATCTCATTTAGTGGGGTGCCCCTGCTCACTCAGCAGGCATTCTAACCCACAGGCCGCAACATTGAATTGGCCCCCTTTGGCATGCATACTGCTGTTCTAATCCCTGTCTCCCAGACAAAGGGGTTCTGATGAAAGGAAATACTGGACCCCTCTTCCCAAAACTTAAGTTCCCAAAACTTCTAATTTTTATTTCTTGTTCCTGGTGAGTACCTTTTCCAATTACTGACTCCTTGCCACACTTTACATGCAATCTTCTACAGATGGAAGAGTTCTAGATGTTGTTGGATATGGTAACTCCAAGACTATCTATGGCTTAGTTCATTTACTTAAAAATTCTACTCATAGCCAAAATTCCCCAGGAAGGAAAACTTTCGTATGTAAAATCACATTGTCTTTCTTAACCTTTTCCAGTACATGATCCAACTGGATCCATAAATCAACTAATTAAAAATTAACTAATTATACTAACCAACTATCTTCTTTTCAAGTGCATTGAAGCTAGAGAGCAAATTGATATGCACTCCAAAATTCAACTGAGTCCTATAGTACCACAGCAAAATGACTCAGGATCAACAGCCAGGAGAATCTGTAAGCTCACAACTTGAAACCTTACAGTTTTGCTTTAGAGTTTTAAAATGAGGATGTTTCAAAATGTTTGTTAAAGAAGTATAAATACTGGTAAGAATGAGATTTCATCTCATCAGCTTATTTTCAACTGAATTGACAGTATGGAATAACTAGGTCAAATTTCTGTTCCACTTCCAACTAATATCCTAATATTATTTGAACAGTTTAAAATGAAGAGACTCCACTAAAGGAATTAAGTGCATCTTTCTACTAAAATCAGCTCTTCTGGATGTAAAGAAAACTGTCCCAAAACCCACCCTACACACACACACACACACACACACACACACTACACAAACACACAGAGTCAAATTCATACTCTTCTGAGAGTCCACCAGAATCCTGAGAAAAAATAACTTCTTTGAAAAATCTTATTAAAGAAATAAAAAGCCTGGCCTCCCTTGAGAATTCTTCCCCTCTGTAGAATGTCAATATTTGTGTAGATAAAACTAATTCGTGCACTGTGGCTTCAGAGCTTCTATAACTAGTTTTTGCACTTGGGAGAATGCTTAAAATGGAAGATGTAGCACATTTTGCTTTCCCATTTATTGTTTGGCCAGCTATGCCAATGTGGTGCTATTGTTTCTTTAAGAAAGTACTTGACTAAAAAAAAAAAAAGAAAAAAAGAAAAAAAGAAAGCATAGACATATTTTTTTAAAGTATGAAAACAACAATTCTATAGATAGATGGCTTAATAAAATAGCATTAGGTCTAGCCACCACTATCTTTCAACATTTTATCACTCACCAGTAGCATCCTGTCCACCAAATTGTGAGTTGGAGGGTACAGGGGCAGAAGATAGGCATTTTTTTAACATTTGAAGGTTGCATTATTTTGTTGTCTCTCAAACTCAGCAAAATTAGCAATATATTATCCAATCTGATCCACCTTGATCAAGAGCATGGAATTATAATGTTAAAAATAAAAACAAAAAACTCAAAAGCAAATGGCAGAAGAAAAAGATCATTAAATCACTGATTTTTTTTTTTTTTTGTGCTCTCTGTCCTAAGACAGATATTCAGCAAATGGAAAAAATAAAACAAAGGGAAAAAAATGTACAGATTCACCTGCTATAAACAGCTTCTGCCACATCCCCCTTGAGTAATTCTTTGGCATTTATTGGTTTATAGAAGATACTCTCCCTTCATCTAAACATCTCAAAGAGCAGTAGCTCTCATGAAAAGCAATCACTGATCTCACCGGGAAATGTTGAGAAGTATTTCCTTATGAGATGGGGGTTATCTACTGATATGGAAAGAGAAGAATTTATGAGAAATTGTTGAAAGAGATGGCTAACAATCTGTGAAGATTTTTTGTTTTGTTCTTGTTTTTTTGTTTTTTACTTTATATACAGTCTTTATGAATATCTTAATGTTCAAAAATGACTTGGTTCTTTCTTCTTTTTATATTGGAATGAGGGATGATAAGTTAAATCCATAGACTCTTTAAAACTATAGGCTAGATAGAAATGTATGTTTGACTTGTTGAAGCTATAATCAGACTATTTAAAATGTTTTTTGCTATTTTTAATCTTAAAAGATTGTACTAATTTATTAGAAACAGATCCTGTTTGACTCTTGTGATAAGAAAGAGCATTCCCACTCAAATCACCTGGACTTCCCCATCAGTGTTTTCAAAAGATAAATCTGATTTTTACATCATTATGTCATCATTTAGTTCAAAAATTTTAAATAGAAAAATTGTAAACTTTATGCCTCACTCCTGCAATAATCAAAAATCCAGAATATGAGGGGGCAAAAAAAAAAAGAGGAAAATTTTGTTGATTCTTTGTTTTGAGTTTGTTTTCAATGCTAGTGTTTAATCATATAGTATATATTTGCTTATTGCTACTTTAATATCCTAAAAGACCTTCCTGTTAGGTATTAGAAAATGATTCATAGCGTACTTTTTGTGTGTGATTTATATTTAAAAAAATAAAGGAGATGAAAAGACTGTCTGAAGCTTAAGTGCGTATGGTACAGGATAAAGATATCAATTTAAATACCCAAGTCTTATCTGGAAGAAAGATTTTTTTTTTTAGGAAACCTCTCATGGATAATACAGAGGTCCAGGGGATTTTTGAAATTGTCTTTCTTCCTCCCAGTCTCTCTTCATTTGGTATCTGACTCAAAATTTTACATAGGACTGACCAAGCTGAAGCCCCAGCTATAAGGGACCACTGTACAGGCCAGTTCTCTCTTAATTTATGAGTCCATGTGATGTTAACATGGTCCCACTTTCTCCCCATTCTTCAGCTGTCATTGATATGATCTTTCAAATAAAATTTTTTTTGATTTGAAAAAGAACACAAAAGTTCAAGTGTTACTGCCCAATTGAAATTTGAGTTAAGATTGAGATAGAGTTTCTTCTACTTAACCCTGCTGAGACCTATCACCTTCAAAATGACCTTACACAATCCTTAAAATCTGCTTTTTTTTAATTGCCCAGGCTACCATATCCTAAAATTAAATATTATTCATTCTTTTTCCCCCAAATGCTCTGATATTAATGTAGGAAATTCTACAATCCGTCCCAAGGCAACCACTGACCCTTTTCACCCGCCCATGGCAAAGTCACTTCTGTTAATCCCTTAATCTGATTCTATTTGGATATTTATCTTGTACCTGCTGCTAAACACACTGCAAGAGGGATTCTGAGACCTCAAGCCAGTCATCTACTCACATCTCTTATCCATGTCTGTGTATTATTACAATGTCTACTCATAATATCAAAAAACTTTCCAACATCATGCAGCTTGTATTCAGTTTACGTAAAGGTCCCAAAGATGCTGTCCAATGTCTCTTTGCTAAGAGTTAATGAACTACAAGAAGTGGGATTACATCATGTGTTTTGCTCTATCTGTTTTTGTCGCACTTAAAGGCCAAGTGTGACAAAGGAACTTACAGACACTGAATTAATTTTCCCTACTACTTTGCAACCAGAAAGTAATGATTGGCCATTCATTATATCTTAGTTCAGAAACATAATTTTTATTAAATTAACTCTGATTGTATTTGAAATTATAATTCAGTTCATTTATGGCAGAGAAATATCAATCCTAATGACTTCTAAAAATGTAACTAACTGAATCATTATCTTACATTTACTGTTTAATAAGCATATTTTGAAAATGTATGGTTAAAGCGTCATAATAAAATGATATATCTTTCTTTAGTAATTACATTAAAATAAATCATGTTTGATTAACTGGTTCTTTTGATTAATTGGTTCTTTTGGACATCAGTGTAATGTGTCATTCTTAAAGAATTCTATTGTTATACAGCACTTTTATTAATTAAGGTCATTGCAACAAATAAACACGAACTCTGACCCCTCAAAAAAGAAACTATCATATACCAAAATGGAGGTATCTTATAGCATTTATAGATTATATTTAAAAATAAATTTGTTTCAAAGAATTTGTACAAACTATGTAAGAGATTATGAACTATATAACATATGCATTAACAATAAGGCAGGTTTAAGTAACTGACCCAAATTACTGTAACCCAATAGCGAGTTACAACCCAAGGCAAAAAGCATTTGGGGAAAAATGTTCTATCATAAAAGGTACATAACATGCAAGTAGCAATCACCTCCGTGCCATATCCAAAGACTTAATAAGAATGTGATCTCTCAGCATTAAATTTCTGCTCCAATAAACCTTTCTGATTTTTGCCCAAACTGAATAGCTACCAAGGGCAGTAAGCTCAGACCATCTGTGGAAGCACAAAGTGACAATATTAGTGACCTTATTGTTCCTTTTTGATGTTTAAAAGCATATCATTCTATTTTCCTTCTTTGTTTAATTTTCCTGTTTTTTAAAAACCCTCCATGAGCTATTTGGAAAGTCACCCAAAAGGGAAAACAGTCCCAAGTTTTATGCTTTGCTTTCAGGAAATAATAATGACCTGCTCTTTATCATTTTCCCACATGCAACTCACCATCATCCCCAACTGGACTCCCTCAAAGACTCAGGTGGTCTCCTTGGGGCTAACATTCCTCAGGCCTCCTCATCTTGTTTGCATTCGACACCTCATTCATCCTGTGGTCTGGATCTTCTGTCTGGATGGCTTCTCTCTCCCCTCCACTCAGGACATTTGTCTTCATTCACGTTTAGCTAATTAATCTAAGTACTGTCTCTCACTGAGGGTTCGGTGGATGATAAAGTAGGAGGCAATTAAGCACACAGAAAACAGCTGCCAATTCATGCCAAACATCCCTGTTACCAAAATCCATCAGGGAATTTCTTTCTAGCTGCTACTTCTATTATCTTAATAAAACCCTTCCCTCTGTCTACAACCTCTCCCAGGAACCACTTCTAAACTAACCCTTTATATACTCCCTTAAAACAAACTTGCTAGAAACCTTGACTCTATTCTTTTTGCAGAGCAGACTTCCTCCATCATAGCTTTGCCCATGATAGGGGTGGGGGTCTATCACCTTATATCATTCAATGTATCTAAAAGGTGTTTTTTTCCCTAAACAAAAGAGAAATTCTGGTGGTAAGAGGAATTCTGCCTTCCTTCAGGGTCATCTAGGTCAAATTTACAGCCTCTTTTTAAAAACAGCATTTTTCCCCTTCCTGTAAGATATGTATCATTGATTATTGCCATCACCCCAACAACAATAATGGCAAGTAATTGCTGAGTATTCATGATGGGTCAGTCACTATAACAAGTAGTTTACCTGAATTATTTCATTAGTCCTCATAAAAATCCAGGAGTTGGGCACTATTTTAAACCCCGTTTTACAAACGAAGGAATGGAGGCTCAAAAACACCATTTAACTTATTGATGGAGACAGGCAGGCATGACAAGTTCCAACCTGGGTCTGAAAATATCAAACCTGTGTTTTTTTCTACTTTACCAATCATACTCCAATCAAGACACAAGAACAGGGCCTCCCTGGTGGCACAAGGGGTTGAGCACCGCACTATGAAGCATCCGCGGCCACTGCAGCATGAGTTCGATCCCCGGCCAGGGAGGGGACCCACATGGCACAGCAGACCTCTCCTGCCTTGCCTGCTGGTCCCATAAGCAATGTACTTCAGGTAATCTGCCTGTTCTGCTCCCCACTCTGTCTCTGGTGAATCCTCTTACTCCCCCACACCTCTGGCCTGTACCCCAGTTCTTGTATACATAACTATTTAAAAAAAAAAAGACACGGGGCCTCCCTGGTGGCGCAGTGGGTTAAGCAACGCACTATGAAGCAAACGGCAGCTGCTGCAGCACGAGTTCGATCCCTGCTGCCTGACAGGGAGGGGGCCCACATGGCGCGGCAGACCTCTCCTGCTGTGCCCGCTGCTCCCCTCAGCGGTGTACTTCTGTTGATCCGCCTGTTCTGATCCCTGCTCTGTCTGTGGTGAATCCTCTCACCCCCCACACCTCTGGCCTGTACCCCAGTACTTATATGCATAAATAAATAAATCTTTAAAAAAAAAGACACAAGGACAACCCCTTATATTGACAGATGCAATTTTGTTCAAATTTAGTTTTACATGCTACAGGCAGAAATGTAGCTAATTATACCTCCGAGTGATAAACCAAATTGGACTATTACATTATTCATGCAGATCTGGCCAACAAGCACATATCCATCTGATTCTCCACATTCCCCACAGCCACGCTTCTATCCCTCTCATTACAATTTTGTTCTTGAGAGCCCCTCTCATCGTGTGCATAACATCAGCCACCTCAGGACACTGCAGTGACGCAGGGGATGTCTTGGGCCCTGACACCATCCAGGAATAAGCCATTTCCAAGTCAGTAAAACTAGAGACTGGTCATAAAGAATCTTGCCAAAAGCCCTGGCTACAATTCACTGATTTTTCTCTTGACAGTGTGGTCTCAGGCTCCCAGAGACAAAATGTGGACTCATGACCCCAAATTTCATGAGTCCCATTTTCTGATAGTCCCTACCCTTCAAAAATGCCTCAGTTAGTCCATTCTAGGAGTTTCCAATAGCTATGGTGCTGGCCTCAGGGTGTATTTTGGAAACCTGTTGGGAGCTATGGGATTGGCACTATATTAAAAAGGGTATTATTGGCATTTATTGGGCATGGGTCATGGTTCGAAACATTTCTTCTAGGTGATGCACCTACCTATAATTAAGAACTCCAATTTTATTTCTAAACAAAAAGTATTGCATGATTTTAATATAGGCTGAAGTGTCTGAGGAGGCAAACACTCTATAATTCAAGGGGAAGGTTGTAGTTTGTTTGTCAGGAACTTTAGCAGGTTATTAGCCACTGTTCAGGAAAACACCAGTGGTGGTGATGCTGTCATTTGAATCTCTCCACTCACCACTGTGTTGGTCAACTTCAGCTGTCATTTCCATGGTTCTCCACAGAGGGCTGAGTATCTGACCATTTCATTACGTTTTTAATGGGGTTGTGCCAAGTATATCTATCTCATTTGGCATATTATTTTATTATAGTGAAATATAATAGTTCTCATTTTATATTACAGTTCAGACATTATTTTGATTTTTGTTGAAATTATGTATGTCAGTATTAACTATGAATTTCACTTTGGGACACTAAAAGGATTATCACAAAATATTTACTGATAAGGTTGAAGCACTGGGCCTGACACACCAGTTATGGATTCCCTGGGTGATAATGGTGGGTGGATGACCATCCCCACCCTCCTCTCAGAGAGACTTCCTGGAGGGTAAAGCTGAGAGCAAAGCCAGTGCCGCCTTCCTACCTGTTTATAGATAGAGATGAAACCTCTCTGGGAGCCAATAAACGATAATGGTTATAGTGACTACAACATCTGGTTTCTAATTGTTCTTTCCTTCGCCCTGTGTTGGAATGAGATGATTTTGAAAAGAATAAAGCAATCACTAAAAACAAAAACAGATGTAAATTGGATTTAAGACAATTCCAGCAGTACATCAGAAGTAAAATTAGACCTTAAACTTCACATAAGGTAGGAAATGTGACCTGAAAAGGAGTGTTCTCTTTTTAATAGTTACAGCCAGGAAAGTAAAAAAATGAGAAACTGTCCTATAATTTCCTAGCTTTACCTTGCTTATTTACTCAGTGGTTCCCTCAACTTCCTTCCAAAGACACAGTGAGGAGAATCTCTCTCTCCATATAGAAAAGGAGTGTGTGGAGGGGGTGGTGGTGGGGGGGGAGGTCATTGTCTCTATTCATGCAGCTTCTCTATGGGGAGAACTGGGTCTGAACCCATCATCCTAGCCCATAAAGATGGAACTGTCCACCCCAGTTAGAAATCTGAGAGAGTGAGAGAGAGGTCGAGAAAATGATTGTTCCTTTAGAGAGAGGAGATGGCAGTCAGAGAGAAAAAACATTGCAATGATACTCAGAATTGTGCTCCCTGCTTTATTTGACCCAGGGCTTCTACTTCCATCACCCCTAGAGAGCCTAAAATACTCAAAGATCAGTTTAAAACAAGACCAAAATTCTCTGTCTCCCTCTGCTACAAAGGTCATTCAGAAAGGGAGGCATTCCCATCTCCCTCCTGGAGTCGTATAAATTTTCTTAGAGTCTCAGTACCTATGTTCTCTAGTTTCTGGGTCATGGCTAATGGGAGACACTGACAGAAAATGGAGATGGGAGGAAGGAGGAAGCCCAGGTATTTTCCTTCTTCTCTTTTTGCTTCAAGTAGCATCTTTAACAGTAATTCCAATTTTCTCCTCCATGCTTTCTGCGCCCTAATCAAAGCATTAGCTTGCCCCCCCATGGGCCCAGATCCATCCAGATGGCTTTTGTCAAATGGGACCACCACCTTTTCTCCATGTATCTCTAGTCCCTGGAACAGCAGCACCTTCCTGATGCTATAAAACTCTGGGTTGAGTCCCCTCTCTTATTTGACAACCCATCTCTTCCATCACCTGCATTAGATATACTCTGACTAAAATACCTAGGATGGTTTCTGCTCCCCTAATACATACACAAGGATAGCATATTGGTGAGAAGTATGAGCACTGAAATAAGACAGCTGAAGATTGTTTTGTGACTCTACACGTCTAACTAGGTGCTTTGGACAAACAAATTCTGGGAGACTGAATTTCCTCTTTTGTAAAATTATCATAATGATAATAATAACAACAACATAGGATGACAAAATCTTCATTTGGCTAAAGAGATATAAAAAAGTCATCAACATCACATCATTAAAGTGGTTCCTCAAATGAATCGACCATATGACTCAGTGATTCCACTCCTCGGAATCTACCCAAAGAACATAAAAACACTAATTCGAAAGGAAACCTGCACTCCAGTTTTTAATGCAGCACTATTTATAGTGGCATTCATGTTAATAACATGGCGTGACTATAGTCTCAGAATAAATGGAAGCTTCTTAAATTTAATGAACTCGTTTCATGGGAAACTAATTGCATTGTTTTAATTTGTTATTATCATATTTTCATTCTCTCTATGACTAGATGAAAGTACTGGCACAGTCCAGTTCCCATCTGGTTGTCAGCTCTCATTTGGTGTGGTTCCTGGCATTTATATGATTACTTTAATTATCACTAGTTTATTGTTATTATCAGGAATGAGAGCATTATTAAAGATCCAAGATAACCACAATAGAATTCTCCCCATTGGCTCTGTCACACCCTTTTCAATGTATATTCTAACCCATAGCTTCAACTTCTCTGACATTTATCAAATAAGCACACTTCTCTGTCAGTTTGATTCTAATGTTGCAAAATCAAGTGTTTGAAACTGAAAATCCTTGTATCACAAGGTGAAGGTAAAATTTTGAATGAAGGATAGAGAGGTTGTGGTATATACACTCCATGGAATACTACTTAGGTATGACAAAAGGTGAAATCTTCTCTTTGGAAAAACCACGGATTATTTTCAGCAAAATAAGTGAGAAAGTAAAAGACAATTACTGCATAGCCTCTCTTCCACATGAAATATAAATAACCAAAACAAACAAACAATTCACAATTAGAACTTAGGTGAGGGGGGAAGTGAGAGTTGAATATGTATCCCTGAATTTGATAAATCACTGACATATATAGAATAAAAATACAAATTAAAATTTAAAAAATGTCAAGTCTAGCATCTTATAGCTTGGTCACTATGAACCTTTCCCTTTCTTCACCCCAAATCAGCCTACCCAACAGAGCTACAAATACCCCATACAATGATTTTTAAGTATTTACATATTTTCAGATCATCTCTCTATAAGAGCAAAATAATTACTCTTATAATCAATTTAATGAAGTAATTATAAATTAGTCAGTTGTTTATCATTGTCATCATGCACAAAGTGAACACCAAAAATGTCTCAACCAGTGTTAGTGGAGTCACCAGCATACAACTTCAGTTATCCAGCCTTTTACTTTCAGTCATATTTGTTCCAAATCATATTCTTCTAAGTCATTCTTAGCAACTTATTAAATGATATTTGATGGTCTGGTCTCTTACTCCTCAGGCTTTTAAATTTTCCATTGTGCCCAATAATAGAAATAGCCCTGATGTGGCGACTACGAATTCCCTAAAAGAAAAGTGAATCTATTTTCAACTTCTTCTAAGCTATGAGGATTTATTTTGAATCTTTCAATATGTGTGTAACATTATTCCAAATCCTCATTGGGGTTGCTCCTGCAGGACCCAAGGGTGTATCAGTCAACTGGAAAAGCAATTTGAGAATCTCTAGGATTGATTTTTGAAAATGCAGCATCCACAGAAACAGATGCAATCCCAGCAAATGCTGGCAACTCTGTACCTCTGTTGAAGCTGCTTTCTGTGAATTTGCCCAAGGACTGTTCTGTGGACACCAATACTCAAGCACAGCACATTCTATGCTGTATCCATGTATGACCATTTCACAAGAATTCTGAGTGTAGCTTGTATTCCCCAGCCAGGGTATGCAGCAAGTTAAAGTAGTTTGATATAATAAGGAAAATCTGTCAATGAAAGGTTTGCCTAGAGAATCTTTAGACATGTTCATGTTCTTCAGGGTTTGTTTGTATAATGTTATGAAGCCAGTTCTCAAAGTCAAACTGATAATATTCCAATACCTATAAGTAGACACTTGCCCTGAAGAACCATCCATTTCTAATCATCAGGTAGCCTTTTTACCTAAATGAATGTGGGAAAACAGATGTGGGCAACGGCCATGAGGTTGTCTAAAAAATGCGATCTCTGTCCCACAAACCAAGGGAGGGAGGAATGTAGGCCAAAAAAGAAGCAACCCAGATGAACCCACTAAGAGCTACTCTTTTCAGTAGTTTTAATGGGTTACATACAACCTCTCACTTTCTCACCAGGCCCCCTCAGGACCAATGCTGTACAGTTTAAAGACAAGGATTAGAGGTGAATTCTGTGAACCATAGAACACAATTTTCCTCTCCATGAAACAGGCCCTTCTAGGGATCAAATCCATGACCTTAGGCTTGTTAGCACTCTATTCCAACCATGCCCAAAACAAATACAGGTTTAAAGCCAGAGAGGGGAGCTTCAAACCACACAGAAGAATGTAATCAACAGAGCCACAGGAAACACATAAAGTAAACACTTTCTATATAGGCAAAAAGAACAGAAAATTTGGAAGGAGGTTACATTCTCTGAATCCCTTAGTCATCCAAAGGCTTACTGGAAATTTCCACTTGGATATTGTCCATCACTTTGACTTCAATACATTTTTCTCTCTCAGTCCCCACCCCTGAAAGGAATTTACCATTTGGAATGTCTAGTCTACGGCACCATCCGTCTGTCAACCAAGCTCAGAACCGTGGAGTTGTCCTTTACAACACGGTTGACCATCCAATGCACACTTGGTCCAAAATTAAATCCATTGAGGCCCTTACTCAGACATCTCGCCTCTCTCTTCCTGCCTATCCCTACAGTCCTCCCCATCATCCAGTTGTCTTCACCTTTTGGACAGCTGCAACCACTGTCTACCAGCTGTCCTCTCTTATTTTATATAACTTTTATATACCTTTTAAAATTTCTGCTTAGTACACCTTCTCAAAAATTTCAGTAGCTAATACTCCAAATCCATGTCTCACATTTTCCCAATTTATATTACAATTAAACTATTCACATGCTTTGTCATCTTTTTACAAACCTTATTTTCTAATACCCAAAGACTAGTCATCATTAAAGACAGAGCCTATATTCTAATTCTGTCTTTCTAGATTACTTTAAACCCTATGAATCTTTCCCTTGAACTCCTGGATCCCATACTATCAAGACTATTCAGTAAAATTCTAATTCAGTAGTAATCTGTCATTATTTAATTTTTCCTCTACAAAACAAGTGTCTATCAATCATATTGTAAATTCCTGAAAGTAGGGACTTGATTTTTATTTTACAATTATTTATTAAATTCTAATTTGTGAGAGATACTATTTGTGAAATATATTCATAAATTAAAAAAGATTTATGGTGAGAGAGAAATAGACAATAACTACATTATCAAGTTACTTGAAAATAATAGTGAAAGGACAACATGAACTAACACAAATTGAGTCACTGAGATAAGGTAGCTAATGGGAAAGTCAAACCTTTCCAAAATGAATTGCTAGTCTATTCTGTCTTCAGTTCCCTCCTCCTCTAGTATCCACTTCTTTACAAATCCCATCCTATCATCTGTTGTCCTCCTACATACAGATATCAGACTCATGGCTCTTTTCTGAAATGCAGCCATTATAAACCACTGCCAAACAATCACCTCCACCCATATTATAATATCCAATATAGCAGCTATTGAATCCTTGAAATATATTTGGTTCATAAGGAAAACATATTCTGGATCTTAAAGATTTAGCACAAATAAAGAATATATGTTTATATTGACTACAAGTTAGAAGGATATTTTAGAACTTAGAAAATTACATTATTCAAATGAATTCATTGGTTCCTTTTTATCATTTTTAATGTGACTACTAGAAAAACTTCACATATGGCCTACATTTTGGCTCTCATTATATTTCTGTATGACAGTACTGCCCTAAAAGAGCTATCAACCACTCAAAGTATATGGAGCACTTACTTCACATCAGACAGAATTACACTTGATAAACTGACTTCTAGTACTGCCAGTGTTTCAACCTTGTGAAGCTAGACTGAATGTGCCCTTTGCCCTCCCAAGGCCACTCTATAGTTTAGCTTTCCTATTTCTGTCATGACTCTGTTGCAACTTTCTAGAGTTAGGAAGTCAGGCATCTTTACCTTTTCTCACAATTCATTTTTTGCCAAATTCTATGTCATTTCCTCTGTAACATTGTCTCAATTTCCTCCCTCCCTCCTGCTCTCATTTCATTGTCCTTGACATCTCTCAAATGATAATTTATGGGATCTCTGGATCTACTCTCCTCATTCCAGTCTAATCTGTATGTTGCTGTCATTTCAGTCTTCTTCCTCCATTATACTAACTCCACAATCAAAGATTTGTACAATCAAAGACACATTGGGAATCCTTGCAGAATTCTTTCTAAATAATGAAACAAATAGATAAGCTTTATAGAGGGAGTACTGCCTGTCTTCTACTATTAAGTATCTCACATGGATAATCACATGTAATCATCCCAACAATGTATGAGGGAGATATTATTAGTTTTCCCATGTTACAGATGGAAGCCCCAAGGCCCAAAGAAATTGTATAACATGACCCGAGATACAGCATTGGTTGTGAGTCCAGATCAACTTGACCCTAGAGTCCTTCCTTTTAATCCCTATGTATTATAATCAAGTCAAATTAGAAACACCTTTATAATGCTATTCCCTAAAATGTTCTATTCTCTGTAGGTCAGGAAATTATGCCACTTTTTACCCAGTGACTCAGGAACAAAAATCTGAATCATTTCTTTCTCTCATACTGCAAGTTGAATCCATCAGCTCTCTCTTACAAATGTTCCTCAAATCCAACTTTCCCAGTACTGTCATGCATACATCTCTATCATAGGCCTGTTCATCATTCACTTTAAATTCTGATTACTTTCCTTACTTTTGTAATGAGTTGAGTCCCTCAAAAATACACTCAAGGGCCTCCATACTGACCTAGGGGTTAAGTCTCAGCACTGCTACTATCTGAGTTTGATCCCCAGCCAGGGAGCTGACCCACATTTGGCACAGCAGACCTCTCCTGTCTTTCCCACTGCTCTCCTCAGCAGTGTATTTCAGTAAATATGCCTGTTCTGCTGTCCACTCTATCTCTGGTATCCCTTCACCTCCCCCTACTCCTCTGGCCTACACCCCAGTTCTTCTACACAAAAATGTTAAAAAATGTTCAATAAGATACATTCAATTCCTAACCACCTAGTATCTACAATTGTGACCTTATTTGGAAATAGGGTGTTTGCAGATGTGATTACTTAAGAATCCATTTTTAAATCACCCTGGATCTAAGATGGGCCCTAAATCTAATGACTGGTATCTTTCTTAGAGAAATAAGAGAGAGATTTGAAGGGATACACATAAGGGAAGGCCATGTGAAGGTGGAGGCAGAAACCAGAGCTATGCTGCTTCCAGTCAAGGAACAGCAGCAACAGCAGAGCTGGAAGGAGCAAGGAAAGGCCACAGCCCTACCAGTACCTTGATTTTGGATTTCTGACCTCCACAACTATGAGAGAATAAATTTGTATTGTTTAAAAACACTTAATGTATTCCTACCTGAAGACATTGAACTACAAATGAGGAAACCACTGCCCAGTTTTACCCCATCTGAAGATGCTTTAACCCCCAACATATAGAAGACTTCTTGACCGGCTTCCTCAGGACTCCAGACTGGACTTGTGGTTTGCGTCTTGATCTTTAACTTCCTGTTCTTTTGCTTAGCCAGAAAGTGACTCATTGCTTGCACAACAGAGGTTTAACTTTGGATCCACCTATAAGACCTCAAGAATTGGACAGAACTGTTTAGTTAAACTGATATATTCTCAGAAGTGAGAGACTGGTTTTATGAAATAACTGAACAAATGATTTTCTGAATTGGGTAGCTTCTTCAGAAGTTACAAAGATAGGACTTTAAGGGAAGAAATATGCCAGCCTAAGACACCTCTTTGACAAAAGGTCTATTTCAGAGAGCAGCTCTGCAGGCCGGGTGTAAATTGCTTTTGATGCTTATGTCTAAAAGTCTCTGTTAGTGTCTTTTGCAGGAAGACCAAGTCCCATTATCATTTTTTCAATGGAAAAGGCAGATGTACCTTTGTTTTCACCAACCTCCCTGGTGTCTCAGCACATTGTTGAAGGTAGAAATTATCAGCAAATTAATCTTCTCCTTATTTTTCCTCTTCCTCTTCCTCTCTCCTCTTTCTCCTTCTCCCTCTCCTCCTCCTACTACTCCTCCTCCTCTTCCTTTTCCTTATCATTCTCCTCCTTCTCCTCCTTCTCTTCCTCCTCCTCATCCTTCTCCTTCTTTCTCTTCCTCTTATTCTTCCTCTCTCTCTTCTTTCTCTGTCTCTGTCTCTGTGTCTCTCTTTCTCTCTCTGTCTATGTCTCTCCCCTCTTCCTTTATCTCACTCCCCCTATAAATAAACCTTTTTTATGTTTCTCTCTGAAGTTATGCTTTTAGGTCTCTTAGGTGAGCAAGTGAGAACTCACAACCTTGGTCATCCCCATTTCCTGTGGGGTTGTTCTGTAATAAAAGCTGCAGATACCATCAGTGTCCACTGTCAGGAGAACAGTTAAGTAATTGTGACTATATACATATGTATATATTCACATATATATATCATGCATGAAATACCCCAAAAAAGTATGTCCTATGAAAGTGATATATAGGTATGACTATCCTACCAAAAGCAATTTACTGATTCAACGCAATACCAATAAAAATTCCAATGAAATTCTTTAAGGAAATAGGTCAAATGTTGATGAAATTCATATGGAGACACAAAAACCCCGATTAGCCAAAGCTTTATTGACAAAAAAGGAGAATGGAGGTATCACGCTTCCAGACTTCAAACTCTACTACAAAGCAACAGTTATTAAAACAGCATGGTACTGGAACAAGGACAGACACACAGACCAATGGAACAGTATAGAAAGCACAGAAGTAAAACCACACAACTATGGACAACTGATCTTTGACAAAGGAGTAAAGAATTTGCAAAGGAAGAAAGACAGCTTATTCAATAAATGGTGCTGGCAAAACTGGTTCACCATATGCAAAAAAATGAAACTGGACCACTACCTCACACCATGTACAAAAATTAACTCAAAGTGGATAAAAGACCTAAATGTAAGACCCAAAACTATAAAATTTATAGATGAAAACATAGGTAAAACGCTACAAGACATACATCTCAATGATGCCTTTGAAGATGCATCCCCCAAAGCAATAAAAATGAGAGAGAAGATAAACAGATGGGACTACATCAAGATAAAAAGCTTTCTGTACAGCAAAGGAAACATTAAATAAAACAAAGAGAAACCTCACTGAATGGGAAAAAAATCTTTACGCTCCACACAATGGACAAGGGTCTGATCACAAAGATATACAAAGAACTCGTAAGACCAAGAAAAACAAAGTAAGAAACCCAATCAAAAAATGGGCAGAAGAAATTAAAAGACAATTCTCCAAAGTGGACATACAAATGGCCAACAGGCACATGAGAAAATGCTCAACATCCCTCATAATCAGGGAAATGCAAATAAAAAACCACAATGAGGTAAGAATGGCACATATAAAAAAAAAACCAACAACAACAAATGCTGGTGAGGATGTGAAGAAAAAGGTACCCTAGTACACTGCTGGTGGGAATGCAAGTTAATCCAACCACTATGGAAGGCTGTATGGAGGTTCCTCAGTCTACTAGAGATGGAACTACCTTATGATCCAGCAATTCTACTCCTAGGCATCTATCCAAAGGACACAAAAACACTGATCCAAAAGAGCACCTGTACCCCTATGTTTATTGCAGCACTATTTAAAAGTGGTAAGACCTGGAAACAATCCAGGACCTGGAAACAATACAAAAGTAGTTGACTGGATCAAGAAGATGCGGTACATATACACAATGGAATACTATTCAGCAATCAAAAATTATAAACTAGGGCCATTTGTAGAAACATGGATGGAGCTAGAGGGAGTTATATTCAGTGAAACAAGTCAGAAGGCAAGAGAAAAATATCGGATGGCTTCACTTTTGGGAGGAATGTGAAAGAGCAATAACTACCAAAAAAAAAAAAAGAGTAAGCTCAAGGAAATGGGCAATTACAACCAAAAACAAACAAACAAACAACAACAACAAAAACTCAACAAAGATAAACTAAAGGTCAAAGATAAACTAAAGGGACCATGTGGGGGAGGGGAGGGAGGACAAAGCTGGGGATGAGGGTAGAAGGAGCACAAGGGGCTGAGGTGATAGTGTATGGGTGAAATGGTGGTAGGAACTCCCTGGGGAGTACAAATGATGTAAAATATAATTAAATAAATCTAATTTTAAAAAAGAAAGTGATATATAGGAGATGCATACAGACTTACATACATATATAAACACAGGAAGGAAGGAAATGAAGGTAGGGAGGTAATTTAGAGAAAGGAAACACATGAGAACACTGAAGACAGATTGTGGAAAGAAGAATGGAAGGTCCTAGACCAAACCCAGAGGAATTCCATTACTCAAAGTTTGTGTTAAAGGATGGGGGTTCTGAGAAGCTGTAATCTTAAAGGTTGATTATGAATCAAGATGACAAGGTATTACAAGGACTATGTCAATTACAATGAAAGGTGATAAAATGTGTACTAAGTTACTTTGGCAACATCACAAATACTATGACTTTCCTTGAGTGGTTTTAGTGGACAAACACTACATTGAGACTGAAGTAAAGAATGAATGAGAGGTGAAGGAGTGAGGAAAAAGTTGCAGAAAACTTTTAACAAGAAGGGATCAGAGAAACAGGGGGATGTGGGTCCAAGAGTTATTTTATTGGAAGATACTAGAAAGAGTGTATATGCTAACAGAAATGACCCACTAAAAAGGAAAAAAATGACTATAAAAAAAAGAGAAAATTTGAAGAACACATTTCTTGAGAAGATGGTATAAGAGCTAGACCTTTGCAGGTAAATTGGTTTTTGATAGGAGAAAGGATACTTCCTCAATGATATCTATGCTGTTAGTGACAAAAATGATTTTAAAAAGGGGGTCTGGGTACAGGTAGGTTTATAAACTTGAAGCAAAAATGAAGGACTGCCTTCAAGGATTCAAGGTAATCATTAGAAGTGAGGGCAATGAGAGGCAGGGAGGTAGAAGTTTCAGGTGGGTATAAAAGCCATGAAATGCTCATTGTGGTCACAAGGAAGACAACCTCAGTAGAAAATGTTTCGGTGGAAATGTCTATTTGAGGTTGAGGATAATTACTATGTAATGACACTAAAATGAACAGTTGCTTCTGAGGCTATCTGGCTTGAATATACTAGAAAGCTGGTGAAAGTCTTGATTAAATACAGCATTAGCTTTATGTTTTAATTCTTTCAACCTTCAATAAACTCCTTATGGTCAATCTAAAAATGTGAATTCTATCTGGCATTTATCTTTTGAGATCAGAGTTACACTGAGTATTATTGCTCAGTGTTGCTTCATGAAAATTGTCCTGGATACTTCCTCATCACGTAAGTGAGCAGTGCTCTTTTCATAAAAGCAAAATAAACTAAGACACAATATGTATAAAAAGATTGTCTTTGATTCTTCTCTTGCCTTTATTCCTATAGCCACCTGTAGCCATCAAGTAGTCCAATCCTGCTTCCTGGATCCTTCTCCAGTATGTCATCTGTCTCCATAACCACTGCTATCACTCTAGCCCTGCACACCAGTGGGACAAAATCTAGCTGCATATAAGAATCCTTGAAACTCTACCTAAACTGGCTCAAAATTACTGGAAATTAGGACCTCAAAATACTCATTTTTTTAGTAGGTCCCCCAAGTCGAGCTTTCTCAGTCAACATCTGCTCACATTTGGAATTCACTCCACCATGCACAGCATGTATTTTGCTCTTCTCTGACTTTAGGAAGAAGCACCACCCTCTAACAGGGAAACAAATCCAAGGTTGTGAAAGAGGATTTCCGTTTCTGAACTAATAAATGATCCTTAAAGATGACTCCTTGAGTCTAAAGTATACAAAGCCATTTTATGTGTAAAAATGAATGTTTGTGGAATGCAAAAATGAATGGATAACAGTTGTGCCTAAAGAGGGTAGGAGGAGATGTTGCATTCAGTTGTAGTCTAGAAGACTTGAAAAGAACTTTGCATACTCTGTGTCCAAGAGCTGCCAAGGAAAAGTTGTGTAAGAGGAAAACTTAAAGAGGAGTATGAAGTTTGGAAGGAGGCACATATGAAATAATATGTCATTTATTCTTTTCTAATCACAACTCAGTTTAATGAGGAGATTTGGCAGGGAGGGGGCTCTGGTTGGAATAAAGATACTCTATTAACCAAAGAAGCCAGTGAAGATTACGTAGTCAAATAAACTGTACTGGCCTTCCCTAAGTTACCAGCTGTTTCCTTTCTGTTGAATGGAAATAGAAAAAGTAAACCTTCTAAACTCAGTATGCAAATAATTCCTTCAAACTCCAGAGAGCATGATCAGGATCTTACAAGAGAAACTATTTAGTGGTGACTAAACAATGCACCCCCAGAATACAAATTCAGGGGACCAGACATGGAATGTTCATCAGTCTTCCTAATGACATTCACAGAGTTATTTTTATGCTTAATCAAATGAGTCTCAGACAGCTTTTGAATATGGAAAGGATGATACACAAATATTTGTGCCAATTTCTGGTTATGCACTTTGCTTAAAAATTGACTTGGACTAGCTGAAATTTTGGCTGAATGGTTTTCTTGGTGAGAACACAATAAAATATGTGGGTATTTTGTCTGAGTTGGGGAAGGTGTCACTTCACTTTGGGTCCCAAAGTTGTAAAAGGTCAGTTAGGTGACAAAGTGACAAATTCTCATTATACTATTTAACAAGATTTTATAGATTACAAGCTGAAGTAGGTAATTTCCATGATAATTTCCTCAATGGGGAATACATTGAAATCCTCTATTTGAAGAATAATATTAAATTACTCAGAACATAAAATTAAAGTATGTTCTCACTTTAGAAATACAAATTTGTAATAAAATATAATTTAGAACTGAAAAAGATATAAGAAAGCATCTAGCTCAAGACATTTATTGCACAAATAAGGAAACTGTCAGGCTTAGTTCAAAATTAGCACCCAAGAGTCGATTGGATTTGCAATAGTACTGCCATTTGGTACAAGTGAGAAACTTGCTTTATTTTCTGTATATATTATGTAGTAGAAACAAAAGCGGGGCTCCCCTAATTATTACCCATAAATGGAGAGTTGGAATTTTCCTCAAAGTCTTTGTCTTTGTATCCTTCCCATAATCCACTGGTTTCTAGGAAAGACCTAATGGACTAAAACAAAGATGGGAAGAAGACCCCAGCAAAACCTTACCAAAACTAATTCATTTTTCAAGAGAAAAAAAAATCATTTTTTCCTTGGCTAAAGTAATTTGGTTTGGCTTTCCACATGACCCAAATTCATCAGATAATTACCAGTTCTCTGTTTCTTTTCGTGCCTTTCTGGTCTGGCCTTCGAATCCTGAGTGTACCCACAGTCCAAGGGATTAACTGAAAATTTCCCCTGACATTATTAAACTCATATAGCATGCGTTTTATGGCCTGCTGCAGGACCCCAGATTGCCAGTGCTAAAAATCCACTCAGGAGACTTTCCTGGGCCTCCACATCAGAAAAAGGGACAGAAGTTACCAGAAGAGTCCAGTAGGGGTTACAAATTCCATATAATCATATTCTCTCTGTTGAACCATTTTATTCCCAGAATACTGTGCATGATTTTGGAGAGGATTCAATCCATATGCTTGAAATAATATATAAATGAATAAATATAAAGTCAAGTGAACAATTCCAAAAACATGAGATTGTAAAAATATAAGTTCACTCTTAGTTATTGTAAAAAGCTGCCAGAGTTCACCAGTCCATGGTCCAACAATGTCCTTCACAATCATTAATTCACATAATCACTACAAACCCTTGAGGCAGATAATGTGGTTATGTCGCCTGGCAGATGAGGAAATCAAAGTGTCGAGAGATTCATAAACTTCCTCAAAGTTTCCCAGCTTATATGGAGAGAGAACCAGAATATAAAGCAGTGGGTGTGGATCTCAAGACCGTACTCTTAATCACTGTGCTCTGCCAGCTCCTAAAATTAACACTGAACCTAAATAAAGATGGTTAGTGTTCCCAGAGTGAGGGCCAGGGGCTTCCCCTCCACACCGCAGATGCCTTCTGGGAATAAGGCCTGATTTTCATGGAAGTTATCAGTGTCCTTTGCCCTCAAGAAGAACATTTGAATAGACCATATAAAGCTTAGCAAAATCTTGGGTGTGATATGGGTATCCCTACTACCAACAATTCATGGGTGCCATGAAGATAGCTGTTTACAAAGGTCCTCAACAAAAAGGCTGAAAGACAAAGTTAACATGTCCCCTCCCTACGTGGCTTTGCACGGTTTGTAGTGCATGCCCACCCTGTCAGCTCCCCAGTACCCCTCTGTGTTGTCCCTTTGGACCAGGCTGCTCATCACAATCCTCAGCCCACAAGCTCTGCTCTTCCTCTTCTAATCAGCTGGCCACCACCTGCTAACTCTGAGAGGCTCTCTATAACCTGGTTCATGCCCTGTTCTCTCCAGCACCTAGTTTTATGTCAGAGACTCTACAGTCTACTTCCTTAAGGACCTTCCCTTTGAATTCTCAAGGTCTCTTTCTTCTTTTAACAAAACCTGGCTCTTATAATCAAAAGGTCTATGTTTCTGTTGTGATCTCCAAGAACCCATTTTATTAGCTTCTTCCTTTTTGATTTAAAGATTTAACTCTCTTCAAAGCAATACAGATGCCTTTGTCCAAACAGAAATACTAAAACATAAAAAGAGGTTAGTATTTCAATAACAAAAATAAAAACCTCCTCTCCACAGCAGTCAACTACAGGCCACTCAGTTGAAGAAATCACCAAAACTTAATAGTTTACCTATTGAAATGTTTTTCATTTGTTTGTTTATTTAGCTTTGCTTTGTTTTGCCTCATCTCCAAACCCATATAAGCAATTCTTAGACAAGGTCCACTTTGCTCCAGAATAGAAAAGAGTTTTGGGTCCTAAGCTAAAGAGCTTTTGTCCTAAGTCTGCCATTAACTTATTGCAAAGCTTGAGCTGGCCACTTACTTGCACTGGTGACCAGTCCTGGTTGTATAATTACTGGAACAACCATTTCACTCACTCTTTATGAGAGAATTACTGTGGGCCAGAACACTCTGGGAAGGGGCACATGCATTGTCTCTCTTGACCTCACAAGAACCCCAAAGGCAATGAAAGTATTTTTATCCCCATTTTACAGATAAGACAGCTGAGGCTTATTATCTAGGTGCAGAGTTTAATGCAGAATTCAAAACCAGGTCTCTGGACTTTGAAACCCTTTCTACACTACAACTATAGTACTAAGATTAGGGGTGTGTAGGGTGTGTGTGTATATATGTGTGTGTGTGGCTACAGAACTGCTGAGTCAGTCAAGTTATGATTGACTATGTTCTGTTAGTGGGCATATTCAAAGTCTGGAGCATAAACACATTTATATACAACACTGGAAACACTGGAAAGGGAATACCTTATTGTCACCCCAGTCAAGGGACAGAGCCATGGAGATATCCTCGTCCAGAAGATCTGGGCAGCAAATGTGAGTGAACAAGCAAATTCCCTTTGGTTGACCAATCTGGGTTGATTACGTTGATGGGACAATTTCTCACTCTGCTAAGACAAGACCAGAGTTGCGACATCTTTTAAAAGGGCAAGACAGAGACCACAAGCAAAATTCTGGTTTGCAGTGGCCTCTCAAGCTAACTTATTTTGCTGAAATGATAAGGATCCCAGGCAGGCTCTCTGGACAGGAAATGCCAGGCCTAGTGACGGAACAGAGGCTAATTGGGAAACGGCTGATGAACCATATGCAGACTCTTGTATCCTGACACAGCAAAACATACTCTTTGCTCTGGATGGTGAAGTTGTTTTCCCACTGTGCGCGTGGGAGAGGATGACGCATTCTGTGACAGTAACTGCGAACAGGTGGGGGGAAAAACAAGGGTCACTTCCAAGAGATCTGTTAAAACTTTCCCTTTTCAAAGTCTGAGGAAATAATAATGTGACTGCCCAAATGAAAATCTATCTGTTGCTATGCATTCAGTGTACACCTTGCTTATCCACTCAAAAGTCTCAATTAAAACCACAGCTGTTATTTGCGTGTTGGGTTCAGACACTCTCCATGGTCATGGCAAAGGAACAAAGGGAAATACCTTTATTGGTTGCTACACCTGCAATTGGGATGAATGGTGGCTGATGTCAGCTGCATTCATATTGTGTCTGGAATAATAATAATGCCTTTTATCTGTAGGAGCTTTCCAATTTATAAAGTCTTTTTATGTGCATTTCATGCATTTGTTAAAATTAAATATGGTGCCTCCCATACAGAAAACAATACAAAAAATACCTTTTTTAATATGAGCTTCTGCAGCACATAGATGACCAAACATTTGTGTGTGTTTAAATGTGTTCATTACATAGTAAAAACACCCCACACTTTCCCATTCACCAAGTTTCTTCTTCAGCCAAGCAATAGTAACACATACGCACACTCACAAAAAATCTTCTTTATTTCTGTTTTTAATTGGGAAATACTTTTTTTTGCTTATTGATTTATAGGAGTCCCTTATGCATTCCCAATGTAAATTGTTTATCAGATATGTGACTTGTACTATCTTCCTGTTGTTTGTTGAGTCTGTGACTCCTATACTATTTATTCAACTTAAGAGTCACATAAAATTGCTAGTGATTCTTTAGCCCAAATTCTTCATTCACAAATGAGGGAAATAGGCCCTGGGAGAAGTTCACACAGTGAAGATTCATATTAGAACCCAAATCTTCTACCTCTTTCTCTTGAGCTATAGTTAATAGTCTACAGTAGTAAGTTTTTAAGTTTGTGGTAGCAATGCAACGTGATACAGTGACAAAGTTCACATTTAGCAATTCTTTAAAATCTACTGGCATATGTAATAATGTGGATGACAGGTAACTCTCAAACCTAATATTATTAATCACAATATGAATCATAACACTATCACATAATTTATACAATACTTTGTGATTCCATTAATAAAAAGTTCAAAACTAGGCAAAACAAACCTATGGTGATAAAAATTAGATCTTTATCATTTGGGTGAGCATACTAGAAGAAGGCAGGAGGGAGCTTTCTCTGAACATTGAAATGTTCTATGTCTTGACATGAATGTCAAAGGTAGTTGTGTGAATGGATATATGTATATATAAATACATCAAGTTGACCAACAGACACATGGAAAGATGTTGAATGCCTTTTGCATTAGGGAAATGTAAAACAAAACCACACTAGTCACAACTAGCATGACTTTAACTCACACTAGTTCAAATGGCTACTATCAAAAAGTCGAAAAATAATGTGTTGGTAGGATCTAGAGAAAAAGGAACACTTGTACACTGTTAGTGAGGATATGAAATCATGCCACCATTCTGAAAAATACATAGATATTCCTCAAAAAATTAAAACTAAAACTACCATATAACCCAATAACCCCAATTATGGATTTTTATGAAAAGATGATAGGGACCCTAATTTGAAAAGATGTTCTCTGTCCATTGCAGTTCTACTACAATAACAAAGATATGGAAAACAACTCAAGTGTCCTTGATTGTGGAATCAAGGATAAATGAATTAAGAAAGTGTATATGTGTCTCTCTCACTCACACACACATTAGAATACTATTCAGCAATTAAAAAAAAAGATGAAATCTTGCCATTTTTTACAACATGGATGGACCTTGAGGGAATTATGCTAAGTGAAATGTCAAAAAGTGAAAGACCAAAAAAAAGAGAAAAAAACCATATGATTTCATGATTTGTGAGCTATAAATGAAAGCAAAAACCATCAAAGAAGAAAAACAAACAAAACCTTAATCCCTGAAAACAGAATGGTGGTTACTAGAGGGGAAGGTGAGGGAAGCGAATAGCTTGGTTGTGAATGGATTGGTGGTAGGTAAAGTATGAAATATACAGATGTTGAGGTGAGAATTTGTACACATGAAACCTATAGAGTGTTTTAAACTAATGTTACCACAATAAAAAGACACTTGTACATTTAAGATTTGTGCATTTTAGTGTATGTAAGTTGTACATCAGGAGAAAACAAAGAAAAGTAGATTTAACTATTTCTGATTAATTTGATGGCTATTGAGCAAAAGACTGGCCCTCAAATGATTTTTAATCTGAATTATTCTTTTTGGCTGACTTTCACTATTACACAAACCACAAAGTTGCCAAATCTCTACTTCTTTGAATAGTCTGGCTCTGCCTTGAACAAGCTGTGGGTTGGGTTAATTGACCTTCAAAGTCACTCCTAGGTCCAAATTTCTGGGATTTTTTGAAAAATAGAGGCCAAAATATATATAATCTCTGAGTGGGAAGAAACATCAGAAGTTGTCTGGTTCTTGTCTGTTATTTTGTAGGAAAGAAAAGTGAACTTGGGAATGGAAACAACTTGTGCAAGGTTGTCCCGATAGTAATCCTGTACAGCTCCAGACTTCATCTCAACCGAGTTCAACAAACAACCTTTGACTGCCTGCTATGTGCCAGGTACCAAGTGAGAAACTACATTGGGTTCCCAGGTTCCAGAAAGCCACAGTCAAAGGCACCACTGCATTTCTTTGCAAAAGAAGCAGTGAGCTCATTTCCCACATCTTAGTCAGAATACCAGCAGACAAGGTCAGGAGACTTTAAGAGGAAACAAGAAAAAGGTCAAAGTACCAAGTAATGTAACCACATATGTCCTTTCTTGCACTCAACCACAGAAACATCAAGATTTTTCCTCACCCCAGGTTACAGGTTCCAAGACTTTAACTCATGATCATAGTAAGCAGTAGAAGATACTACATGAAATTTCTGATCAATAACCTAATATCATATGAAATTAAAATTCCCTGCCTTATAAATTCTTCTTCTTTTCCAGTGAAACATATTTTTCAGCAAAGTTCTTTTCTTCTTCACTTGACTTAGCAAACATGAAGAACTAATGGCTGTAGTCTTCTTACAAGGTAGTGTAGAAACCAAGCTCAACAAATGTAAAATGAAAACAAAACATGAATGCTGACCATTGTGACGACTTAATACCATGAACACAGGCTCAGAGAAAAAGAAAGACTCCAAAAACATGAATCTGCCTTAAATCTGCCACTAGCTGTGTGAACTTCTCCTTTCTGGAAAGCTACTGCCCTGTTCTGAGCCTCTGATTTTCATTTACAGATTGAAGGTGTTGAACCAAAAAACCACCCACATCTCTTCAGCTCTAAGATTTGGCAATGGTTGTGACTCATGAGTTCACTGATAAACTTCATTCTGGTGGGCTTTACTGGCTGTCCTGGGAGCCCTATAGTAGTGAGGATGTAAAGGGTTAAAGAAAGGGGAAAGATGGAGAAGATAGAAGAGGGAAGGGAAGGGACTTTAAGAAGAGGGACTTTATTGAGGTCTGCACGACTAACTGCTAGGTAGGGCCCTAAGATGGCTCCACACTAGTCTTGTGACCTGCTCTCCTTTCCCTTCACACCTGTACTCAGGAAATATCTGCTTCTGCAGATATTCTGGGGTCCACTAAGTTCCCAGACCCTAAACCTGGGGCAGTGCCTGGTTGTTTTCCAGCATTTTCTCCCTCACTTCTAGCTCTCCATCTACAATGCCAATGTGGTCCTTCCTAAAACTTCTCTGAGTCTAATGGAGACTATGTGAGTGTGTCACCCCGACCACAATCTTCCTGCTTTCTTGCCACCTTGAAGTTTTATATGACTAAGAAATTACCTGGGGAACAACTTTGGGCACAGTGTAAGTGCCCACACAACTCTGAAGAAAGCAATGGGAACACTGAGTGCTGAGGCACTGGGAAAGACGCTTATCCTAAATGCACAGCTGAGCCACTTTGTGCAAAAAAGTGCCCAGGAGAACCTACCTTCCCCCAACACAAAAGGTGCGCAAACCAGACTGGGTCATTTCCCTGAATCACCCTTCCACTACACCTGGATAGAAATGTGAGCTAGTAAGAAACATCTCTCTCATTCTCATCACAGAAAGTCAAAGCCAAACTCCCCAGTCTGGCACCAAAACCCCTTCATGAACTTTTTGCTTCTCCATCGTGATTTGTAGCAGTTTCCGTGTGCCTGATTCCCCTTCTTGAATCTGATGCTCTGCTTCTGTGGTTCTCAAACTGGGTGCAATAGTTCTCCACATAGAAATGATCAGGGGGGCTTGAGAAATCCAGATGCTCAGGCCACACTCCAGACCCCTTCAGTGAACATCTCTGAGGTGAGACTCCAGCATCAGTGTTCTATGAAGCCACCCCCACTGGGCACCAAGCAGAGTACCAGTGCTTGGTCAGTTTAAGCGTCACCTGGGGGCTTGTTAAAATAAAGATTGCTTAGGTCCAGTTCTTGAGATTCTAAATCAGGAACCATGTGGTGGGGACCTTAAAACATGCATTTTCAATACATGTTGGAGGCTGACAATTTAGATGGCTGGAGACCGCACTGGGGAAACACAGCTCTTGGCCACCAGGCTACTCAATCTATGTTGTGTGTGCACAGAGAACACTCTCCCTTTCCTTCATGTTGATTTGGCTATGGTCTCTTCCCGGAATGCCCTCCTCTCCCCCTGGCCCCTGAGAGAACTTTCACTCACCTTCCAAGTATAAGCTCTTCTCTGTGACTTCTCTGACCCTCCCCAGGAGGAACTAGTCACTCCCCATATGAGTTGTCATAGTGCTTTGTACGTGGTTCTATTAAAGCATTTGTCACACGGTATTATGGCTGTTATTTTATGTGTCTGTTATGCCCTTTAAACTGTATTTTCTTTTTTTCATCTCGCCACACCTAGCAAAGTGTGTGGGACATAACAATTCAGTAAATGTCTAGTAAACTCAATGAAGTTGTCTCTGGCATTGCTCATTATACTTCATATCCATCCCTCCATGTGTGACAAAACTACAGAAGCCTGGATAGGGGTGAGTGACAGTGACAGAGAGAAGGGTTGGCCACACCAATACAAGGTAAGAAACTGCCAGCCTGAGGACCAGGGGTGGAGCATGACTCCTCCAACATGGAAGGCAATAAAAACAGATTCAGTTTCATTTCCTAACCATAGAAGCAAGAGAAATACATAGGGTGGTCTTTGACGGTTCGAAGCAGATATGAAGCAGAAGCTCAGGTACAGAGATGTAGTATGTGACTCCAATAAGTTAGGGCACCTATTAACTTAATTATAATAAAACAGACACCAGTGCCAAAACACAAACCTACAATTAGAATCTCTAGAAGACATGCTGAGAATCTGATAGCTTAACCAGACCCCAAAGTGATCCTTATGACCTTCATGTTTATGATTCACCTGGCTAAGCAACGTTGAGAAGGGCTGGGAGTGGGTCGAAAGGGGCTTTAATAAAACAGAAACAGTACTCATTCCCAGGCACCTAAAGACCAACACTGGTTGCACTAAGTCCGTATTTCATTGGGGAATGAGGGAAGTTTGAAGCCTGAGGAACAGTGTTTGAGGAACAGTGCCAAGTTTGATGCCAAGTCTGACTTTTAAAGAACCTTATGATGAGCTGCGCCAGCTAAGTTGCTGTTCTTCCTGCTGTCCTATCTCCATGAAGCCCGAAGTCAGGCCAGGCTGAGTAGA
Source organism: Galemys pyrenaicus (assembly GCA_019455555.1). Taxonomy (NCBI): domain Eukaryota; kingdom Metazoa; phylum Chordata; class Mammalia; order Eulipotyphla; family Talpidae; genus Galemys; species Galemys pyrenaicus. The sequence goes on along the minus strand of JAGFMF010011752.1, from coordinate 28,836,883 downwards.
ACATGAGGGATATTGTGGAGAGAGTAACCAGAGCTGAGAAATACTTTAGAAATGAAGCCACACTGAGAGGGTGGAAAAATAAATCAGAACACAAGAAAAGGTCAGCCCTGTCTCTCCCAAATTGCAACAATGTAAAGTTGTGATTCTGATCTTGTTTTGAACTCTGTGAAAGGCAGGGAATGTGGGGTGTCATTACCAAGAGTTAGCTACACTATAGTCTCAGGGTGTAGTCTCCCAGACTGCCTTCACTTCAGATACCAACTGCAAGTCTGGGGGATTCTAGAAAGATTCACAGAATTCATTGAATGATAATACACACAATTATGATTTATTACAGCAAAGATTAGAAAGAGCAAAAGAAAAAGGCACATAGGACAGAGTTTAGGATGGTTCTGTTAAATAACAAAACTCCTACTGAGTTCATTTTGAAGCTCTTGGCTTTATTAAACAACTCATGAATCAGGCAGTATCAAATCTAGCAGACAAAAGAAAGTTTTTTTTTAAAAAAAGCAATATGAAATAAAAGGTTTTTATAGGCAAAAAGAAGACAAGACAAGAGAAGTGGGAATTATTTCAAGCTTAGATAACCTACCTGTGGGGAATGGAAAAGGTCTGGTAGCAGATTATCTCATCTTCCTTTGGGGAATGGAAAAAGTTACTTCATTGGTGCTGACCAGAAGATTCCACACTGACCAGTGAAGACACTCCTGGGGGAGAATGTTAACCCACAGCAAGATTAGGTATTGAGTCAGGCTGGGGATTAAGTCTTCGGTGGGCTTAAGCACAAACACCTCCATTTTGGTACTGTCATTTTCCTTTTAATAATCACTCTCTCTAATCAAACTCTCAGCTCAACTGAAATATGCAATCAAAATTTAAGGCATTGATACAACTCATCTAAGAGTATCTACTGCTTCGAAGTACTCACAGTTTTTATTGTTCCTTTGTAAGGCTTCCGTTGATCCTGATGGTTTTGCTCAATCATAGGTCACAGTTCAGGTTCACAATCTGTAAGTCGGTCATTATCTTCACTTGTTTTCTGATGTTCCAGTCTCAGGGAGATGATTTTCTTAGTGGTTAATGGCCACAAACACTCACTTAGCAGTCTTGAGAGAATACAATACACCAGGGTGTTGTTATGATTATAATAAGCACAATAATTCATAAAGTTTGGAGTGTACTTCAAAGCCATGATCTCAAAGACAAACCAACCAAAATCAAATAAATCAAAGAATGACATGTTGAAGGACTTAGCTGTTCACCAAGTGACTCCTCATTGACCCTGCATAACTAAGTTTGATTTCCTCAGAAGTGTTAACCCAGGTGCAAAAGGCAATGTTGGCCACAGCAGATGCGTCCTTGCTCTCCTAAGAGGTAACAAGGACTGTCCTATTTTCAAAAAAATCTTTGTCTAGAGAATCTGAGGATCTTTGCTAATCAGCTATTATCTTAACAATAGAATCTATGCCATCTTCAAAAGTTAAAGAGAAGTTTCTAACCATATACTTATTTTTATTTAATTCTGACGAGGGAAGTAGTGACTTGACAAAGGAGACATTTCCTGTATCCTGAAGCAGGATCTTTCCAATTCATCAATGTAAGTTCAGGGGAAAATCAGGAATTTCTAACATCATGGACAGATCAGAGTTTTAATGGCAAATCTAGCGATCTGAGAGGTTATCCCCTTAGCACTGATTTTGGTGATATTAATGAAGATATTATCTTTTCAGAAAGGAAACAGAAGGAGTTAGAGTAATACAATCTTAATTGGGCATCTTAGTAGAGCTGTTCACCTCAATATGCCATTCACTTTTTTTTTCAAGTTTTTTTAAATTATTTACATATTTTTAATATAAATTTTTTTGAATTTACATATATTTGACATCAATTGTAATCCCCATGCATTCCCCATCACCATAACACCATTCACTTCTAAAGAGGAACATCCTGAGTCCACTTAAATTCCCAACTGGTGTAAAATTTCTTGTCCGTAGGACTCAAAATTCAAGTCCTGAAGTTTGATTGACATCAGGGTAGTAAAGAGGGACTGGTATAATCCTTTCCAAGAATTAAGGGTAGACCTTTCTTAGTGATCCCATGTCAAAGGGTGGGAGAAAATTGAAAACAGTATTTTGGAGAGTTGTAACCAGATATTTGAGGAAACTAGGAGAATTTAGGATCCTGTCCAGTTTACAAGGATCTAAGAAAACCTCAAAGACAACAGGGTTAGAACTTAATATCTACAATGGTGCAAGCATAACTTTTCTCTCTACAATTATCCCCATTTTTTCACAACAAGACTAGTCTGTTTGCATAAAACTTGGCCTGATCACTTACATAAATGAAGATCTTTTAAAAATTACTTTGCTAAAACTTTTTGAAGCCTATTAAGGCCAAAAAGACAAGCCAACACAAGTCAACATTAGATTTTATCTGTAGCACCTATTGTTTGAGTGGTTTTCTCTCTTAAATATGACATTCTAATCAAAGATTTAATAAGATGTCTCCAATAATGTACCATTACAGGAAGAAAGATTTTTACTGAATTTACACAAATAAGATTATTGCCACAAAAATAAGAATACTTGTTAAGAATTTCCAAATTCCAGAGGAAACTGATAGGGAAGAAAAGTAAATATTTCACATCTTCTTTACCAAATTGCTGTAATGATAAAGTAGGAGAAAAAAATCTTCTTAAATTCAATTCTGTTTAAGAGTACTTGTCAAAGTCCTTCCAATGAAGCCCTCTGAAGATGAAACACATTTACAAAAGGTGTCAGAGTAAAACAATAACTACCTACAAATGACAAAACATTTTAAATGCCTTATTTAAATATCTAATTTGAGCTTATTATTGATAAGGAAATTTGGTTGTGACATACAGCATTTTAACTTAAAATAACTAGAAATACAACTAATGACATTATACTAGGACACAAAATAGGAGGGTTTAGCATCATTTCCTATTTGACAATGTCTCCCATGCAATTGAACATACCAAATAACTCTAATCTACTTGATATCTCTTTTCATTAGAAGAGAAAAAAAGTCTAGGGGACCTCTCATATTTCTCAAGGTTAGTTCAAGGTAATAAAATAGTTATTTTAATATTTGATGTGAGGAAAGTTTGTCAAAAGTGTTTAAAAACACTTTTATGTGAAATTTTATATTGTGAAAAAATACACAAGGACATTTAAAAATTAAATAAGTTAAAAATAAGTAAAATCCTTATTAAGTAATCACAGGTCACTATAAAATAATACTGAATTATCCATTTATCAAAGAGACAAGTGATTTTAAAAGCAACTATAAAAACTTGCATAATTTACAGAGTTGTGAACAAAACTTAGCTCTTTAAATATTGAGAAGACAGGATTTATTTAACAGTTAATGATCTGATGATAAAAATAACATGAAGTACAGGAAACCATTTTGATAAAACAAAAATCTGCTTTCTAGGTATATTACTAAAAGGTAAGGAAAATCTGTTCACAATCTATTAATCAAGTGCAGAAAAAGAAGCCAAGAAAATTTTGTCCTTTTAACAATGAAAAAATGAATTTTTTGTTTCATACCAGTGTTTTTAATATTAAAATGCATTTCAATCTCAATCAGCTTGACCATACATAAAATTTGTTTCCTAAGATTCTTCCTTCCACAAATCTCTAACTTTCCTTTATACATTCAAATTTTCTCATGTGCCTTTAAATAACCAGCCTCACCTTGTAACAACATTACTTTCTTTTTCTGCAGCAAAATGTAGTCCACCTTGCTTCCTAAAGATATATCTAACTTTCTACACATAGAGAGATACTTTCCTTATTATTTCTATTAGTTCTCATTACATATAGTAACTAGAATTCTTACCCCCTAAAACCTTAACTTCTAGTAACAGCAAAATAAACAATTGTGAGTTGTCTGTTATACTCACATCTTATGTATTGGCAGACTTAGAAATACATTTATAATTGTTAAAAGTATCTTCTCTCACATAGTAAAATTTTCCCTGTGGCATTACACATGTTTACTAGTAGAGTCTAATATCTTAAGTTTTTCAGTAAATGTAAGTCAAAAGTAGGTAAACTTACATTCAGTAATTAATGTTTAAACATTTTATCCCATTTGGAAATAATCTAGATATTTTATTAACTCCCATCATTTCATTTCATTTTAACAAACAAAAAGTTTAGCTACTAAAACTATATAAGGATCTAACAAAAATATTGCTGGAATTTCCACCTAGAAATTTTAATACCCTTTATATATATTTAAATTATTTACTTCACTAATAAATGCCTATATATACCCATAAAAATATGAATATCAGATAAAGTAAATCATTATTGTGAGGTATTTTCTTGTTAGATAACTAGAGCTCATTTTTATGAAGTTTGAATAAAAGTATCATACTTAGTTCTTACATCTGCAAACACATAACTTTTAAATTAACCCAACAAATGTAAGCCAACTTTAACTTACCAAAAATTACCTCAGATCATGGTAACTTGAAAAAACACGGGATAGTTTTGATTATTTTTCTGAGTTTTAGAAATAGATTTATAGGCACTTATAAACTAAATAAAACTTATTTACAAATTAATTTTGGTGATACCACCCAGAGATAGAAAAAGATAACATGATTATAACTTAAAACACATCACACAACATCAACATAGACACAGAGATTTTATACTTTTTATTTGAAATGTTTTTCCTGAATCCAGAAAATATAAGACTCACTAGTTTATAAAAGAACAGTTGGATTCAAATTTTATCTGCCAGTTGGAAATTTACAGGTTCCCTGCACAGATGGGTAAGTTTAATATCCAAGGAAAGTCTATCCCACCATTTTGTATTTGCCCTTAAGGAGTCCAAACAAGGGAACCTCTGATAGGTGCTTGTGATTTCAAACAGGCACCCTTTGTTGTTTCTTATCTCCTTGATGTCTGCATTTTAATGGAATGGCTCAAATAAGAATTTTACCCCCAAAAGTCTTTGAATTATTTCCTAAAGCCAGAATTTTATAATACTTAAAAGATGAATAGGACTTGCATTTTTAGTTTTGCAAAGTAAAATTCTTTTTCTTTTTCCTCTGGGTCCATTAGCCTAATGGAGAGGATTAAAAAATATCCTATCAGGTCTAAATATCAGCTTCTCCTGGGACCAAATTTCTGACCATAGAGTTATTACATTTTAATATAATCCTTTTAAATATCTTGTCAGATTTCAGCTGGGACAAACAAATTATTTATGGCATTACACAACTTCATGAACCCAAATCTAGAGCCACTCACAAAAATTACTATTAAATAGTCTGGATTTGAAAAGAAAGATACAATGTGAAGTTTCGTTTTTTATATTTCTGCAAGGTCCTACAGACACGGGTTCAGGAAGGTCACCTTTCCTGTTTGTCCAGGATTCATTCCATTTGCAGGATCTTACTAAGTTTAATGTAGAGATTGTAGCGCCAGCATTTACCAGAATTTAGCCAGGTTGTTTTGTTTTGTTTTTAATTAATTTTAGTTTCCTCTATGGCTGTTTAAGGGAATTACTAGAGGCAGTTTACTAGGGAAACTCTCAGAATCCCATCATCTCTGGGAGGGGCCCATTTAGGGGGTTCTCCTTTGATGCAGACATGGGAATGTCTTTTAGCTGCCACTAACTGGGCAAATTGGTCTACAGCTGCGTAATCTCTTCAGCGTGGAGTAACAATTCAGCCAGGATTACTAGATTGAGGACTCAAAGGAGAATAGGTGGAACAGTAGGAATTTCACATCTTAAAGTCTCTTGTTTTAGGTTTTATATCTTCAATTTTTTAGTAGACTTCTTGCAATGAATCTTTCAAATGAGGCTATTTGGGACTTTGGGAAGCTCATACCAATTAGAATAGGCATCCCATCTGTTCTTTGAACTTGGAGCCCTTACTTTCAAGTACGCTTGTTTTTAATGATCGTGCTTAATTGGAATGGTCCCCATCATGGTCATTGTCATTTTAAGTTGCTTTTAGTAAAATGTTGCCATTTGGTTAGATATTTAAAGCATCCAGGACTACAGTTTTTAGACATGAAATAAGAAGGTATGCCGGAAGGTGGCGTGCTTGACTCTTTGGAATTTAAAGACTTCATCCCTTTTAGTTATGCCTTATGTACACAAAACAGACCGAAAAAAATGAATGCATCTTAAAACCCCAGCAGTAATCAAAAGATGTTATTGCAGACTAGCCAAGAGGAGACCCTGTGCGCATCTCCAACAACCCCCAGTATGAAACTCCAAAGTGGGGAAAGAGTTGAATCAGCAGACCTCAACCCTGGGACTGCAGACTGGGCTCCCCAACCCTGGGGACTACAGACTGGGCTCCCCAACCCTGGGGACTGCAGACCGGGCTCCCTATGGGCAACTACCACTAACAGCCTCCCCACACACCCCCCATAGATCTTTGGACAGAATTAAGAGCTGAGGATTTTCATTCAATAACCTGGACATTGTGATCTTGTGCTTGGCTCTGGGTGGAACCATCTACTCCTTCGATTGGCTACAGGCAGAACCGTCAACAGCACTATTGGCTCCAGGCAAAATCACCTATCAGCTCCATTGGCAAAGGGCAAAATCTTGCACCGAATTCAAAGGGGTTTGCAGGAACCACACCTGCATTCTTCATTCTCTCTAAACAGAAGTTCACTTTGGATACTATCACTGCCACCATATCTTAAATAACAAAACTCCAACCAAGTTCATTTCAAAGATTTATTAGCTTCATTAAAAAATTCATGGATCAAGAAGCATCTCATCTAGCAACAAGATAGTGCCAAAAGCTCTACAAAATGAAACATTTTTATATAGAGAAAGAAGGCAAAATAAGGGAAGAGGGAATTATTTGAAGTTTAGGCAACCTACTGTAGTGTAAATGAAGTTGGTAAGGCTTTTACACCATTGGGCTCTGTGGCTATCACCTGCCACCTTGATCTTGTTAACATACAGGGCACGTGGGTATGGGGCACACGTGCCTGACTATGGACACCTGAGCATGTGTCTGTGTGTGTGTGTGTGCATGTGCAAGTGTGCACACCTAAGCCTAGAGGGCAGGGATGTAAGGGAGGCATCACTCAGAGACCGCTATGGCAGAACAGCTGTGAGAAGATGGCGGCCAGCCATGAGAGACAGAAACCAAGAGAACGCCAGAGAGAGCCCAGAGAAAAGAGCATATAGAGATTCATAGGGGCCTCCGGTTGCTGTCTCCCTGCTGGCTTGTTCTCCCTGCTTACCATTAAAGCCTGTGAAAATGATGCCAAAGTCTCCAAAATTCTTCAAAGTGCTAGAACCAACAGTAAACCTACCCAGCCTGGGATGGTTGCAAAGCACCTACCTATGGGAAATGGAAAAGTGTCTTGTGGCAAATTAGCTTTCCATTCCTTTGGGGATTAAAGGTGCTGATAATTGGCGCCAACCAGAAAATTCCATTCTGACAGATAAGACTACATTCCTAGGGGCAGGAAACAAAGTTAGGTATTAAATGTTGGTGGGCACAAATGCCTCCATTTGGGTACGGTCATAAACCACAGAGGAAAATGGATGACGAACTAAGAGCAGTTTTTCAAACCTAAAAGAAATTCGTTTAATCAGTGGCAGAAGGACAAGAATAGTCTTAAGAAGCTTTACTGGTGTTTATATAAGTAGATCACTAAGAAATGACAAGACATCCTGTCTCCTTCATAAGATCAAAAGTCCAAAAAAGATAAAAGTCCAAAGGGGTAACTGAAATCCAGGATAAGTACAATGAAACCTAAGACCTGAAAGGCACTATTGCCTAGATTTCTAGGATATGGCCTGGGACACTGCAACCTCACACTCATGTGTGTCTGCTGACCTAAGCAGCTGTTCAGCCACCATTTTTGTTACCTACGTTTCTGTGTTCCTATACAAGGTCAAAACTGCCCAGCCAAACTAGGAGCCCAACCCTACAAGGTGCCTTTCAAATCAATCTAGAGCAGAAAGCTTGATCACCCTGGGAAGGCTATGCTTTGGCAAGTGTGACCAGAACGTTGGAGGGGCCTCGTTGACTGATGTCTGACAAGGGACCCCAAAAGATGATCAGTGGAAAGCCTTGTTGATAAGGTTGAAACCACAGCTGGGGATCTAAGGCTTGATGTCAACTACAGTACCAAGTCGGCAAGCAGATAAGAAGTGCCTGGAGGGTAGACTAACAACTCCAATACTACAGATGACAGAGCACATTTTCCAGTTTCTCTCTTTCTTTGCCCCCCTTCTTCACACAGTTGATGCTGTATGATTACGCTATCAATAAAAAGGCCAGAATCTTGCTCTTCAGCAACATCGTGCATCCTACAGTTTGCTTTATGACTCCGTCTGTCAGTGTGGTTTTCCAACACAACACTCAGGTCCAACAGGATGGTAAAATAGCAGTGACTGAGACTAGGTCATGGATTTAGTCAGGAAAACAGACATCACCTGAGGCATTCAAATGGAAACAGTCTACACAGGGAATGGGTACATAGGCAATGAAAGAGCTAAAGGACAAAGGATGGTGAAACAACTCAGATATTAGCAAGAGCAAAAGCCACCACCACTCTAGGGCTGAAGGGGTACTGGGAAGATGTGGCATTACCAGAGTCAGAAACCGAAGCCATTGAGAGCTAGCATTAGTGGTTGCTCCATGGGCACTGGGAACACAGAATGGGGTTGACCAGCAAGAGCTGACATTGCAAAACCAAACAAAAGTAGCAAGTGCTGGAAACACTTCCTTCATCTGAAGGAAATGGGAGGGGAAATACTCTGTTCATCCTGACCTCTAGTCTCCTACCAGTTCTTCCATTGACCAACCCTACTCGAAAGCCAATTGGCAAGGGAAACTGGGAAATGTAGTTCTCTGTGATGCAAATGGGGGTAGCTCTTCAAGGAGTACTCCAGAAGCTACTGGAGTCAGTCCACGGAATGCATACTACTGAGCCTGAGTCTTCTGAATCATAGTAGCTTCAGCACCAGCCCTGTAGACCTGGGGAGGTCGTGGTCAGCACCTGGAGGTGCTTGGTCTCTCCCTAGCCTCCTGAGTCATCATAAGAAGATGAGTCATCCTTACAGTCACACTTGTGTGACAGCTAGTGATTATGTTATAAGCTGTGGCTAGAACAGTAATGCAGTGCTCGTTATGAGGCCATGTGGTTGAGGGTCAGGAAAGCACACTAAAAGTGTCTCCTCTTAGAATTTGTGGGTTCCTGAGAAACCACACTCAACAAATGCCCTTATTTGATATTATCCCTGGCCTTTACTGAGACCTACTTTCTTTAAATTGACCTCAGTAAAGTGTAACTCACATAAAGTGTGTGTGTACTGGTACCCATTCCCCAGTTTTTACCAAGTTCTCTTTGGGGCTCATGAAGGGTTAGTGACTTAACCCCTCAGGCAGCCAAGAAGAAGTTTGCAGTGGGGGGCGGGGGGGAAGGCCAGTGAACTGTCCCTTTCTTGTGCTTATTTGAAGACTTAGGAGAAAACTGGTATCTTTGGAGCCATCTTTGAGATTGTCACACAAAGTTCATTTGCTCTTCTCCGGGCAAGATCCCCCAAGCTTACTAGGACAAAGAAAACATACTGGATGCCAGTATTTGGTGAGAAGAGAAACGTTTATTGGAGGACTGTTATATGCCAAATGCAATCTTGGGACTTTTCAAATGTACCATGCCACCAGCTCATCAGACACCCTTATGCAGCAGTGATTACACTACATTTTATAGATGAGCAAACAAACTCTGATAAGATAGTTTCCTATATAATTAATGAGTGGAGAACCAAAGTTTGAAGTAATAGTATCCAAGGCCATCCTCCCAGAAAACACTTGAAAAGATCCCCTTTCCACCCACCCAGAAGTAGAGAGGCAAGACAAGGGATTCCCACCCAAACTGAAGGAATCTAAGTCCCTTGAGATTGAGTCAGATGGGACTCGATTGGGAGCCATAAGATTACAAGGGAAAACTCCGTAGATATTCGTGACACAATTGACAGAGGATTTTGGAGCCTTGTCCCAGCATTGACTGCTTTCCAAACTTCCTGTATCTGCTTTCCTGTATTAATGACTCCCTAATGTTGCCTGAACAAATAATGTTTCAGCAAATTACACAACCTCATATAAAAGCGACCTACTCGATCTGATGAGTTTTACCAGTCAGAGTTCCCTGTTACTCACCTGGTCTGAGAGTGGGGGTAAGGATGGTAGGAGTGTTCCATTTGCACTCAGTTCCATGGAACAGTCTTTCTCCTGTCCCTTCTCTTCACCTCCACTCACCTTTGACTCAGCTTCTGGAGCCATCTCCCTCCCACAGTATCTGATCCCGTTTTCACTGGAAGCTTACACTGTAACCACAAAACATGTCAACATGAAACACCTTTGCACAAGGCACTAATTTATTACCTGTTAGGGAACTTTAGGGTCTTGGCTTCTAGAGTTGAAGTTGAATATCATAACTACTTGTAAGTTCAGTGCTTCCTATCCATGCATTCACTTATTCAGTAAAAGAATGCTTTAAAAGTGTGAAATGAGCCCTTCCTGGCATAGCTTGTCACCTTAGCTCACAAGCCTTCTCTGGTGTTCTCCTCATTTGGGGATTTGGGTTCTTTCTCCTTTTAGATGGTTTGTCCCACTGCCACCTTCCAGCCTCAAGTTAAGCCATTGTCTTATGAAAAGGATTAAGGCAGGGATAAAGGGGGGGTGGGGTGGAGGGGCAGGACTTGCTCTTTCAGTCCCTAGAGAAAGAAAGTTCTTTCCTGTTATCTATCTCCTCCCTGTAGCCCATAACCTAGGTCCTTTTAGAGGATGTCCTTTTTCCTGTCTCTGGACTAAACAAACTGGGGTTCTTGCTGACTGCTATTCCTGAGGGCTTGTCTGCTACCCAGCGTTAATTCTCTATCCTCTGATCTCTTCTTCCTGCCTCAGTTTTTCTTCCCTTCCTCCACTCCCAGACTGGCTTTTTCTGGCTTTTTCTCTACTCTTTCCAGTTCCCTGATGGCTCAGACTATTGTCCCAGGAACTCAAACACCCTCCCCCATCAGCATCTACAAACAACCTTGGCATTACATGCTCACATCTGACATAGGTCCTACCCTTTTCCTCCATCCTGGACAATGCCATTTCCCTTGCACATTACTGTCCACACCTTCAATATCTGCATTTTAAAGCAATAGTCACTGATCACAACACACTAATAAAAGAGGATTGTACTTTTACATTTTAATAAAACATTTTTATTAAATGCCCACTTTTCTTTTCATGCCTATTTTTTCAGAGTACAGTGAAGTCATGCCTACAGTATGCACTGGCAAATATGCACAGCAAATAGAAATACTCTCCAAAATATGTTCAGGTGAACTCTGGGTATAATGTTAAAGTCAATATGTATCTGACAAGTTCCTCTCCATCCCTCTTTTCAATCTCTAGAATACCTTAAGACACTTCTGATTAAAAACCTCCTTAATATCTTGAGGAATTTTTCCTTACATATTCCTGGTTTTATTTGCTATACACCTGGACAAGTCTATTAAAAGGCAGTTTTATTTTGTCTGGTGTCAAAAAGTAAAAAAAAAAAAAAAAAAAGTACTTCAGAATGAGAAAGAAAGCAGTCCTTCTGCCTGCCTGTGACTATGCAGGTGCTTTTCACCAACTCTCTCCTCTGCAGGGCAGCAGCCTTCTTGCCTGCCCATCACCTGTGCCAGGCCGGGGCTTCTCTTCACTGACCTCTCTCAGAAGAGGCAGCTCTCCTCAAGGCCGCCGTCTGCGACCAGGCAGGCCTCTCTCAGCAAACCTGTCCCTTTCGGGGCAGCTCTTCCTGCCCACTTGTGTCTATGCAAATGTCCTTTATTCTTTTGTCCCTTTTCCTAATAAACCTGCTCTTTTAAATTAAAAAAAAAAAAGAATGAGAAAGAAGTATGCAACTATACAGTCAAAAATAAGCAGTTGAATAACTTCAAGGAATGATGGAGAAAGACAAGTCAGAGAAAGCTGAGGCAGAATAAATTGCTTTTCTTGTAGATGGATTTCTTGCTAAGTCAGACAAATGTTGCTAGTATCAGTTCCCACAAGTACCACAAAACTCAAGCCATGACTAAAGCTAATCTGAAGAAAGTTAGTGACCAGGGAGAAAGGTATTTCATGGAAACAGAAATCTAGACCTTAAAAGAACTTTAAAGATCAGCCATTCAAACAATTAGAGTGTAAAAAGATAGTCTCCATAAAGTCGGTCTCAGATAAGCTGGATAATAGAATGAAAGCTGACATTTCCTAGAGAAAGAATGCAATGGGAGTGTACCCTCTTAATAAATGTTTAAGTGTACAATTCATCATTGTTGACTGTGCATGCAATGTGGTACAGCAGACCTCTAGAGCTTCTTCAACTCCCTTGACTGAAACTTTATAACCATTGACTAACAAGTCCCAATTTCTCCCTCCGTCCTTTGGAGGATCACAAAGTGGTATCTCCTAAGTGTTTTTTATACATGATTTGATTTTGCTTCACAATAACTCTGTGAGGTACATGCTCGTATTAATCTTCAATTATCAAGTGAGAACACAGAGGTGCAGAGAGACTGAGTAGATCATTGAGGTCTCTGAGGGAGAAATCAGCAGGGCTTGTAGTCTATGGGAGGCTGCCAAGTAAGTAATGGACCTCTTCACCATGCATCTACTCAGCACAAGATTCTGGTGGTCCTGAACCTCTGTTTCAACCACTTTCATTAAAGATAATAAAACAGACATATCTAAGAAAGACTTCTGGGTTTCTGTTTTCTGGATGGGTGATACCTGTATTAATTAGAATAATAGAAGTTGTGCTATAGTAACAAACAATCCCCAAATCTCAATGTCTTCTAACAGTAAATGTGTGTTTCCGACTCATGCTATATTGGGTCAGTAGAGAATTTGGCTTCACATTTTCCTCATTTGGAACTCAGGCTGGCAGTTTTCACTGCAGCTGAGGCAACGTGTACACTGGCCCTAAAGACTTCTATCATAAATTCTGTTCACATCTCATTGACCAAAGAAAGTTACAAGGTTACAACGTAATTTCAAGGATATGGGGAAATGCAATGTTACTAGAAGAATGCTTGCTGAGATGTTATATGAAGCTAGAGCTTTGCTGAAGAAGGAAGTTCAGAAATATTAATGAACAGTCCCAATAACAGCCATGGTATCAAACACATGAAATTCCCTGGTGAGCTCTCTTGACTCTGGTTGGGTTGACAACTCCTCATTCCATAATTTAAATTTGTTTATGTACTTTGTGAACAAGTCTAACTTCAAATTATTTACTACCACTGTTGCTTTCAGAGTTCTAAATATACTTTTCCTCAAGTACAAAATATCATAGGCAACATTTCAGAACAAATTAATGAGAACAAGATTTGAATAAAACTAAATAAAATCTGTATTCCAACTATCTAACCGAAACATTGAAACTACATGATATGAGATAATATATGCAGAAATTCCTGACATGTCGCCTGCCTGGCACAAAGCAAAGTGCTTAATAATTGTTAGCTTCCTTAAATACATCAGACTCTATAATTAATCTTTCTTCAAGGGATACATCTATCTCACAATCTGCCAAAGATTATTGAAAGCTAGCAAACCCTTTGCTTCTAATACTGATTATCAGACACACAGCATGCTTTCAAATTCTAAGACAAAAATGAATGACCTTGGGAGGTACTGTCCCATAGGGGAGAAAATATTGAAGAGAAATTAGTTCTCTGGGCCACAGTTATTTTCACACGGGCTGAATCTTTTAAAATATAGCTCTTTTCTGATTAACTAGAACAGTTTTCAAACATTTCTGATACATGATGATTATCACCTCTCTCCTTGTCATGCAATTATTCTTTAGCCCAGGATGCTGGAGGTAAATGCAGATAGAGGACAACAGAGGTTTGTTTTCTCAGAAAGAAAGACAAAACCACAACTAGAGCAGTGGAATTTTCTCTTAACTGCTAGAAAGAGAGATATGGATGTCCAAAGGCAAAATGCAGAAAAATCCATACAAAAGTGAACCATGGTAATCAGAACTGTAAATCTTCAGGGATATCCATGGTATGAGAGCAATTCTCTCTGAGAATTTTGAAAACAAACAAGGGTGATGCCAATCACATCATTCTGATCATCCCCTTTCTGTTTAAAACCAGGGTTAAAGGAATGCCAGCTTACCAGAAAAAAGAATGGATTTTGAAAAAAAACTGATCTCACTCATGATGAAGACACTTTGACGATAGACGATCTCCCCAATTTTACCTTATTTGACCCCAGATATGAATACCTTCAGTTGAGATCTCGCTTCTTCATTTTGCAATATGAAGAAATGCTTGCTGGGGGAACTTTCTAGCCGGATACCCTTGAATGCACTTCCTGATGAAGTGGGAGATGCACCAGCTGCCACTACAGATGCTGAAAGAACTGGGAACAAGTGAAGCTGATTGTAATAATATGTTACACAAGGCTGAAGGAGCGATGGTAGTGGAGAGCCCCAGTTCAGTGGGGAGGCACCATCCACCTAAACAGAGACCATGGCAAAATTTGCTCAATTACTCTGACAAAACTATGAGGATCACTTGGTAATGCTATGTGGCACGGGAGAGCTACAGAAAATCTCTCTTAAAAAGAAGAAAGAGGAGCATCGGGGAGAAACTAAAAGTTCCTTGTTCCTAGAGATCATCATTGGCAATTTAAGTAAGCTGTATAGGCTGTGATTTCAGAGTAATGGAGAAGACTCTCAGCCAAGAAATATATCATTTTCTTACTTGCAAATGCTTTAATTTTCATCATTACTGTTGAATTTCTTTGATCTAAATTGTATTCTGTTGTTAAAATTCAGGCTAAGTAAATCAGCATGAAATCATTTACATCTTACTATGAAGTAATTAATGTATTAGAGTTCTGCCCCAGAAATTTGTCAACACCCCCCTAGCAGTAAAATGGGGAGAAGGAAAAATTAGAGTGTTCTATTAATGACAGGGATACTGTAGCATATATGAACAGATTCCTTAGAGTTAAAACTCAGAGATTGGGACTTATATTTCTGGAAATAGGATAGGAAAGCAGATGGGACAGGTAAAGGTAAGATTAAATTTTATTACTTCATATCAGTGTTTTTGTTTATTTCAATGAATTGATTGAGTCCTTTGCAAAAATGGGATTTTTGAAGGCTGAGATATACTAATCTTAAGATGAAGTCCTGAAAACTAACATTTTCTTAATCTTACTGCTCGTAACTGTCTTTTCACTGCCTAGATAACCACCTGGCACACGGTGAATAATATTTTTTTTTTCGTGAATGAATGAACAAAACTTAAGTTTCACATCCAAATAAACAGCATTCCCTTCAGCGTCATCTTTCACATGGGAGGTTGTATACTTATTCCAGTCATCCCCTCATTGCTCAAAACATGTCCAGACACTGTTCTGAGAATTGCCCAAGCCAGTGTCAAAAGTTATTTTTAAACCACCAGTGGTGTCAAGCCATGCCCAGCGGTGAATTGTTTATTTGTTGGTTTGAATTAATCGTTTTGTTATAAGTGTGTGAACAGATAAATTTCCAAGCCAAATCTATTTTTCAATAAAAAATGAGATACAATTTTATTAAAGATATTGGGCCAACTTTCTGGTGTGGCATGAACAAATCTAAAAGATTTGGGAACTAAAAGAGAGTTCCCATTACTCCACAAAAGTTCTAAGCACTGGTAGCATTGTTGGGTCTCCTGGCTAGCGCCCCCAAGTGGCTCCTTTGAAAGTAAAGACTTATTTCAGTATCTAAATTTCAGTCTGCTTGCTATTAAGCAAACAAATGAACACACAAAAAATATTCAAATCACGCGCTGTCATTGTCTATTACTCATTACGTTCATTGTGAAAAGTGTAAGTTTAGAAATCCTTTTCTGGGCAGGATGATGATATATCCTTCATATTCCTGCACTTCCTACTTGTACCACATCCAACTATGGTGATAAATACTTGAGGTAAACAATAAGAACTCCCATAAACATATCTCTAACTGGGGGGGTGGGGGAGCTCCCAGGTGGCCTGGGGATTAAATCTCAGCATTATCATTGCTAGGGTCTGAGGTCCATCCCCAGCCAGAGAGCTGACCCAGGGACAGACCTCTCCTGCCTCGCCCACTGCTCCCCTCAGCAGTGTATTTCAGTCATTCTTCCTATTCTGCTCCTCACTCTTATTTCTGGTGAATCCTCTCACCTCCTGCACCTCTGGCTTATACCCCAGTTCTTCAATGCTTAAGTAAATAAATAAGTCTTAAAAATCTCCAACTCAGACCCATCTCCTCAACTCTTTGATTTATTTTTTTCAATCCTAGATTTTCCATTCGGAGGTGTAATACCTATCTCAAAAATCAAATCAACATGTCTATCTTTCCAAAATTTCCCACTCTAGTCATTCTCTATTCCTCAATCCTGCTTCATAATTATCAGAGCACATAATGATCAGAGCTGAAATCATTATTTTGTTGTTTGTTCATCACCAGGTCCCCTAGAACTAAAATGTCAGTGGCATGAGGGCAGGAATTTTGCTTAACTTATTTACTGTTGGATTTTAGAACAGCACTTGGCACATAGTAGGCATATTACTATAAATAAATGAATAATCCATAAATATTATGATAATTCAGAGAAAGATTAATGATCAGAATGTACTCTTCTGAATGTAAAGAACTGCAGTGGAGACAGTAGCCATCAGTTGTGTAAACAAACCGTTGGATGTAGAACAAATGCCTCCACACAGACTTGCCTAGTTACCAGTTGTGTAGCCTAAATTAAGTATTAGCTGGTAAACAGGGTATGTATCACTTTACACTGTCTGCAGAATCTGTGAGTACTGGATAGAAGTCATGCTTGGTCAGGTGGAAGCAGACCTGAAATAAAGGAAAATGTATACATGTGTGTATGTACATGTGTGTGAGTGTGTACGCATGTATGTTTGTGTGTATGTACCCATCAGCCCTGACAAGCTACAAAAGAGACCAATTCTGGCATCATTTGACTGTCCTCCTTTGCTCTCCTTTTTAAATGAAGAGCCTTTTTGAAAAAGAAGCATTATATGAATTCAAAGCATTATCTTATCAAATCCCCATAATTATTTTAACTATGTGGCATAATCTGTACACAGCCAGTGATTAAGCCCTGCCACAACTAAACAATATCATGAAACTAATTACAAAGTGCTAGCCAGACTGTGCTATCTTTCTGCTTAGTGTCCGAATGTTACATAGAAGAGTGTAATTCCACTCTGCAGACACCATTAAAATCTTCCAACATATTTTTAAATCCCTGGCTGTCTGAGGGGTGAGTCAGGTCAGGGAAGGAAGGTTGACAACACGGCTGGTGAAGAGTCCTGAATGAAGTTTAGGCTGTTTAGATAAGTCTTTCATCATGAGAGGAAAAATAATTAAAAATGATTCTTAGGAAAATATTTTTCTCTCTTCATAAAAATTGTCTAATCAGAAAGCCAAATAGTTTGGCTGGACTACAGGACATATCTAGAAGACAGAAAGACCTGACTGATATTTCCCCATTTAAACCAAAGCTACAATTATTTCCTAATCAGAGCAGATGAGGGCAAGAAAAAAGAATCCAACGGCTGATGTTAAATTCATCACCCTACAGAGTTTTTCACACAAGGTCGATGGGACAAGTAAAACAGTTTATATGTGTGCATTCCTTTGTTAATGATAGATCTGTGTGTTGCTTTCATTAATATTATTATTTTTATTCCTAACTAATGGCAGAAGAGGTAGCCCCTAAGGACCTGGGCTAAATAACAAAAGGAAACGATCTGACATTAAAAAAGTTGCCCAGGTCACTAAGAAATGGCGATAAAATGACTCACATTGATTTTTGTAATCCCAGTCCACAGCTACTCTGACAAAACCACACAAATAGAATCACTCTGGGATTATACAAGTAAATGGGAGAATAGTAGTAGAAGTATCAGGGTTCATCTTAGATCAACTGATCCTGAACCAATAGCATCCTTATTGCTTGCAAACTTGTTAGAAGTGCAACTTTTGTAATCTTCACCCAATCCTACAGAATAAGGAATTCTGAGATGGAGGTCTAGAAATCAGTCTCAATGAGTCTTCTAGGTATTTCTGATGCCTGCTCAAACTTGCAAGTTACTGCCTTTTGTTACCGTTGAATTATTTATTTCCAGCTTTATTGAGTTATAGTTGACATATAATATTGATTTTAATATGCACGACATGATAGCTCTCCCTCTCTCTTAATAGAGAATTATAAGGATCTGACTATGCCATCTGCCAGGTGTTCCAGACCTCCTGCTGTTCCTTTCTGGTCTTTGCATACCCTAGATGTGTGAACAATACAACCAAGTTGCCAGCCAAACTTCCCACAATACCTAAGGAGAGGCATGTAGGTAGAATCACCTACAAAATCAAATCAAGGAGGGAGAGCAAGAGTTGCCTCTGCATTTCTCTGGGTAAGAGCTATGCTATAGGAAAAACAGTTACAGTATCATTATACATTGGATCCTGAACTAAAGGAAAATACCTTGAAATGTCTTCAGTACCTGGTATTAATGCTGTGACTATATTGGCAATCTGTAACCTATTCAAATGAACGAAGTAACATTTGAACAGACTCCAGATGCCTTACCTATGGGAGGCATTTATCTTCAGTTCTATTTTCTCCTGACTGTCTTCTCGAATACTGTCTCACTTGATCATTTGTAATATCCTGAAAAATACAAGGGCACGACCATTTACCAGGCTTCCTGAGTGAAAAGACAGACCTTACTGGGAAGGTCATTCATTCATATTGCTGCTCAATCAACAATATTGACTACACATCTATCACATCTCCAGTCCTGGACTAGAGACTAGAAAAACTCAGATAAGGTGCTGCCCTATACCTCAGCACATGCAACTAAATAGAAAACAGCACACTCTTGAATAAGCAAGCACAAAAGGAGATGTTAGTAGCTATGACAGAAGTAAGCACACAATCTGCTATGAGACAAATAGACATTCAAATACACCACTAAGAGTGTGGCAGGGTATCTGGTAATACTGTGCCAGAATATATTCTGTATATACTTCTAACAGCAGCATGAACTAAGTCAATTCTTGTTTGTGGGTATTAAAAACTTGTTCTATGACCCAAACATGGTAATGACCATTATTCATCAGTTTGGAATTGGTCAAGGACACAAGGATCCAAAAACATAAAACTTTCCTTAGATGGAGTCATCCGAATATTCTTACTGCAAACTACCTTTGCTGGGCTATATATCAAATTCATGTGTCAGTTCATTTGTGCCTCCTTGGCAACTGAAGTCAAGGCCCAATGCTTGGCAAAATTAATTTGAGCAGCATGCCACCCACTGCCCTCTCTGCTGCCACAGTGATTCTAGACTGTGCAAATCTACTCTAAGCAACTATGACTAGGGAAACTGATTTCCTTAAAAAGCAAAAAGAATGGAGTTGCCAAAAGAGTTTCTAGGAGGATATGCCTGGAATTTGGGATTTTTTGATTTGTGTTTCTACAAACCCTGGGCAAGCTGCCCTACTAAAATTACCATTAAGTTGAATTTATGACCAAGTAATGGTACATTTCTCTCATTAAAGGCAGCTCTTCTCTATCTGTCTGGACTCAAGCATGACCTGCGTGGGAAAACAATAAATTACAAGCCCTGCTCTGCTCTTTTGTGTGCCTTGGGAGTGGAGAGGGGATGCCAAAGCGCGTAAGGTCAGCTTTGGGATTGTGTCCTCATAGGGCAGAAGAATGAGTCTGAAGATTTGTTAAAGGATCAACACAATAATTGATAACCAGTGCACTGGCATGATTCTGCAGTTGGAATGCCTTTGAATCTGTTCCCAAATGGCACCAGGGATTAAGGAAGATTCTTGAACAGAAAATGAGCTATGTGACCTGGGGCATACTTGAACTCTGCTTTCGACCTGGGTGTCATTGAGAAGAACATTTAACCTCAGTGACCTCATTGTCTGTCAAGTAGGTAGAATAATGGCTGCAACCCAGATGGTGCATACAAAGTACCATGAGACACCTCCAAAGCTGTCCACTATTTCTGGGAGCTTCTTCAGTTATTTTTTTTCTTTAATAAGATCAGAGAAACAAAAGCAGATGAAAATAAAACCCAATTTCAATCCTTAAATTATGGGATGTTGACAGTTGACATTCCTGCTCGAAATTTCCAAAGCTTCTTCACCTCCACATTTCTAAAGAAGTAATAATGATCATTGAAATATTTAAGATTTACTAAGTGTTTAAAAACTTGGGCAAGGCACTGTACTACTCTCTTTGCATTTCATGTATTCTCACTCTACCCCATGAGGTAGAGCTTGTGAGCTATTTTGCAGGTGAGAATGCTGGGGTTTGTAGATACCAAGCTAGCAATAATGCAATACTCAAACCCAGATAGGCTGTTCCTAAAATCCATGCCATGCTAATGGGATCTAGTGTAGGAAAGGGCATAAATGGCAAAGGAATGCCTACCTGCTTTAAATTTCTAGATCAAATGGTTCAAATGTTTGATTAAAAATTTACTATTAGGAGACTTAATCCCTTTTCAGTTAGTCATTATACAGAAATCCACTCAAAACCTATTCTTTTCTCACTACAATTAACTGCATCTTTCTATTCTGCACTTACCATATTTAAATTGGAAGCATTTTCAAGATAAACTCTCTGCCTTAACTCCATTCAGCTCTGTGGCTCTGTCTTTTGCAAGCTGTTATATCTATTGTCTCAGGTTATATCATAATATAAATTATTTTATATTATCAAGGATTTAAATATATGTTCCTCAAAATTTTACTCTCTTCAAGAACTTATGAATTATTCCAGCCATTTCTGAAATAAATGATTATAAACTTGATGATTCAAAATCCTCTGGAGAATTCATACTTATAAGGCTTTCTGTAGCTATACAAAATAAATCTAAACTTCTGTGCATTGTAGTTTTTGGATCTGTATTTTATCTCTCTCTCCTGCCACCACTGTAAACTGTTATTCCATATGCTGTCAGTGTGGTCTTACTGCTTATAATCTATCTTGTTTTATAAATAATTGTCTGGATAAAGGTCTGAGGGAAGACCCATGGTTTCACTATGGAGTAAAGTGCATGATTTTGTGGCATGTATTTTCACATTATCATTTAGTTTACCTCTGAGGTCACAACAGTCTTCCCAATGATTATGTTTGACCAAAAACATAAGTTGAATGTGAATGTAAGCTGGATTTTTTTTGCAAATCTTACACATAAATATGGAAATAGACATATATGTAGATGATGATATACGTATAAATACTGGGTAGCTAGCATGGATGTTTAAGCTGAGACTCTTTGTACACCAGACATAATACAGGGAGAGCCATGAGAGTAAGGGTCCTCTCTAAATAAGACAGTTTTTTAAGTTTGCTTAAAGCCCAGAATCCAAGTTTAAACATTATTTACCACTTATTTATAGTACAATGTTTTATATACAAAAGTCACTCAATAAATGCTAACTAGAGAAAACCACGTAAAAGATATTTGATGCCAAACCACTGAATTGTTTGCTAATACATACTCCGTTCTTCCCAGATCCACTTTTGTTCCTCTTTAAGCTTAGAAGAGTTTGCAAAATGACACACAAGAGTTAAAATTCTTCCTTTTTAAAAATATTCTAAACATTAAAAGAATACAAATATAAGCCACACACAGAGTAAAAATATTTTCAAATTCTGTATCTAACAAAAATACTTATATCAAGAATGTATTTTAATAACTCTTAAAACTCAATAATAAATTGAAAATGAAAAAAGTTTGGACAGATACTTCACAAAGAAAATAGATAAGCACAGGAAAAGATTCCAACACCCTTTGCTACTAGAGAAATGCAAATTTTAACAAGATACTTCACTTGCTTATTAGAATGGCTAAAATTAAAATGAATGACAGTAGAAAATGTAGATGAGGATATGGAAGAACTAGAACTCTCACACAAATCACTAGTGGGAATAAGAAGTAGAACAATCAATTATTTGAAAAACTAAACATGTGATTCAACCATTCTACTCTGAGGTATTTAGCCAAGAAAAAGAATCATATGTTTCTGTAAGGATTCATACATGAATTTCCTCCCCTCTTCTCATATGTCTTGAAAAGTGCTTTTTGGTTCATTTTTTTTATTTAAGTAACATTGCATTATATAAGTTTCAAGTGTTCATCACTGAGAACCAACATGTGTGTATACTACTTTAAGTTCATACATGACATCTACCAGCAAATAAATGGATAGTGCCATGGAATACTGATCAACAAAAGAAATGAACTATTGATACACACAATTGTCAGATTATTTTGGTAAGTGCTGATTGCCTCAGTATTTAGTAATATGATAAGGGACAATAGAAGCTATGGCCTTTCCCCTATCTTACCGCAATGGGGTAAATCTCAGACCCAGTTCTGAAATAATAGAAAGCAGTGCCAAAATGGCTACATAAACTATTCCCTTGGACTTGGGAATCCATGCGCACTACCTTTAAGCACGTCAACAAGATTGACATAAATAGTCTAATAGAAAAGTCTGCAAAGCTCTAATTGGATAAGTTGACATAGTTTTTTTATTAAATAGGGAAGCACAGAACTAAAATTTCAGGCCTGAGGGATACTTTGAAGATGCTAGTCTTCTGGGTTTATTGGGGTGTTCAGTTTTGTTCTTTCAAGGACAGAGGTGCACACGTAATCTTTTAGTCTGATGTACAACTTGCACACCATTCGCTGATCCCCAAAAAGTTATATCTAACATCTATTGCACTCACCAATGAGTTCTCTGGTGCACATTTAAATAGCAACATTTGAAGTGTTCTCTGTCTGAATCCCTGAGTAGAAAATTACAGGGATCACAGTGGTGACTGGTACTGGCTGTGAGTCAGTTCTGTACATATCTACATTTCTGACCTCACACTAGTAGCTTGAAATTGACCAGGGTGAAAATACTACACAACAGAAATCAGCAAATGCTATGAATCAGGGCTTCACCCATCTCCAGAGCTGGTTGTCAGATTTAGTAGCACATTAATGTATCAGACTACATTTATGGCATGAATTAAAGTTAATTTATATCATACTATTCATGTTGGAGTATTTTTTTTCATGTTGGAGTATTTGAAAGTAACTTATTTGAAACTTATTAGTACAATAATAAGCAAATATTAGTTGCTAAATTATTGCATACAATTCTTATATTTAAATAAATGTATGGGTGAGAGTGTGTGTGTGTATGTGTACGTGTTTTGAGTGAGGGACTAGTTGTCCAGTTTTAGAAATTCCCATGAAGCTTTCAACAAATACTACATTGAATAGTATATCAGTTAATCAATGGAGTTAATTAGATCACAATATAAACACTCTTATAATATTATTTAATCACACTTTAAGACTGATATAAAAAACTATACATAGATTTTTTTATTAAATAGGGAAGCACAGAACTAAAATTTCAGGCCTGAGGGATACTTTGAAGATGCTAGTCTTCTGGGTTTATTGGGGTGTTCAGTTTTGTTCTTTCAAGGACAGAGGTGCACACGTAATCTTTTAGTCTGATGTACAACTTGCACACCATTCGCTGATCCCCAAAAAGTTATATCTAACATCTATTGCAGTTGACAAATATTAATTCAATTTTAATTTTATTTTCATTGAAAATTCTGAAATCCCAGTCTGAAGCATGGTCCATAATTTCACATGTAGTACAATGGGAAAGATTAGGATTCAGAGTTCAGATTTTCAACTTCAGCACATTCCAGCTGTCTAATTTCAGACAAGTCATTTCTCAGCTCCCATTTCTCATGTGTAAGATGGGGATGGTAAAACTGAGATCACCCTTGAGAAACCATCTGTGACACGGGCAAGGGCACAAAATAACAACACTTAATACTAAACTGTCTCAAAGAACCAGAAGCTAAAAAGTTAGAAAGAAACCACGAGTCACTATTCATTTTTTTTTTATTTTAGTGAAAAATAATAAAGGAATTACGTATTTTTAAAAAGAATTTTTCTGTCAAAAGTCAGGACTACTAAAATTAACTTTTCCAGGTCCTTGAGATTGCAAACAAAGCCTGACCACAAAACCAGCAGTACACACATACCACACACACATCAAAGGTCATGATCATGTTTGGGTACGTACAGAACACTCACATCAAAGGTCACGATCATGTTTGGGTACGTAGAGAACTCTCTAGCTGAAGTTCACTGCCTTCAAAACCAGCTCAGTCCACACAGTTCACGACATGTCAGGCAAGTATATTATTTTCCCAGCGAAGTACATCTTCACATTTTTCTTGCTTTTTACTGATCTATCATAAAACACCCTTCCCACCACTACCCCATACACACATATATTGAGGAAAAATAAAAAGACACTGGAGTCCTGTGCTTCATTCCAATCTATCTGCATTTTCACCAAACATTTCTCCATTCCCACTCCATACTAATAAATGTTGGAACTTTATATCCATTATCCCACTCAATGCTCTTCAAAATATTCCCTTTTTAAAGGTAAGAAGACTAATGAGTTTCAGAAAGTCTAGGGACTTGCTCAAATTCAGAGATGACAGTCAATTTCTTAGTCCAGGTCTACATTGTTTCAAAGACCATTTGTAGATTCCTCCTCTAATAATCCCTCTTACAAGCAAATTCATAGACTCATAAAAATCAGCCAGTGTTTTAAAGGGTCTTCTGGGCCACACAGTGGTTGTATGGTTGAATCCCCTATTTCCCATTAGAATAAGCAGGACTCACATTAAACTGCGTGCCTGACACCTAAAATGTCCCCTTGTTAAGAACATGCCTCTCTACCTTTGAACTGCTGCTGAGGATCTCAGTGTGTGCTGGAGGATGTGTTTAATAAATTCTTGTTCTTCAATGAAATAATGGTTCCAAGAGGCCCTGCACCTATGCCCAACTGAGTACCCTGGTGCCAGGGAACTTGCTGTCACAGAAGGAAGCCATCACCTTCAACGTTCACTCATGTCAAATTACTTGCACGAAGTAATAAAAAGAAAAGAAAGAAAAATAAAGCATAAAGAAAGAGAGGCTCCCCAGGGATAGGTTTAAATCATTAAATCAGACTATTTCCACATGTAATGCAATGACCAGAACCAGAGCAAAGACAAGCATCTGCCTTCTTCATTCCTGCCCTAAACAAACACGGCACTCTAACAAAGGGGTGTTTTTCAATAAGGGTTCAGAGAGATTGAGACGACGCCACTGTTGTCAGTAAATGCAGTGCCTTGATTCAACCATCTGTTTGCAAAAATAAATCAGTTAGCCACGAAAAGCATAAGTCAGTTTTGAAAGTAATAAAATAATAATACACATGTGTCATTAGTTGAAATAAATATTAATATTTAAAGTTCATAATTCTTTTTTAATAGCCTCTTATAGTTTCATGATTATAGAGAACAAAAATATGTTCAGAGTTGTTCTTATTCTTCAAACATGAATAAGTTGCGAAAGCCTCTCGCCAACCAACAGGTGTTCTTGTAAAGTATGGATAAATAAGATATAATAAGATATTTTTAATGCACTTAATGTAGTAGTTATAGTCTCTTGTTACAAGTCATTTTGCAAGTCAGATACACCACAATATTTCTTTTGAGGTGCTTGTAAATTATGGTAAAAAAATTCCTCATTTCTCTAGCAAAATTACTAAGCAAATAATTTAATCATAAATTCCAGATTATATACTATTTTTTAAAAGTCACTTTACATTGAAATAGATATTGGGAAAGATGATATAGATAAATTTCCAAACACTGTTTGTATTCTAACACCTTCATTGTATGGTTTTAATTTTTATCTTCTTTTAATAAATTTAAAAGTCTTATTATAGAAATGAGAAAACAGAAGCCTAAGAAGAGCCTCACAGTTGGGGGTTGACACTGAAGTCGAGAATAATGGGGGCTTTTTGAGGCTTACCAGTGCTCCCCTGACTCACCAGTGTAAAATGCTGTTTTTCACCATTTAAAAGCCTAACATTCAGGGCCTCCCTGGTGGCGCAAGGGGTTAAATGTCAGCACTATCAAGCTATTGCCAGCCACTGCGGCATGAGTTCAATTCCCAGCCAGGGAGATGACCCGCATGGTACAGCTGACCTCTCCTGTCTCACCTGCTGCTCCCCTCAGTAGTATATTTCCGTCCATCCACCTGTTCTGCTCCTCACTGTCTCACCCCCTGCACCTCTAGCCTAGACCCCAGTTCTTGTATGCATAAATAAATAAAAATAAATCTTTTTTTTTAAAAAAGGTAACTCACTCGAGTTCCTGGTCCACAGCATCAATCACAGAACGGGTTTCTTTCCCTTTCATGTACGTCAGAATAAAGAGAAAATGAAATGGAAAGAAAACCTATGCTACCTCCTCTCCTGGTCTCCCTGAAACTCTGAAGAAATATTTCAACTTAATCTTTCCAGTTAGGGCAATTGGTGTCTTAGAGTCTATTGTGCAAAGCAGCACGTCTGTGGGCATTTATAAGCCCCACTGAATGAGGCAACAGCCTAACTCTGAACCCTTAAGACCAAGCAGCAGCAGCGGCCAAAGGAGCCCCGATAGCGCTCAGCACAGAAACTTTCAGGGCCTCCTTTATATCTTATAAAAACCTATCCTGCTTCCTGACATGGGTCCTTCACACAGACTTTCTTTTTTTCCCATAACTGCTCATCCCCACCCTCTTTTCACTGGTTTCTTCCCACTCCATATGAGAGAGCTTGTCTCAGACATCTTGGAAGAAAATAAAGTCAACTTCCCCCATGTTCTTTCCAAAACTCTAGTTATAATTATTATAAAGTGTTAATTTTAATTTCCAAAACTCTAGCTATAATTATTATAAAGTGTTAATTTTGTAATTGACTACTAACATGTCTCCATTATTAAGTACTGAGCTTAAAAGAAAATTAAGAACCACTTTTGATCATTTGCTACTGCTAATTCTTAGGTTTCTGGCTTGACCAATTCAGTGCATTTGGAAATTAAACAGCAGATTTCCAAACAACCTCCAAGTCAGAAAACAAAAACCTCCAAGTCCAAGTTAGAAAATATTTTTTAATTGAGGATTGATCTATTTAATAATTTGACATAGTCATTTCCACCAAGTCCTACTTTTTTTCATTAGTTGATGGTATCTGCCTTCTCTTACTCATCCTATAACACCTACTGTAGGGTCAGCTCTTTATAGAGACTTTTCTGACCTGTCCCTCTACCCATCAGTAGAACTAAATATTTTCTCCCCTTTGCTACCATAGCTCAGATTATTTTATCATAACTCTAATCTTTGTTCTATGAGTGATGTGTCTGTTTGCTTTGTCCTACACATATTTCTTTCCCTAGCATCCAACACATGCCTGACACATAGTAGTTGTTAGACAATATTATGATAAAAGAGTTAGAGAGGCAAGCTAGAGGCTTCTATAAAAGCTCTAAGTATAATCCAGTGCCCTGTGGATTAAAAGCCACCATTAGTCAAGAATGCCATGGGCTGTCAGGGTTAGATGAAAAGAAGAGGCTTCTTTGACCCCACGTTAACACATATGCATTTCCAGCTTTCCAGTTCTGTTGACTCATTTTCATCCTGTCCAACATAGGACCACAACACTTAAGGTCACAGTTAAAGCCTAAGAATCTCCTACACACAGATGGGTAAAGTCATAGTTTCTTGCCCAGGCAGAATTATAACAAATCCAGTTTCTCCAAACTGGAAATATAGACAAAAGCAGTGAAAGTGTATATCTGGTACCATTTGTCCTCTCTTGACCCTTTTCTATAAACTACCTTTGGAAACTCAAGTTTTCAAGATCTTGAAAATTAAACATCTCTATGAGGATGCTATTTAAAAGAGCTTTCCAAGGTTATCCTCTGAGAAGTTTAATTTTATGTGTTTTCAACTTCCACTGAAACTTATGTCAATCTGCTGTTTTCTCCTCCATATGGTCTGGCAAGTAACTCCTCCCTTTTCCACTGCAGGGAGTTAATCCCACAGCAGAAACAGTGAGTCACAAGGACAAGGACCAAATGATGCAGACGACTCCATCACAACCACTCAAGCTGGTATAAACATTTTAACATGGCATGGGGATCAGCCGTAGTGCAGTGTCTCTCTTCCCAGACTTGAGTCACCTTCCTCTGTGGATCAAATGTAATAGCACTCCATTTTTAATTGAATTCCTCTGAGCAATGGCAAATATTTTGCCTATTCTTTACAGTGAAGTTTATGTCATGGAAGATTTGCTATAACTTCCTTTGCTATAAAAAAGAAAATATACTTTCTTATCTCCAATATACTTTCTTATTTCCAACACTCTAGCTATAATTATTATAAAGTGTTAATTTTGTAATTGACTACTAACATGTCTCCAACTACTCCCTTTTAACTTGTTATCCTCTGGTCGCCCTACAGTAGTTAGTGATCAATTAGTTCAAGTTTTCAAATGTAATACTGATCCCCACTCACATAAAGATGGCTTATGCCAAGAAAGTTCTCCTACCCAGAAGATGACTAGAATCTTCTCCAGAGAAGTAAATTATAAGGGGGAGTGAGAGGTTTCTTCATAGGATGATAGCACTGGAATTAATCTAAACTCAAGGAATGGAGTGAAAAAAGCATGGGAAAATATAAGAAACCACACCTAGCACCTTTCTTTTAGAATTGTGATATGTTTTCCTCCTTATGGTCTCCATGGCTAGTCAATATGATTAACTCCACTATACAAATAAGGAAACTGAGGTTCAGAAGACCTGAGGTTTTACTCTACTGTGTCTCAATAAGCCATTCAGTCAATAGGATTCTTCCCTGGGGCAGGAGATGGGGGAGAGAGGGACTCTCATCAAACAGATTGAACTAAAATTGCTATTGCTGCCCTGTTTTACCCCAACATACACTATACTTTTTCATTCTGGGCCTTTGCTCCTTCCTTCCCTGAAGATTTCCTTCCACGGCTCTCTGCCCTAATCCAGACTTCAAATCTCAACTCCATGCCTTCCAAGAAGTCTCTCAGATCATGCTGTGGACAGGGACAGCACCCTTGCTGGACTCCTCTATCTCCTCTTCTCTGCTCACATAGTGTGCATTGTATTTTGCAGAGTGTCGGCACTATTTTCCCAAGGGTATGTCTTTTCTTTCCAACTGGCTTGTAAGCAATCCAAGAGCAGGTACTTGGTTTTAACATTCCCTTGTACACCAAGTGAACTACTAATATGTAACAAGCGCTTGGGAATAAAGGAAAGGATGACTAGTTGCTAGAAGATGGTGAAAGTATGCCTTGTGTGTCTGCTATCACGACTTGCTGCTTGCCCTTTCTATAGTTACATTGCAAAACAGCATGATTCTCATTTGTCCTAGAAAAAGTACATCTATTTAATAGCAAAAGAAAATAACCAAATTCTTCTATAAGAGTTTTCAACAGCAACCTCACAAACAAAAGAAAACACATAAATCACTATGACCTGAGTTATATTGGGTTAACCTACATTATACACAGGCTGTCTTGCGTGGCTTATTTTCTCTTGGAAGACAATTTACCTTTCTAAAAAGGAGTTAGAGGTAAAAGACTTTCTCCTGAGGTGCCACAGTCCCTTGTATTACCCTGTATTCAGAACTCAAGCCCTAGAAAGAGTGACAGGGCTTAGGGAAAGTAGTGTAGAACATCCAGGGTTTCAACTGGGCCAAAGTGAGGAAAATAATAAACAGAAAAAATCCAGGGCAAACAAACAGCTTCAGTGAATGATCCATCCCTTCAAGGGAATTGTCCACCCTTAGGATTTGTGAATCCTTTCTGTCTCTTTTCTTTGTCATAGTACATGATTAAGTCCTCTAGTTAATAAGAAAAACATTAGACTGACATATCTTCAATAAATTTCCATGAAAAAGATGAAAATTGTAAACATTTTCAAGCTGAGAAGCATTTTTAAAAGTTCAAAAGCATCCATCAAGCCACTCTGCACCAAACGGAGACATTTAGCACCGTGTTGGCAACCTGAGCCATATGCTCTGCCCTCTCCACCCAGCAAGGAGCATCTGCAAAACCACAGGAAGCTCATCCCAGGCTCCCAGACAACAAATTCCTTATTCTCAGATTGGGCTCAACCCAGGCTGAGATGAAGCTTTAGAACCAGCAGAATCACCAGACACAGAACTTGGAAAGGAATTTAGATTTTTTTTTGTGTCCTTACATTATTTTTACTATTAACAAATTTAGGACTAAAATAAAAGAATGGAAAAAGAAGCAACCACACATCATTATACCTTCTTAACTAACTTCTATAGGCAAAATTCTTTATTCTCCCCATCAAAATCTTTTCCATCTCCCAGTCATTCTCATTTGAATGAATTAGCATCTATCAATTAGGTTTGAGAGGCCACAAATGTAGCAATCAGTCTTTATTTATCTCTACAGCCAATTAATCAGCACTTTCTTCTTCTCACAATTTTCATATATTCATAAATATATTGATAAATTTTCAACTTCATGACAAATTTAATGGATCTAAGAGTTTGTAAATATCAAACAAATGTCTTCCACCATTGTTGCCCTTCACCATCCCCTTACTCCTTTCCTGATAGTCATTTAATTATTATAAACCACCCACTCCCCAGTTTTCTTTTAATTTCCCCTACAGCAGGGAGAAACTTGTGACTCAGTGAAAGTGCCCACAAAACAGGAAGACTCAGGACGTCTACGCCCCCAGCCCCTAGTGGATTGTAAGGAAGTGGAGACAGACGTGCATAATGTCAGGAAAAATAAAGCTTGAGTCTGTAAGCCAGCAGAATTGCGAGTCCTTTGTTACAGAAACATTGCCAGCTGATCCTGACAGATATACTAGGTGACACCAAACACAGAGAGTCCCGATAAACAGACTGATATATCCCCAGAGTCCCAGGGAGCTATTCAGAGGGTCAACCCTCTGCCTTTTCTCCACCTTCTGAGAGGTGGCACAATTTCAGACTGCTCATGAGCGGTCATAGCACGGGCATGGCCCCATGTCTGGAACAAACCAAGAGCACATTTCTCAAGGCTTGTGTGAGTCTTAAGTACTATTTCAAGATCCAGGTATCCTCTGTCAGTCATGGATAAATCTGCCTCCTGCCCCCTCCCTACCACCGTCGCTGACAAGAAAGGTGCCTGTGTAAATCAGACCCAGACAGAAATAGTCTCCTTTCATCTGTCCTCATTTCCTTTCCTTTTATCTTAAAAACCTAAATTTAATAATTCTTGCTTTTTTTCTTCTTTCAGTATCTCTTAGAAAACCTGGCCAGAGTCTCCTAGAAAGGAAGTATGAATGCAGTCACTGCTTTCTACTTATCATAAGAAAATATACTTGCTTCTGGCCTCTAGGATATCACCTCAGCATCCTTTTTTCTACAGATTGTTCTTTCAGAGGCAGGATATGGTGTGTCTAGAATTTAAACTTCCAATGTAAACAGCTACATATTGATAAATAAAAATAGATTTGCTGCTCCATAGCTACACAGGAACTGGATAAACTCCCTGCTGACCATCATTAAGTTTTAACAGATGATACACCTTCTAGTAGTGATGATGATTGGATGAGACACATAAAGGTTCAACACTTGGGAAAGGTTTTGCAGCAATCCCTGAAGACAAGGCCACTTGGCAGACAACATACCTGATTACAAGATTAAGAAGCAAGGCTAGATCACTTGTTCAAGGTTCTTTTAGGGCCCTGTGGTCCTATAATTATGTAACAAAACTACTTTAAAGTCACTTAAGCACACACTAGGAGCGACAGTCAGCAGAAAAGAGGTAGAAAAAAGTTTGAGTTGTTTTTACAGTGATCCTGGGGCAGTCCAACCCACATAGGGTGCACAGTGAAGAACCCCCTACTCTGCTGACTGAAGGGCACGTGGCAATGCAGGGGCTCTTGACCCCTGTGTGAGGGCATGCAGAGTTGGTGTCTATGACAGAGTGCCCTGTTCGAGTGCTACAGGAACAGGAGTTCAGAGCAAGGATTACTGCTTGAGCTTGAGAAGATCTGGGAACTGAATGAACAAGGTGAAACAGTTCAGATCACCTGTGTTTCCTCACAGAAAAGACTACTACTGAAACGTTGAAGGTGCAGTTGAAACAATATTCAAAACATCTGCCACCCCATCTCTGAGCTAAAACTAAGACAACAAATGAACACTTGGCAAAAATTAGTGTTTATTCACAGTTCATATCAGGAGCAAATGACTCAGGACAAGGTTCTGTACTGGAAAAGAAAAGAGAACTCCTGGCCTGCCACACCATGTTAACAGCAGCCCATGCCCAAAATACATTAAGTGTTCAAAGTAGCCTACAGGTAGGAGCTGACCTGAGGTTATAAGATACATCTAAGACCAAGAAGGCCTAGAGGGATCACTATGGACCTCACCACACAACCCTGGGACCACAGCACAGTAAGAAGTTCGGCTGCCTGGAACTCACTGGGAAGTGGTCCTTTAGTGCTCTATTATCTCTTTTTAATTATTACCTCTTGCTGGGACCAGTTCTCCAACAGATGCAAATGCAACAGTCTGAAAGTCTACTCCTATTACAATCTTTAAAAGCTGAAAATGAAGAAACAAAAGAACATACCACAATTGCTGGAGCATAAGAGCACTGAGAGGATTCTAAATCCAGTGGAACTGTAGAATACAGCTGAATAGGTCAAATTAACAGTTATAACAACACTTAGGAAACTCAAAAAATAAAACAGGGGACATAAAACAGCAACAGTATAAAGACAGAGAAAATATAAGACACTTACAATTAGAAGAAATGGAACTAAGAAATACTATAACTCAATTTAAAAATACAATTGAGGACCCCAACAGACAAATAAAAGCAATGTTGAGAATGAATGAGCTTGAAAGCACAATGCTGGAGAACACACAAGTTGAAGAACATAGAGGGAAATTTAATTGAAAATAGTGTAATATCCCTTTGAGATAAACTGGAGAAAAATAACATCCATATCAGGGAGGTCCCAGAAGAAGAGAAAATGCATAGAAACTTTATTTAAATAAAGAAATTACTTCACACCATCTCAATCTAGGAAACAAACCAGATGTTACAATCCAAGAGACCCAAAGAGTTCCAAACAAAACAATGCCAGACAGACATATACAAAGACACATTTTAACTAAGCTGCTAAAAGCCAAGGACAAGGATAGCATACCAAAAACAATAGGAGGAAAAAGGGTAACCTGTAAGGGACACTGATCAGAAGACCTTTCAAAACATTGCAGTATGAATGGATTGGCAAGAGAAATTTAATATATGTAAAGAAAAAGATGTCCAGCCTAAAAGTCTTACCCTGCAAATTGAAGGAGTTTCACCAAAAAACAAAAACTTAAAGAATTTATCCCACATGAAAGCAGTTTTAAAGGGTTTGTCAGAAGGCAAAAGAAAAACACTGGATGGTTTCCCCCCTAGAGGAATATAAGGGAACTAAATAAGGATCAAGGAAAAGAATAATAAGAAAAATAATAAAAATACAACAAAAAATAAAAAGACAAGGACAAATTGGGAACACTTGGTGGAGAGAGGGGAGGGAGAGGGTTGAGGGCAGGTAAGAGCACAAAGGACTGAGGTGATGGTACCCTGGTGAAATGGTGATGGGGAATACATGGTGATTACAATTGATGTCAAATATATATAAAGAAAGAAAAAAATAAAGTAACAGACCAGCTAATATAGAGGTAATGGATACCTAAATCATATAAAATGGAGGCAGAAAAGGAGAGTAACATTGTGGTCCATCAGACCATCCAATGGGTGGCACAGATAGCCCATCATATATTAACCCAGCAGAACCTTCAAGCAAAATTTTATAGAGGTATCACATAAGGCAACAGAAACTGAACTTGAACAAAATATCAAAGGAAGACCTCAAGAAATAGAAAAGACTTATCCAAAACCAAAACAACAACAAAGTAACAAAATGGCAATCAGCACTTAAGTGTCAACAACCACCTTAAATGTAAATGGCCTAAATTCACTAGTCAAAGGGTGCAAAGTGACAGAACAGATTTCAAACCGAAGTCCAACCTTCTGCTCTTTGCAAGAAACCCATCTTACCAACAAAGAGAGGCACAGACTTAGAGTTAAAGGCTGGAAGAGGTAACTACGGCACCTTACTCTTCATAATAGTTGTTTTACTATATTTTAATGACCTGTATATTTACCTGAATCTGCCACTAGATGGTAAATTCTATGACAGGAGTAAATGTGTTTTATCTTGCAGAATGTGGCATCCCCAGCATCCATAGCATAGTGTCAATAGATACCTGATAAATACTTGTTAAAAGTAATAGCTGTCATTGCCAAAGAGCATGCTATGAGTCAAGCTATTTTAAATGCATTACATGTGTTAATTCATTTATGCCAGAAACACTTAACGTAACTCTCTTTATAGATGAGAAAACTCAAGCACAAGATTTGACTGAATTGCAAAGGTCCTAAAGGTCAAGGTTATATAACAAGATTTAAGAAGTTATTTGGAGGTTCTAGCCAGGGAACTCAGTTACTCAAATACCTTTGACAGAAAACAGTGCATCACAGTTCAGAAAGATCATCCTCTTTCACTCAGCACAGCTTCAGTGGGGGATGCACATGGAACAGTGAGGGAGGAAGGAACACCCACCCAGACCGCCATCAGCCAAATCAACTCTGGTGATCAAAGGGGTGACAGATATCTCAACCAGATCATCCTCACACCTGACTTAACAGGATTTGAACCCAGGTAGTCTAGCTGCAGAATCAAGTTTTTAAAGCACTATGCTATATTTTTAAGTGTATGCCAGTATGCAAAAACACTGTCCTAGAAATTTTGAGGAACACAAATATGAGTGGAAAAGTAAAAAAACGAAGTACACAGATATATAAAATATCCAGCAGAGTACCCAGCTTTCTCGCTTTTAAAACACAAACTGTAATGAGATCTTTCTGCTTGGTGAGATGGGTTATGTTCACAGAGAAATATTTCAGTATAAAAATTCCTGAATTCAAATGTGCTTGTGACTCAGTTACACAGTGGCAGTTGATATTTATGTTAAAAATGGAAAAACAAAACCAACAAGTTATTCTGGGCACTAAACTATGCTTAAAACTGCTGCATTTATGTTTTTGAAATATTTTTCTATAACTACCGACCTTTCCAAAATGATGAGTGCTGATATTTCCTAAGTCCCATGCAGACCTTATGTTTGTCCTTTATTCTTTTCTTCCTTCCTTCTCTCTATCCTTCCTTTTTTTCCTTTGGTTTTCAAAGAAATAGAGATATCATGATTCTCTGGTACCTGGGTCTACAAATAATTAAAATAAAGAAGACTTTACTCACCATCCTCCAAAATTAAGTTAAGGTGTAGGGGAAATATTTTATAAGCATATTTAATAACAAAAGTAGGTATCACTTAAGTAATACTGCCTACTTCATAGGTATCTGCCTCATAATTACTTCTCCATAAGAAGATTTAAGATGTTGTGATTAGTTTCATTATAAGATTCTTCAAGGTAGATAAATATAGAGAGAATTAAAACTCTCTGCATATTCAACTGAAAGAAATAGTGCTGTTAGTATAATTGTTGAGTCTCTGAATCCAGTTGAATGAGTTGTGAAACTACACATTTTAGTGAACAGGAACATCTTCCCAATGGAACAAGGGCCACTTGCTAGCAATAATCTAAAATGCTCTTAGTTCTTCCAAGTTTATAGAATTTTTTTAGGAAGTATAAAATAAAATACTATGGCTACATGTTGGTGGGAACTGTCAAAATAATAGCCTATAGGCATCGTTATAATAGAAGAAATGTGAATGAGCTTGAATTCCTCTCTGAAAATTGGTAGTGTGGGTGGATCTTAATGATGCTTATAGAATATTCATAGGATAGTAAATGTTAGAACAGTTTGCAAAGGAAATATATATAACTTCATTCCCTAAGAGTATTTAAAATTGGTCCCACTACTCAATAGTGAAGAAAGACTTATCTTTGGGATTGAATTGGATGACCATCTTTGAAGTTGTAATAAAAATAGCTAATGCATTAAAAAGATATTTACTACCGTAAATATGCTAATAAATTGTACTTCTTCAAGGAAAAGCCAGTTCAAAACTGGATAAAAAACTGGATCTCAGGACAATTCAAAATAAAGCACTCTTATTTAAAAGAAATTTTAGTACTTTGAATAAATACATTTCACAACTTTGGTGAGTAGAAATTCTTAGAATCAAGATTTAATAAGGAGGGGAAGTGCCCACGATTGTCTTTTCCATTTTGTGGAAGTATATTCTCAGCTTTGAAATGCCCCATATATTGTGTTTTAATGACTATGTCCTTCAGAAATCCTTTGTTTGTATGTAACCCAAAGTTAAAAGTTGACTCCATCGAATACAAATGGTTACAGACCTCAGGGGAGTGGGAGTGAGGACCCTGTAGGAGAGAGCACAATGGACTATGATGGAAGACGATGGTGATGGTGCTTCGTGGTGGGTGCGCTATGGGGACTACTCCTGAGGGCAACATCCTGTGCTTCTAAACACAAACAAGGATGTAAACCAGGGGTGTTTCCCCATTGAAAAAACAAGAATCTCTCTGCATTACAAAATTACAAAGTGATCATGTCAAAACACATGAATATTAAATACAGTAAAATACCAAGTACTTTGTGACTATGTTTGATCCCAGCTAATTTAGTAGTAGTGCTCTCTAAACCAAAACTGAAATTTTTCGGTAATAAATTTTCTCTAAGAAAATAGTAATGGCTGAAGAGAAACAAATGATCAAGAATAACAACAGAAAAATTTTAAATGCTACTGTCTATGCGTATTAAACTTGGATGATTTATTCATTGATGTTGTTAGCTGTAATTTTGAGTGGTTACTGTAAAAGGTCAGGTGGAAAACAAATTTCCTCTGTGTCAATAGGTTAACAAAATGTTATGCTTGCTGACTCCGTACAAAGAGGGCAACTCAAGAACACTTGACCTGATTAGCTCATCGGCAGCCCATTAGGAGGCTTTTCTTGGAAAAGAAATGGGGAACCCATTTGCACCGTTTCTATTACCTTCCACATTTTTACATGCTGTTGTGCAGCAGACACTTAACTGCTAGTAGGTATCTGCCATACAATTATTGGACTCTTTGATTTCTGGTTTAAGATTTAGGGATTCCTGATGGTTTCTGGGTTCCAGAGTAAAGTAAAAGGTCAAAATATTTCACACAAGTGTTATCTTTGTTACCAACTTCCTTGTGTATTTTCATTTTCCTGTGTAAATCCCAAGATGCATGTTGTACATAAAAATGATATAAATACATACATAATTACATATATATCATTTTTATTTATTATTGTTAGAAATACTGGGTTGGAGGAAAGAGAGAATACTATATGTTTAATGTTTGTGCTCATCAATCCCCAATTAAACTCTGGGCTTCTCAAGCATAGAAATTTTACACCCAATTTCTAATCATTCTTGCATGCCTTAAGTTCAATAAATGTCTTCTGAATGTATTCACAAGTACTTTCTGAATGAACTTCTCTTTCTTAAATCATCAACAGGTATATATATAGATGTTGTCTCAATCGTTCATATTTACACCCATTTCTCTACTTCTTTTGAGGAATTAGAACTAATTATAAGGGCAGAAAACATCTAAACACCCACATTCCTAAGATTTGTCTTAGGAATTTCTACTTCATATCTGTACAAATAAAAATCTAAGATTTCAATGTTTTCTTCCTTATCTTTAGGTAATCAAAACAGAACTGTTTGCAAGTTTGAATGCCCCAGTTCAACTGTTTTATTGAATATTAGGTGCTTACATTTCATTTCTTGGTTCTACTCAATGGAATTCACCATTTAAATGTTTGTCATGGGCCTCCCTGGTGGCACAGTGGGTTAAGCAACGCACAATGAAGCAAACCGCAGCCACTGCAGCACGAGTTCGATCCCTGCCGCCGGTCAGGGAGGGGACCCACATGGCACAGCAGACCTCTCCTGCCTTGCCCGCTGCTCCCCTCAGCAGTGTGTTTCAATCAGTTCTGCCTGTTCTGCTCCCTGCTCTGTCACCGGTGAATCCTCTCACCACCCCCCGTCTCTGGCCTGTACCCCAGCTCTTGTATGCATAAATAAATAAATCTTTAAAATAAATAAATAAATGTTTGTCATTTGAATGCCATATGAACTCAAAAACAAACTATTAATCTACAACAACAAGCAAAATATGGTTACCAGAAAGGGGGGTAGAGGAATGAATAAAGTGGATTAAAGAGATCAGATTTATGGTGACTGATGGAAACTAGAATTGTATGATGAATATAATGCAGTATATATAGATGTTGATATATGAATCTGCACACCTGAAGCCTATATAATGTTATAAACCAAGGTTACTTCATTCAAATAAATAAAGGTTTGGAAAAAAATAGATGTTTGACATTGTTATCTAAGTTTTCTTAAAATGAGTATAAAAATTTGGGGAAATGAATAGATAAAAATCACAATGACTAATACAAAAAATTCTGAAAACAAGAAACCCTGTAAGTATAGTGATTAATAACAAGTGAAAAATCATTATCACAAAAGATTTCTGACATCCTTTGTCTCCTCTAGCTTATATGTCTTCTGTCCATGGGGTTGTTTACCCTTGGCTGGTCATTCAGACATTTCACCCAATTCCTTTGCGGTACTCCCAATGGACATGCCAGGGTGTTCACTTTTGATCTTTGGGTGATGTTCAAAGCAAACCAGGAAGAGAGCAGATGGAGACCTGTCTATAGAAACATTCAGATCTTTTTCTTTTCCTTTCTTTCTCCTATGACAGGAGGAACATAATTGTTCATTTCCCTGTCATAGTGAGTGTTGTCACTTTATGTCCTATCTTCAGACTTGGACTTTTCCTTAGCAGACCTGGCCTTCCAGCTCTCAGAACATTTCTTGGAGAACTCGGGAAACTTTATGGAGGAATAATGATGCTTCTCCTCATACTCTTCCCGTCATCTCTGCACAAAGAAGACATAGGAGGACAGGTTGCTCCTCAGCTTTTTGGGGTCTCTGTCGCTATGCTAACAGAATGGCATCCACCTGGTGGTAGATTTTCCTCAGAGACCCAAGAATGAAATTTATAAGCATTCAGTTGACTTGAAAACATATCCTCCCACTGCAATTCCAGAAATGGCAGTTTAGGTTATCAGTGCCAACTCTAATTACGAAATTATTTTCTTAAAAGCATCAAGAGGACACAGAGTGACTGCATTGTTATTCATAAAATAAAGACCGGTGAAAAAACTACATGTCTGTCAAAATGGAAATTTAATATTTTCATGTATATTTCATGGCATTTTTGCACCCATTGAAAGAATCTAAGATCTAAATATTTCAACATAAATAGATCTATAAAGTATATGTATTGTTGAGTGAAGATGAAAATAAATCTCTGGAAGCTAATGCACAAATTAAAAATAATCTGAGGTTGGAGATCTGGAGGAAAGGAAAACAGGTAAAGTAGTAGAGGCACAGGGTATGCTAGCTTTATCTACTGCATTTATCCTTTTCAAAAGAGTGCATTCATATTTTGTAACAATTTCACACATGTGGAATATAGAGAAAATGAACTGACAAAACCAAACCAAAACAAAGCCCAGAGAAGTGACTGCAGAGCTGAGGCTCCTATTTGGGGTGGGATCAAATTGGGAGGGAGCTCAATATGATAAGATAAAGGAATAAGGGTGTGCTGGTGATGGTTGTGGCATAGTGATGTACCCTGAGGAGGGACCCACCAGTTCCTCTGAATCATATCTAGTGCTGTAAACCAATGCAACCTTAATAATAAATATAATTTTTTTTAAATTTAATGATCAAAATTAGTAAACATGACAACAGCAAGTATTCTTGCAAACAAGTTTTCATCACTTGTTAAAATTGCATCTTTTGCAATATCATATAGCTTAAATCCATCATCTGTATTAGTTAAGATATTTACATATTAGTTAAAATAATTAGATACATTATTTGTAACATGCAATGCCTAAGGTCTTTGACTCAATCTTGGTTAAATGGTGGCTACAATAGCAATGTATTTCAGTGTTATTTAATGAGAAACTTTGAGTTGTTATCAAAAGTGCTCTTACAAATACAAACCATTACCCTTTGTTTTAGCTAGATAATGAAGTTTAGAAAATATTTATACACCAGTTACCATAAAATTTAAATTAAACCTATACTTATTCTGTATTTCATTATCTTAAAGTTTAATTTTTGCCTACGTTTATAGAACAAGACACTTCTTCCATAATATTCAAGGTTTGTTTTAATAATTTTAAGGGTTGTTGACTTGCAAAATGTTGAGAATATAAATTTTTGTTATAGGAAACTACATGTTTGCCCTGGAGAATTCTTTGTTCAGATAAAAATGTAAACCATGTTTGTCATAGTTTGCCTTTGCTTACTAAGTATACACTAGTTGAACTCTCCCTCTGACCTCCCACTACAATTTTAGTACAATTAACTCAACCAGACTGGGTGGCTTTTTTGAACTATGAAGAAGTATATTAAGGATTTTCTTATAGAACTTATTTTTCAAAGTAAGCAATTTTTTTAGGTTTAAAAGGAAAAGCTAATGAGTGTGGAAGGTCCAACTAGAATCATAAAAGAAAATAGTGATGAATTCAAATA
Organism: Galemys pyrenaicus; assembly: GCA_019455555.1. NCBI lineage: Eukaryota > Metazoa > Chordata > Mammalia > Eulipotyphla > Talpidae > Galemys > Galemys pyrenaicus. Next base: position 28,796,149 of record JAGFMF010011752.1, on the reverse strand, counting down.
TCTATGAATAAAATGTCTAAAGAGTCTATGTAAATAAAGTCAAAGACCAAACAATAAGGTGGAAAAAAAAACATTCATTTTAAAAATGAAAAGAAAAATTATAGGATCCTAATTATATCAGTTGAGGAAAAATATTGATTGATATTATAAGGAAACAGATACACAGAGAAGATGGGAATTTCACTTGGTATAACAATCTGAGAGCCAGCAGACAGTGTATGTTAAAATTTTAAGTGCACATAATTTTTATTTCTATATTCTACTTTTAGTACAATCATGTACATATTTTCAAATAAATGTGTATAGAGGTATATATGATTTATTACAGCACTTCATAGTCTAGCAAAACTAAGATTTCCATCAGTAGATGTTGTTTCAATAAATGATGGTGTATGTCTAAAATGGAATGCCAAATTCAACAATGGAATAATAGAATAATATTCAAGACATCTTACTACATGGAAAAGGCAATGTACAGAACAGTATGTAAACCATTATGGACCTGTTTTACAATATATAAACACGTGAGACTATATCCACATGATGTCATAGGAAACAAAAAAAAACTGTTTGTGGTCGGACTGAGGGGCAAAGGTAGGATGAGAACTTACTTTTCACTGTAGATTAGCTGATGCCTTTTGAGTTTTACCAAGTGCTCATGTCACCTGCTTTTAAAAAATCAATTAATTAAAAGTAGGAGAGAAGAACATACAAGTATAGGAAATTTTTATTAAGGTGGGCAATTTGAGTACAATATAATTCTTAGAAGGATTAATCAAATATTAATTTGGAGACTAAATATCTTTGGAGACTAAGTATGAATCTTAAAGTGTACACCTGGATAACATAAACTTTATCAGGATAGGAGTAGAATTATATAAATCTTGAATTTCAGCTACCTTTCTTCTCTGTGGCGTAGTCTCTAAGTTCTGAAGTGCTTACAAAGTACCAAAATACTGGCTGTGGGGGAAGTAATCATCTCTGCAAGGATGACCACTGAGAAACGCACTGTCCCACTGGGTCTTGAGTTCCCAAGCCACACACCTCAACAAGACGTCATTTTATTTCTATCTAAAGAACTGTCCCTGCATCCACAGTTCCCTTTACTTCCTAAATGCCCTTCTAAGAGTAGAAACAGATTCTTTTCCCTCTTGTTTTTATATCATGTTAAGGAATGTGATGACCTGACAGAAATGACCCTATGTTCTTGGATAGTCTAATGTCCAAACCATATCTTCTGTCCTATCCTCAAGCCTCCTTCAGAGCTGCACCTCCTGAGAGAGACCCTCTCTCTGGGACCCCCAAAATTCCCTTCATTAACTTGCCTCCATGTAACTTCTCTCAACCTTAAGTAGTCTTTTTCTTATCCAATGGAACAAGAAGCCATGTTCTTTCTCAATATTTCTCAGAAATAGTTTGACTCTACCCTGAATTCTAACTTTCATTAAAGCCAACTTCTTAGAACACATGCAAAGTTCTTCTGAAGAGCAAAGTTTCTAAGAACAGAAAAAAAAAAAACAACCATAGCTTACTGATTCAATATTAAATATGAACCCACCCTAAAACCAGTGGGAGTCATTTAAGATGGTAGAATGGAGATCTGGACCTGACATCTGACTCCTTTATGCTATGTTTGTTTTATTTGTCTGTTTAAGTGACAGTAGCTTTTCAAAGCCCCCTTAGCTTTAGTATTCTTATTCCACAAGACACAAATGAGTAGCTCCTCTAACTTATAGTACTCTGCTCTCACAACCATTCCAGTTTCTTTTTTACACAGAGACAGCAAAGTAAAACACAGCAGTTACATTGTGAACCTTGGAGTTCCGTAAGTGAATTCACATTCCAACTTTCCCCTTATTGACTATGTGACCACAGGCAAGTTACTCAACCTCCCTCAGTTTCACTTTCCACATTAGTAAAATGGAAATAATGACAATAGCTAACTCATAGGATTGTTGTAAATTTCTCATAAGTTCTGAAGTGAATACCTGCTATAAGTATGTTAGGTAAATGTCACTATTGTTATTAGTAATAACAGCAGAACCATTATGTATAATCATTGTTATTGCAATCTACATAATTACACGTCACTCACAAAACATCATTGGTTGTCTACCGCCCTGGCTATCATGTATTAGAGCAATTTTCATTTGCAAATGGATTTAGAAATTACTATTTGATAGAGAGGTAACAAGGAGCTGGAGGTAAAGGTTAATGCCCTGAATGGTTTTTAGTCAATAGGTGTAGAAGCAGAAATACTGACGACACTTTCTTATTCCCCTCTATCCCTTGGTGAGTGAAAGCTCCCAGTCTCCAATGTACATGACAAGTAGAAATGGGTGGAAATACCCTAGTGTTAGCAGCTCGAGTCCACATTCTTCCTCAGCGGTCTTTCATCAATTTGACTTTGAAAATTCTTCAGAGTATGGACTAGATCATTGACCAGTGTTTCTGGGTGTATGCTACTATAACTTGATATTTTTACTACTGTTTTATTAATATTTTAATGAAGTGTTGGGAGATTAACTCCTGTCCCTCCACCCCGATTTGAAGGGAGTATAGGATAACAGTAGTAGTAACCTGAAAGTTTGCACTAAGGAACTTGATATCTAGAAATTAGTTACCACACAACATTCCTCCCCGTGTACAACACTAACATCTACCCAAGTGGAACTTCAGTCTCCCTGACATGTAACAACACAAAGAAAATAGGTTGAAAAGGGAAATTTGGGTGTTGCAACAGACATGATAAGCACCTCAAAGGGGGTAACAGGAATATAAAAGTATGAAACAAGCCCATTGTGAAAAGTGGTGAAGTCCTAAAAAATGTTTGCAGAAAAATGACTCCACTATGAAAATTTTAAATTGTGAAGACTGTCATATCCCAATACCATGCTATTTTTCAGAAAACATGCCCAAAACCAACACATGATTAATTCCTTGAATTAATTCCAATACATTGTTATAAGTTAGATTTTGTAATGTGAAATAAAGTAAATTTGTTTTAGTGATTCTAGTTCTTTTTTAAGCTAATGCTCTAATTAAGCCTTAAAATTTTTGTCACTCTTTTAAATGGATTCCTTTTAAAAAAATGTTCTTTCTAGTATCCAATTTGCTCTGGTCATGAGGAATCATTAAATAACAAAAGTGAAACCCAAAGACTTTCAAACTCAAAACTTAAGTCTGTATTCCTTGTTTTCAGTGAAAAACCCACACAAGATGAGAATCTTCATTACATTTCCAAACCTCAGAAAACAGTGCACATAGAGAATTAGGTACAATGTGTCCAACTTTTGAACAATGTGTTCACTTTTACAATTTAAATTGTAAGAATGACCTCTAAGTCATAATATTTGAAAGAAACATTAGATCTAACATTACAAAACTTTCCATTAAAATAGTCCCTATCTGTAGATCAAATATATATTTTAAATTTATGTTTGGAAAATTCAAGGAAGATTACAGGGTTAAGGCTCACCATGGTTTTCTGACTGGATGCAAGCCTTTAGCAGGAATAAGGATTCTTTTTTTCCCCACACACACTATCTCCATTAACACACAAAAAAGAAAACTAAACAAATCCAGACTAGTTGCTTTGATTAAAACCATAAATTCAAGTCTGCTTTGCAGGATAGCTCTGTTAGGGTAACTATACCTCTGGGAGCCAGACATCATACCACGTGTCTCTGTTTCAGATCTTTTCCTGTGGTTGACAAAGAAAAAAGTTCAACATGGAAATGAAAATGGGTTCAACCTTTCTCAAGTCATGAGGAAAAGCAGGGCGAGTTTATCCTTAGAGCAAGTCACTTTTTAGAACTGAAAACAACCAGACTCCATGGTTCCTGGCTTAGTGGACTCTTCTCAGATTTCACCATCTAGAATCTAACATCTTTGCCAAAAACACCTTCTTCAAGATTCAGTACCAATTAAAGCAAAGCACTATGGCAGAGAAAGAGTTGAGATCTGCATCACTATTATTGTCTGAAAATCCATAACTAATGTAGTAGAGGCTCAGTGAGACAAGAAGAGTTTAAGGCTAATGCACCTAACCTAGGGTGCAAAGGCACAATAGCTGCCCCTAAAGAGGTTCATAATGATGAGTGAGGGGGAAATTACATGTTCTATTTTGTACTATTCTCTAACTTGACATTTTCCCAATTACAAATATATAAAATATACCAGATAACAGCAATATTAACAGCATCTGTGACTTTGTCACCAATATAATCACAAATATTGTCATATCATATTGTGGTTACTACCAGATATCTAAAAATATCATTTACACTTATCACTGCTTCAAATCATGTTCCTACCTAACTTGTTGCTAACCTGCATGTGAACCTTTGAATGCTCAGTATGTAATTCAGATATTGCAACCTTGACCTTCGGTGTCATTTGGACACCACGTTCTCTATATTCTCACTTTAACAGCACAGGTTCTCACCTGAGGGACTTGAATCCATGGTATTTTCTAGTATTCCCTATATACAATCACTGCATTTAAAGAAGTAAGTAAGAAATTACCTACAGTTTAATGTTCTCATTCAAGCTATGCAGCAAAACCTTTCCAGGAATACTATGATTAGTAAATAAAATTTAACTTAACTATATCTTAAATGCATTGTTCTATAATTTAATTTTATTAAAGAAGTACATGTAAGACTATGCCATGATATTTTAATAATTGTGCATAAATATGTTTTGTTTGAAATTTGATGTGTTTTGTCTTATTAATTTAAATACAATATTCTGATTAGGGTTCCAGAAATTTCAGCAGATAGTCAAAACAACTCCTCATACTAATAAGGTCAAGAGATGATGACGAACAAATAAGAAAATACCAACAGTCGCGGCAAAATGCACTTGTCTCAACGTCTGTCAATGTAGTCAGTTCATATGATTAAGTCACAAGTTTGATTGATAGTTTAAATAGTTATCTCCTATACTTCAATGTAAGCACTAACATTTTATATCTAATAGGTAGTTGTTAATTAAGCTTTCTTTTTTGAATTACCATTGCCAGCACTATGAGTCAAGGTAGAAACACTAAAGATTTTTGCATTTAAACCCTCATCCTTATCTACCCTCCAACATATATAGAAAAAAAAGCACAGAAACTAAATTATTTTATTGATACAGAAATACATGAAATCCCCAGACAGCCATCCTCAGTCAAACACAGTATCAGATAGCTTCATTCAAGGTTGCCAGAACCACAAGGTCTCATGCAAAGCCATGCCACCCCCCTCCTTAAAAGAGACAATAAACAGCAGGAACAATTTTGAGGCTCAATTTAGAATGGAATGATTTAAGAAGAATTCATTGGTATTCTGTTTACAGGACTGTTTTCCCACCTAACGTCATTTACTGGTTTTCTCTCACAATGCAATACACATGTTCTTTTTACTCAAACTCTTTCTCTCAATGACTTCTGATAAATGCTCCTAAGTGCTTTTTTTCAGGCTGCTTCCTACACTCACTCTCAATAATTCTTAGATTATGCCTTAGAATCTATACTATACAAATTACTATGGCAAATTAACTGATTTCTGTGAATTTTTTTCTTTATTTTTTTTTCTCTGTGCTTCTTCACCTTATCAGAAAACTGACCCTCTAGTCCACACTCCATTTCACTTGCTGATCAATTGACATATATTGACTGCATAAAATGTACTAAGTACATATGATTTACATCCTCAAGAAAGTTACAGTGAAAGGAAGAATAAAAACAAACCTTATCTGGCAAAACACTGTGTTAAGTGCTATAGCAAAAGACCTTTCAAGGTGCTATGGAAACACTGAGAATGGAAAAATTGGATTTCCTGGGGGAGGTCAGATTTGGTACATGCACAACAAAAGATATTTTCAGGGCTAGATCTTAAGAAAGTAGTCTGAAAGAACAGAACATATACACTATAATCAAAAATATAATAGGAGAAGAAATATTATCTGTCATGAAGAAAACATTTCTAAGGTTGAATAAGCTCTGAAATTACTGAGGTAGGGAAGAGAGAGGTAGGGAAGAGAGAGGTATCAATTCCTACATAAAATTTCAACAGCTGATCTATAGTTAGAGAATTTAGAATTTAATCCTGAGTCACTTCTGAAGCCTCACTAAAATGACATTAAAGGAGTTCACTGCACAGACTTAACAGTAAATTATATATTGCAGGGGAAAAGATTAGTTTTGGAGATTGGACAGAAGAAACTAAACCAAAGCATACAAAGACAAAAAGAGGGCTGAAAAAAAAATGAATACTATCTCAGTGGTCTATGGAACAATATCAAGTTATCTAACAAACATATAATTAGAATTCTAGAAGGCAAGGGGAAAGATATTGGAGCAAATGGAATTAAAGAAACAATGACCACATATTTTCCAAGGAGCTCAAATAACTCTAGCCAGATAAACACAAGTAAAACCACACATAGGTAAATCACAGTCAAATTGCTGAAAACCAGAGTGAGAGAAAATTGTGAAAGGAAACAAAGAGAAAAAAAGATATTACATATAAGTAAATAGGAATGACTGCTAACTTCCCACTGGAAACTGCAAGCCAGATGACAATGAAAATAACATTATTTAATCACTATAAGAAAACATTATCAACCTAAAATTCTATATCTAGAAAAAATGCACTTTGAAATTGAAGATAAAATAATGATATATTCATATAAATAAAATTTGAAAGGAATCATAAATAGTAAGACTAGGTCAGAAATAGCAACACAATTCTATCTGACTCTCTTCCTCTTTCATGATGTCAAGAGATGCTCTGAGCCAACAACTTCCCGACACCACCATGCTACAGAGGTCACATAATGAAGCCACTCTATCAAAATTAGGAGAGACGCCTAAGTAACTTTAGATCATTTTAGTTTCCAGCCTGAAACCCAGCCCCAACTCACTGACACCAAGTGGAGCCTGACTTTGAGATGACCCAGCTGATGTTAAGCAGAGCATAGAGAAACTATTCCAGTCAGTTTTGCTGAAAGTAGAATTCTGAGTCAAATAAAAGTTATCATTTTAAGGCACTAAGTTTGAAAGACACTTTTTATGCAGCAATAAATAATAGAAACTAATCATTATCAATCAATGTGATCTAATTGACATCTATAGAACACTACACTTAAACAGTAGTAGGCTCTTGAAATACTCACAAAACATCAACCAATATAGATCATATTTTGGGTATACACACATCTAAATGAACTTAGAAGAACTGAATCATACTAAATTAGAAATTAATATGGGAAATAAATTAAAAATGAATAACAAAACAATCTCTGGGGAAAAAACTCCAAGCATGTAGAAATTAAGCAACACAATAAAATTGAGCCAATTTCAGAGAGAAAAAAAATCACAAAGGGAATTTTGAAAGATTTTGAAATAATTGAGCAAAACATATAAAAACTATGGGAGGCAACTAGTACAGTGCATTGAAAGGAAATTTGTAGTTTCCCTAGCTTTTTTTTAGATGTTGAAAATTAATTGTCTGTTTATAGCTTAAAATTATTGAAAAGGAAGAGCATATTAAACCAAAAATGTGGAAATTTGGGGAATAAATACAAATAATAACAAAAATCAGTGAAATAGAAAATCATCAAATAGAGAAAAATCAATAAAAATAGAAATTAGTTCTTCAAAAAGTTTAATAAACTTGATAGTAACTTGCCAACACTGATCAAAAGAGAAGTGAGAAAAAAGGAGGAAAGAAAAAGAGAATATCTGAAGTAAATATAAGCACATTATAGACAAATATTTAAGACTCTTAAGGGAATATTAAAGAGTTAAATTCAGCAACTTAGGAAAAATGGACAAATTCCTTGATATTATTTAGAAAACCTGACATAGGATGATAGAAAAGCCAGAATACCCATTTATCTGTTAAAAAAATATTAAATTTATAATTAAGATACTAAATTTGTAACTAAAATTAAATATTAAAGTGTGTAACTAAGAGACAGAAAACCCATATATCTGTTAAAATATTAAATTTGTACATAAAATATACTATATACCCAAACGCCTCCACTGGTGAGTTCTAGCAAAACTTTAAGGAAGAATAGTAGCAGTCTAACAGAAATTTTTCAGAGCACACAAAATGAGTGACTACCTCTCAATCTATGGCATGTGCCCAACATAACCCTACTCCTAAAATTAGACAAAAACCTTGCAAAACAAGAAAACTACAGATCCATATCCTTCATGATCATAGTTTCAAAATCCTTTAATAAAAGATTAGCGTATCAAATATGAATAAGTATAAAGATGCTTGCCAAGAGTTTGGCTAAGTTAATCCATGATGTTTCCCTGTCAGTATCTATTCTATTTGGCCAATCAAACTCAGGGCTGTTGGAGAGAAGCTAGAGCCCTAGATCACAGCCCATAGAACCACACAAAAGTAACAATAAAACTATAGATGCATTCTATTGTAATTAAGAAGTATACCTGTTAATTAATTTTGTTGTGCAAGAGTTTGCCAGATCATTTGGGTAAGAGAGCCAATTAAGAAGTACAAGACTTAGAACAGGGGAAGAAAAACTAATATTATTTGTAGATGCCATCATTGCCTGCCTATAAAAGTCAAAGAATAATCTGAAAGGCAACTAAGGTTTATAAGAAAGATTAGTGGAGAAGTAATTATGAAATAAATATGTTTGCTACTTTCCTACATTCCAGCAATAATGAATTAGAAAATAAATTACATTTCTAATAGGAAAACAATATATAGCACTAAGGTATAACAAACTCATAAGAAATGTGCAGAATCTCTGTGAAGAAAACCACAGTATTGTTATTGAAGGACATAAAAGAAAACTTGTCTAAATGGAGAATTATATCATGTTACCAGTTAAGAAGAATTAGTACTATCAAGATGTCAATTCTTCCCAAATAAATAAATAAACTTAGTGCAATCCCAGTGGGTTTGAGGATTTATTTTTGGAAATCTGAGAAATGACTCCAAAGTTCATAAAAGAATAATACATGAAACCAAGAGGTTTTTAAAATTATAATGTTAGGACTCTGTCTTGCTATAAAATTAAGTGTATTAGTATATAAAATGAAAGGTAAAATATCATAATACTGCCATAAAACAAGTAATTGAAATAAAATTTGGAATTTAAAATTATTTCTGTATAGATTAACTTATTAATAGTGGCATTTTTAATCAGTGGGAAAAATAAATTAGACTGTAAATGGTAATGGAACATGTGACCAATTATGAGGAAAACAGGCTAGAGCAATACTTTACAATATATTCAAAATAAGTTCCAGGTATATTAGATACTTAAGTAAAAAAAGTAAGCACTTTAAGCACTAAAGGAATATATAATATCTTAGTGTGGCAAATATATGGGAAAATATTGAATTTGTTATAAAACATGTTTTTATTTGGTAAAAGATTTTATTAAACTAAAACATGCAAATGACTGAGAAACACATATGTAACATAACTTGAAGAAAAAGCTTATATCAATCTTGACAGATAATACCAAAGGTAAACAAAAGTGTTAATAGACAGTAATGGAAATTCACAAAAGAAAATATAATTGACATCTACAATTAAAAGTGCAACTTACAAGGTATACTAGACTATCAAGCATACAGAGCTCTAGATATGTGTTATTAAGGGTATAGGAAAATATAAATGTTCATATAATGAAGGAATAATGTAGATTTGTATAATTTTTTGGAAACAAGACTAGAATTCTTAATATTTTGTCAATATACCACCTGGAGGAATTAATAATAAAAAATAATAAATTTCTCTAGTGATTCACAGTAGCTGATTATAAAATACTGGGGGGTGGGAATGATGGTTCTACCTATCTCAGAAGTTCTCTAAGAAATCAAATCCAAAAAACAGAAGAGAGAGAGATTTCTGACAAAGCAAGGAGACATCTGTAACCTTGAACTATATCATGTAAGGAAAAGCTGCCGAGTGTAGGGAAGGTCAAACAGCAATGCAGGAAAACACCTAAAGAGACAACTGTGACAGAAGATCTCAAACAAATCAGGCAAAGTATGTGGCACAATACAACAGGCAAAAACACAAGTTTTTTCTGAAACAATGGGAATAGGATGTGTGGGTGTTTAGAGGGCACCTCCCCAGATCCCACAGAATGGTGGAGGAGGTAGAACTGAACAAGGAAACACATATTTTTGAGAGGAAACGTGTCATCGAAGAAGGGTGAAGGAAATGGATCTTGAATTATGAGCAGCACAAAAATGGCTGATTTCTTTGAACAAGGGAGAAATGGCATTTTAAACCTGTGTGCACACACACAAACACACACATCACTAAGTCATAAAGAGAGAAAGAGCTTTGTTGTGTACCAAAGAGAGTTACTGCTTGCCTGGAACGCTGTTCTAGGCCCTCCCCTAAAGGGAACTCTCATAAATAATTGGAAGAATTCACCTCATTCACAAAAGTAATAAGCATAAACAAACCAGCCAAATATCTGTCAAAATTACTTTTAGGAAAAGGAAGACAAATGTGGGAAAAACAAGTGGCAGGTGATGAACACACACCAAAAACTTATTGCCACTGCTCAGATAAAAATCATGACTAAATATATGGTCATGAATACAAGGCACCTAATGAATCAAAGAGCTCAAATCAGAGAACTGAGGGAGATGAAACATGAGCTGGCAGACTAAAGAAATAGAAAAAAAAATAGAAGAAAAAAATAAATCCATCCAAGAAATCAAGGCCACATTAAGCAGCACAAAGAACTATCACCGAAATTGCACTAAGGGAAGCAAGAAGTGTCAAGAAAAGCAAAAAAATAACAGACATGAATTCAGACCAAAGGAAAAAACATCATCACAAAACAAAGAACAGAAAATACAATTTCAAGACATGAATTTGAAAAACTAAAAGTCTTAAATCTTTAACTTGAAATAGGAATTCATGCCAGCAAAATAGAAACCTTAGTGCAATAGGATCAACACTACAGCTATACAGAACAGTGGTAGTATTGAACCTTGCAGATGGAAAAAACAATAAATAACTTTGGACGTTCAAGCAAAATGATTGAGTAACCAACAGTTTGAGACAGATTCCTACTGGTTTCCCTAAAGTTTCCTCTTATTTATGGTTACTTAAACCATCCAGCTAGACATTACATTTCTTCGCCTTCTTTGTAGTTGGTTATGGTTGCCACATGAGTGTGTTCTGAATGATTGGATCTGCACGAAAGTGAGGTGTGTGAAAATCTCTTCAAACAGATGTTCAAACCATCTTCAAATTAAAGAAAAGCCGCCTTCTCTTAATGTTGTCTCATTTTCTCTATTGCAAACTGGAATATAGATGTGCTAGCATCTCTCCTTCCATCTTGGGAGTGAGGACAATGCCCTAGGGACTGGTGGAGCAACAAAACAGAAGAAACAATTCCCTGGTGTAACAGGTTTTCTGTTTGGACCAGCCAGATTAATAGATAAATGAGACACAAAGTTCAGTCTTGTTTAAATCATTTGCATCTTATACTTTTTTCAGTATCACCTTCTTACCCATATCTAACACAGAAAGGAAAAATTAGACTGACCTTATATGTTACAGTAATATTCAAAGCTGGAAGAAAGAGATACTGTCTTAATTCAGGCCCCTATAGCAGAAAGCCATACCCTTGGTGGTTTATAAACAACAGGACTTTATTTCTAATAATTCTGGAGGCTGGGAGGTCAAGATCAAGGTATCAGAAGATTCAATATCTGGTAACAGTCTGCAACCAAGTTCACATGATTATCTTCTCATTGTGTCTTCATATGGCAGAAGAGGTGGAGAAGCTCCCTGTAGCATCTTTTATTAGGACAGAAACCCATTCCCATTTGTGTTCCACCCTCATACACAACACCTCCAAAATCCCCAGTTTCAAATAGCATCACATAGAAATTTTGGAGAGACACACACAAGATCCAATCAAAAAGCTCTACAGGCAATTTGATAAAATGCCAAGGCTCAAAATTAATAACAATGTAATTCCTCATACAGCTTTGATAGATATGTTTATATCAAAGCAAATCTTCCTTTAAAGTTGTGTTTTGTATGGTTGGGGAAATGAAACAACATCTGTTTGAAAGCACTGAAAATTATTAAGACAGCAATAACTTGAAAGGTGAATCTCTACAAGAGCTAAGAAGTATATGGAGAATGGCAGCAGAGAGGGAAGAAGGGAGGGAGGAAAGAAAAGAGGGAAGAAGAGAATATTCTGTTCCATTTTTCCTCTGAATGAATTTGTTGATTCACAAATAGTGCAGTGCCAAGCATGTGAGAATTGAGCAGAAAGGTGGCTGAAAGACCAAAGAAGAATGATTTTAGCTTCACAACATTGAAGAGAAAAACCTAAAATTCAACAAGACAGCTATGAGTTGAGAATCTAAGATCTTCAGAGAGAATAAAAATGCATTAGGTGAACCCAGCATTTAGTGATGCCATTCACATCCAGGTATTTTCTAATTCATAAATAACATGGAGATGAGAACATAAAAATCAAGCAAAAAGTTGCCACAAGTATTTTAGACTCATTGGCTTAAACAACAGAAATTTGTTTCCTCATAGTTCTGCAGGATAGAAGTTCAAAATCAAGGTGTTGGCAGGGTTGGCTTCCTCTGAGACTTTTCTCTGGCTTGTAGATAGTCCTCTTCTGCCTGCCTCCTCATATGTGCTTCCCTCTGTGCATGCTTGTGTCCAAATCACCTCTTCTTGTAAGGATACCAAGAATATTGAATTGGGCTATTAGGATATTCAATAAGGATATTGAATTAGGACTCACCATCATGACCTCATTTTAATTATCCCTTTAACAGCCCAAATAGGGTGATAATCTTCTGAAGTACTGGGGGATTAGGTCTTCAACATTTGAATTTGGAGGGGAACAACTTAGCTTATGATAGACCCTAGGAAGTAGATTTAAACTTCATGCAATTTGTTGATGCTACGAAGTAAAAAATGGAACCTTAAGGCCAACCAAGGATGAGAAACTCTAATAAGCATACCAGGCATTTTGTTAGGTCCCCTGAAAAATTACACAGTAAAAAGTGGGTTAACTACTTCCAGTGGTCCCACTTGGGTTTTTCCCCCCCACTTATGTTTATTGAGGTAAACTTGGTTGACATCATTGTATCTGTTTTGGATGTTATAGGTTCAAACCTCTACAAATGTATATTTTAACACTATCGCTACCACCAATGCCCCAATAAGTTTCTAGCAAATTAACCTTCACATCTACTGGAATCCACCTTTGAACCAGTTCAATCTCAAACTAGATTAAAGTGAGCTGCTGATCAGAAGCAATTGCAAATCTTCTCCGAAAAAAGAGACTATACTGAGATGCTCAAATTATCCCAATTTTTTCATATACAATTTTTCTCATTTATAAAAAATTACAGCATATACTAAGAAATAGAAAACAAATAACTGAAAAGCAAAAGGAAAAGAAACACAGTTACTATTCTAGAAACATGATACCAGTTTGCAAAAGAGCCTCAAAGATAGCAAATGGATCTTATTGTTGAATAAAAGTCTAACAATCTTGATAGGAAGATAATGAAATAAAGACAATATAATCAACAATGTAATCCATAGAATGTCTAGTATTTAATACAAAAAATATTAACTATACAAAGAACATGAGCAAACGAAACATCTGAACATGAGCAAAAGAAAAAAATTTAATAAGCATATTCAGAAAATGACAGATGATAAGATTTGTAAACAAGAATGTTAACATAGCTATTGTAATCACATTTAGTTATTTAAAGCAATACACACACAAAGTGAGAAGAGACATTGCATAAGATTTAGAGACGATATCAAAGATTGGAACAAGCTGAGTATAATCATAAATAAAGAAAAAGACTTTAAAGGTAGCTAAAAAAATATATGATTAACATAGGAACAAAAATAAAAATAACTAAAAAACGTTTCATCATAAGCTTTGCAAGTTAGGAGATGATGAAACAGTATTAAACTACTAAAAGAAAACCAAACCTATACATCTAGGATTCTAGATCCAGTAAAAATATCATTCAACATTAAGATGAAATGACCTTTTTTAGTTAAAGACACACAAATGTTGATAGAATTTATCACCAGTATATCTATATTAAAAGGATGCATTAAAGCTCTTTTCAGGGGCCTCCCCTGGTGGCGCAGTGGGTTAAGCAATGCACTATGAAGCAAATCGCAGCCACTGCAGCACAAGTTCAATCCCTGCTGCCGGCCAGGGAGGGGACCCATATGGCACAGGGACCGCCTGCTGCTCTCCTCAGCAGTGTACTTCGGTTGATCTGCTTGTTCTGCTCCTGGCTCTCTGTGGTGAACTCCCCACACCTCTGGCCTGTACCCCAGTGCTTGTATGCATAAATAAATAAATCTTTAAAAAAAATAAAATAAAGCTCTTTTCAGACACAAGAAAAAATTCTCAAATGGAAACTGGCAGCTCCACAAAAGAATGAAGAGAATATAAATGGTTAAGATATTGACAAATACAAAGATTTATCTCCTTTTGAAATTTTCTTTAGAAAAATGGTTTAAGGCAAAAGTTATAATAATGTATTATGGACTTTGTAATATGAGAGAGTAAAGTGTCTTACAATAGCTTAAAAGAGCAGAGGTTGAGGGAAGTATATTGTTATTTCTTACATTATATTACGTGTAAAGTGGTATAATATTATTTGAACATAGACTATTATAAATTAAAGATACATGTTTCCAACCCTGGAGCAACAATTAAGGAAATAAAGAGGTTTAGTTAATAAGTCATTAAGGGAGATATAATGGAATCTGAGGAAAACTCATTTTCAAAAGAAGGCAGGAAAAGAGGGGAAAGCAAACAAAGAGCATAGATGAGACAACAGAATACAAAAAGTGAGATGGTCAGTTCAAATAGAATCTTTCCAATTTCAAATTCTATATAAATTATCTAAACATCTCAGGAAAAATAATGCCAGAAAATTTCTAGATTAAATAAATACGAAAATGCCTTAAATCTCACTCAAAAAATACATAAACCTGAGCTGCAGTGAGAGGTAATTTTTAACTTTTCGGGTTGGCAAAGAAAAAGTGTTTGCTAACATTATCATTGTGCAAGTGCAGGGAAACTATCATTCTCATACATTGTTAATAGGCAGGTAAACTGGTACAATCTTGTGAAATTCAACAATTACAAGGATTAGAAACACACATCAAATTTGAGCCAGGAATATTACTTACTGGTATTTATGCTATAAGTATTCTTGCTCATCTATGAAATGATACCTATGCCCAAATATTAACTGCAGAACTATTTATAATAGAAAGTGATTAGAAGTGAGGTTAATCATCAGCAAAGGGAGGGTGACTAAATGAAAGTAAAATTGAGAAAGGGCAGTGAGGGACACTAAAACTGGCCAAGGACATTGCCCAAAAAATTAACTGGTCACTGTCTGAGTTCTTCACCTGTGCACATAATTGCAAGCCTACTCAGGCTCAGAGAACAACAATGGGATTTATTTCACAAACCAGGGAAAAACAAAGTTACAGAGTTATCTAAAATGGCCTTCACCTCACCTGAAGTCATGTCCAGTGTTTTTAAGCCCTTAACAAAAACAGCTAAGATGGCCTCTTCCCATCACTGAGGACAGGGTGCTCCTCTTCCAAACAATAGGCCATGTGTCCAAGATGGCATCTTCCTGCCACAACGGACACATGGCAGCAAGATTATAGGCCAGGTTCCAACTCATGAGGACAGCAGAAGACCCAACAGGAGATGTTTCCTAAGCTGCCAAGATGCCCCAGCACATCACCTGACAAGAGACCCTCAAAATAGCAGTTACAGCAGTAGAATGACCTGACAAAATGGCCACTCAAGCATCTCAGCAAGATGCCTGGCTCTGGGTTTTCGCCTTTTCTACCAGGCTATAACAGCAAATTGGGAACAAATCACTAGGCAAAGACTCTGAACTTTTCCTCTCTGAGGTTGGCTGCTGGAGGCCTCCACCTTGAGAGGCCCAAAACAGCCTTCTAAATCTGAAACAGTGAGTTCTTGAAAACTGAATCCAGAACACTGAATCCTGAAGACTGAACGAATCCCCAGTGGCTTCTTCAGTCCCTTATATTTTTTATCCATCACTCCACACCCAAATCCATTACTTTTAAGCATTTTCCCTGGGGCTATCTATCCTCACCAGCAACCACCTCCAGGGGGCACCACCTGTAACAGTCTATGCGGTTTTAGTCACCGGTTACAAAATTATGAACAAACATACAAAAAGAATACTACATTGCCATTAGCAAAAATGAGTCTGTTCTAACCAACAGGGTCCACAGAAGTTCTCCCAGTTAGTATGTTCCTGACAAAATCTCTCTTGGGTTTTAATAACTAGACTTCATACCAAAAGTGAACCTACCAACACAGTATTTAGAGGCCAAGGTTTAGATACAAACTTCTGCCTCCTAAAAATGCAATACGTTTTACCAAAATGATGAGCAAGGAAATCTTCAATTTAAATTCTAGGTTGAAAGATGGTCAGAACAAGAAATAGTTTGAAATTTCCAGAAAGGTCAAAAATGCAATGTGAATCTCTGAATACTGGTGCTAAGAGAGATATCACATTGATAAAAAGCTACTGTGTGTTTAAAAACTGGGTTGTCTGGTAGGCAGAAGGTGATATTTTAATCTTCACACCCTAACATGATAATCTCCTACTCATAAATTAAACTTTATATATGGGAAAAGTGGTTGGTTGCAAAGTGATTCCTGTAAACAGGAATATGAGACATTCAGCATATTTTATTCTTCGCTGTGAGATTCATCAATCCCAGGAAAATAAACAACAAAAAAATTTAAAAACTCCAAAGATTGTCTTGTTAGTTTTAAAATGGGGGAGGAAGGAGCAGAGGGAGTCAGGAAAAGCAGATGCTTACAAAATGAAAAGCAAGGTATGAGACCTAAGGATGATTTTTAAGATAGAGATGAACTGAGCAAATGAATGTGCTGAAGGGAAGAGTCAGTGGAGAGTAAGAGTCAAAATTCATGGACAAAGCAGAGGAATTTGATAGACTAAGGCTCCTGGAGAGGTGGAAGGAGTAGGTGAGGGCAGACTAATGGAAGAAAAGGCATGGTACTGAAATAAAAAAGAAAATGGACCAAATGGATGCAAATTTCCAAGACTTGTATCCTTATGATCATTTTTGCTCAGTTTGCATCATGTCAGTTTGGAAATCAAATTCAGCCTTATTAGTTCCCATAGAAAATTCTCTAATTTGCACATGTAGAGTTTACTAAATAGTTATAGGGAAGGAGCATAGCCTTCACTACAGAGCAAACATCTTTAAGCCCCATAGCAACCATTCCTTTTCTCCAGAGATCTTCCTGGCATCTTACTACCAGGAGTGCTATGGCTATCCCTTGCTCCACTCAGCACCCCAAATCCTGTCTTTCCATAAACTCCCCTCTATTTTTACTCTTCTCCATCTCCAGAACACCCAGACCCTTAGGATTTCTTTTCCAGACATACCCTGTTTCTTTCATAAGAGAGACACTGATGCAAGCTGTTAAGTTTAAATTAGAATTCATGTTAATTTCTGGAGATAATTTATTAATTAATTCTAGTCTTGCTTTCCTTTGTTTTTTGAATGAGGAAACTGAGGCTCAGCGATCTCAAGTGCCTGGTTTACTTTTGCTCCTAGAACACTGTTTACACAGACCTCCTGATCCAAAATCACATGGGTGGTGTTTTTTCTTTTGTTGTTGTTTTCAGTACTGGATTAGAGACTCCACCTTTGATCTACTGGACCAGGATTTACTGAACAAGCTCCCCAACTAATTTTTAGGCACACATAACCACTGCCTTAGACTTATGACTTAAGGACTCAGGAAAAAAAAAATAACGAACCAGAAAACACTAAGAGCTGTTACAAATTTAATTTAAATGCAAGCTGTAAGAATGATAGTTTGGATTCATGCAGCACCTGAAAAGACTTTGGACAACTTTGACACCGGACAAAGTAAATATTAGTGTCATTTAGGTGGAAAGAATGCCAGACTAGCAGTCAAGGCTAATTGTGTGACCTTGAGCAAGTTACTTAACATCTCTGGACCTCAAGTTCCAAGGGGAAAATACTGCTTTCCCTTCTTAACTCCAAGGACTATTTGAAGTATAAAATGAGATCATATGTGTGAAAACACTTGTGGGAGGAGGGGAAAATAAATAGCTCTCTACAAGTGCTAGGTATTATTTCAAAGTCCTGCTTGAGCCTGGAAAATATCAATCTTCTGCATGTTACCAGCATGCTAGTGAGGCGACCCGTGGAGTTTTTCAAGAAGCCTGTAGGATCCAAGTCAGGCAGCTCATTGCTCAGGCTGAGTAGCCAGAGAGGGAATTCTTGATTCAGAGCAGCATCTGTTAGTGATTAAGGCTGCAGAGGCATGTGCTTGAACTGAAGGCAACGCTACAGAATCGGTTATAGCAGCAGTCCCAATTGTAAAACAGATTCTGTCCTTAAAGCGGATATGAAAGGTAAACACGAACGCATTATTCTATCATGACATGAACAAAACAATGCTTGTTTCACTTCCCCCAGAGCACACTCAAGTACACACAAAGGAAAACAGGCCGAAGTTTACGTGAAAGCAGCAGATCCCCCAGCAACAGCTACCATCGTCAGACTCAGGAGAGACCACTTGTACTCTGCTAATTGCACAATATAGTTGCAAAGTGGGCCTCTTTGGCATCTGCTCCCTAACATGTTCTTCCTTCAAAACTCTGTTTGGTCAATTTGGATCCTTAGCCAAAAGAAAAAAAAAATCCTTTATCCCCAAATCAGTATGAACTTTGTCTGTGTCTAAGATCTGATTGTAGTTAAAGCATGTTTATTATAACTCAGAAGACATGATGGGCTTTGAACAAACACTGAGGTCTGGCCCTGATGTGGAAAAGAATGAGACAAGGTCTTTCAGGTGGGCCAGGTGAGTGACACATTCTGAGAGAGGTCGGGGCAGATGACACCCCAAGGTTTTTCTGTCTATGAAGGGGCATGTAAATGTTTGCATGTGTGTTCTCAAGTTGGACTAGAAAAGGGACTTTAGAAGTTTAAAGTTAAAGATGAGATTAGACATTTAAGGCAGGTCAAAATTTACTGTTTAATCTATAGATTTGTGTTGGGAATACATGAGCCAAAAACATGATGTCCTACATCAGGGGAGGGTCCTGGTTCTTATGGGGAACTCCTAGTAGACACCCAAAAAAGTAGCAATTCACATGGTCTAACTAGTTTGCTCACCATCTTTCTAGGAACACTTAAAGAGAAAGCAGGGGAGCTTTGCTGCACCGATAAACAGTGATGCATGTGAGAACAGACTAAGAGGCACAGCTGACTACATTCTGTGGGCACTGAGACCATCTTAGCCCAGGAAAGCTGCCCCCGGAAGCCACGTGCTAGGCCATGGTGCACAGTCACCGCAGCCAAGGAGTAAGGAGCAGGTGAGCAATAGTCATCTCTCTTTAGTTAGAAGTCTGTCTGTCTGCTTGTTTTCTATCTGAAAGTGAATAGTCACTTAGTGAACCAAATCTAGTCACAGACCACTTACATCCATCTCACAGAAACTACTTCTTTAGGACAGAAAACAGATGAACAAAATACAATTGCTGAATGCTATGGAAAAGTCTGTTACCTAACAGTGAAGAGGCCTGGGTTCTAATCCCTGTTAGATCAGTTGCAGCCCTAATGGCATTTCAGGTGGGACATTTAGTCTGTCTATGTCTCTTCTGGAAGTCTGCCATGCAGGGACAGCAAGAAGGGATGGGAAAAGGTGGAAAAATGATCTCCAAGTTTCCTTCCAGGGAAAATAGCCTATGATTCCAGTTAGCATATAAAATAATTGAAGAAGTCTGTAAGGCTATATATCAAAACATTACTGGAGGCTGTCTTGGGGGGACAGAATTATGGCAGGGGCAGAGAGACAAAAGAAAGCAACTGGAGAACACTTACAGTGGGGAAAAAATGGAAAGGCAGAAGGGATTTTTAAATGAAATATTAAACAAGAAGAGTTCCAGTTAGCATATAAAATAATAGAGAAAGTTTGGAAGGCCATATATCAAAACATTAGTAGTAGTCAGAGTCTCAGCACAAAGCAGGAGTGAAGGGACTTGGGAGAGCCAACAGTGTGTTATTTTATTTCCCCACCCTTGTTGGAAAAGCCCACAACAAAGCCCCTGGTGGCCACTCTATTCCATCCACCTCCTATTCATCCTCTCGAGTCCAGTGCTCCAGGCCGAGTGAGGGGGAAAAAGAAAAAGGCTATTGGAAGGGTTTGCTGGAAGCCTGTCTACAGCCTCCTATGAAATATGCCATCAATTTCCTGGCATATGTGGAGAAAGCTGAATTTATCATTTAGCCCACACTGACAGTGCTACCATCCTTGGCAATTTCAGAATTATCACCATGGCTTCTTATGACACCCCAGTTCTCTTTGTCACTATCTGCTTTGGCATCTACAAGTCCATCATTTGAACTGTACAGAAGTCAAAAAGAAGGTCATATAATCCAACTCTTTTCAGAAGTTTCCACAATTGAGAATGACCCTGTCAACTAGGTCCCAAAAATCCTCATATGTCTATTTCTATTGGAAGATCTGACTTTTCATGAAGCTGATGACCTATGTTGGTACAGTTTCAATGGAATTGCCCTTCTGCTCTTTGCCAAACTGTACATTTCCAGTGTTCCAATGAAAAGTGCATACCCCAGATTGATTACTACATTGCATCATGGGGATCGGACCAAGTCAGCTATTGAAGGACCCAAGTGAAACTGTCTGGCATTCCAAAGAAAAAAGCTGAATTAGCACAGAAAAATAATTTTTAAAAAAACCCAAGTCACTAAATTCCCATTCAAGAATTATAACATTGCATTTGTACCATGAAGGAATGGTATGCTCACCGTCTACATCCAAATGTTCATAGTCTAAAGTTTTCTCACTTTTTTCCTCTTTATTCTCAGTATCAAGTTCTAGAATGTGGTAGATTGACAGTGTATTGCTATCTTTGAAACTAAAAGAGTGAGAAGACAGTCACCTAGATTCTGGTTAGAATCCCTCCAGTTCTTCTTATACTCAAGTATTGATGTCAGACTAATTTCCCAGCAAAGTTATGCCATTACTTATGAGTTTATGATTGTTCCACAAGACAATTATTTGAGCTTCAGAGTAGGGTCATGGCCATTGAGTTCACCTTTGCACACTCCTTGGGTTATTTTCACTCTCCTCTGGTCTCATCTCCCTATCCCATAACACATGTAGTTGTTCCTCGTATCTCTCTTGGTTTCCCTCACTGGTCAAAATAACTCTTAATTCCAGAAATAACTCATAGATGATATTGATAATCCCTGACTCCTAAAATACCATCTAATAAATGAAACTGGAAACAGAGCGTTGGGTGACTAAGGTGACTCCCACTCACTTCCTGCTTAAGAAATGAAAATCTCAATCACTTGAGAAGGTTGTTTCTGTCTTAGTTCCTCTAGACATGAATTCTGGGTTGGAGTAAGAGAAAAGTACTTTACACCTTCCTCTCTATCTACCTTCAGCTTAACAGACAAGACTGTTTTCTTATGAAATGAAAAATTTATAATTTTACATAAAAATAACATTTGTGCTTGCCTCTGGACATGCTAACAGTTCACAGAAAGTTATCTGCATTGCTATATATTAAAAAGTAATTATAGTGAGGTGACTCATAACTTAAAAAAAGGCCTAAATATGATCAGTAAAGAAGAATTTCTGGATGTTTTGTCCCTGATGAAAGAAAAATACCTAAAAAATATTTTAAAACCACTTTAAGTTGGTGTAAACACTATCCTGATGAGCTTTAAGAAAAGTGGGTTTATTACCTCCTGATCATCAAAGCTCACAGAATAGGGTCAGTGTCTCACTAATGGAATTAAACCATCTCTCCAATAACACACATCTCTGAAGTGTTTTTAAAAAGAGAGAAAAATACCATAAAAAGATGTAAAAAGATAGTAGAGTGAATTTAATAAAATAATCAAATATTTTATTCGCAGTGTCTCTGAGCTGATGATGCTCTTATGTCTAGTTTGAAATTTTATTACTTTGAAAGCCCAAAGGGTGAGAATAAATAACAGAGACAAGGTTAGTCTTCTGATCCACACCAACCAACACTAATTCTGAGCCCAAGATATCATATGTGGTTGATTAACAGGAGATAGAATTTAAACATATTCATCCTTAAGTTTATCGAGTTCAGAACAACAATTAATATTTAAATAACAATAATTAAATATTCTGATAAAACTATAAGGAAAAATATCAGAAGTCCATTGTAGAATATCACTGTCCTTGTCTAACTTTGTCTTCCTTTTCATAGGGTCACAGAACCCACAGAGGCAGAAACGAATGGGTTTTGTATAAACCTGGCCTTCTCCTAGAGCCTAATTATTTGTTCTCAGAAACTTAAACCACTTCGCTCTACCCAAGCAGGCCAGAAAGTTTTCAGGTAGTACTGAGTCAGAGTCTGGTTTGGTTATCTGAGCCAAAACACGAGTCGACCCATTTGAGCTGACTAGACACATAGGCAAATGAAAATACAGAAATTTATATATGTGTGTGTACGTGTTGGTTTGTGTCATGTTTGTGCAAATGGTCACTGGGGCTGTTAGGGAGTAATGACCGAGTATTTTCACTGGCTTGTCTTTCCCTTGGCTCATCTTTGCTGTGGAAGGCAGAGCCACAGTACGAGGTCCTGACCGACTTTAATGTGCCTACTTCATTTCTTGACAAGGAGAATAGAAATCACTGTGCTCTTTCTTTCTGCAACTGATCACTCTTTAAGAGCTTTCCTGTCCTCACTGAAAGCTTTCTCCTTCTAAACCCAAAAATGCTTCCAAGATTCTGCACAGGACTTGAGGTAAAGAAAGAAAGCTATTTTGTGTTTATTCAATAAATGCTTGACTTTCCACTAATGCTGAACTGTGCTAGGCACAGTGAAAAATAAAATATGCAAATAAGAAAGCAAAGCATAACACAAAGCTTTAAAATCTATGATAGGTTAAGGCAATGTTAATAATTTGATGTTCCCTTTTAAAAAGCATGGTACAAATCTGTCAATATAGACTAGATATAGCTATAATAATAGATATAGAAAGATATAGGTTATATAAGTAATATATATACACATATATATATATGACTCTCCCACTATGTAAGAATTTGTTTCTTCATACATTTAGAAATTTTTGCCCATGTAGGAAAGGCTGAACAAAATAGTGAAGTGGGTGGCCTTCATCATAGGGCTTTATTTCCTACCTTCCTGTAACTTCTCACTCCTTTTAGGATCCACCTTGCTCATGATTGCCCTAGATGCCAAGGGCCCGCTACTGTGCCTCTTATGCACTGTCCACTTTGGTCCTTGCAAAGTCCCTTTTTCCCAACTCTACTTTCCATATGAGGGTGGGTATTCAGATAGACTAATTCTACTCGTAGGCAAATGTGGTGTGCTGGTTATTTACATTGATCCCTGGATTGAGTTAGACTACAGTGTAGAATCCTGACACAAACACATACCAATTCTGTGATCTTGACCAGCTCACTTCATTTCATATCTCAGTTTCCTTTTACATAAGACTGAAAAAGGGAAATGGAGGCCAATGTCGTAGTTCATCTCATCCATGAGGACGCCCATTGTCAGTCTCACCATGACCTCAACTACAACCAGTAAAGAGAATGCTCTCAATTCTGCTCGTTATACTCCATGGAGTGTACGATACAGTCCAATTTCAGAGTGTTAAAATGCATCTTCAAAGTGATCAAATCAGAGTGTTAAAACTGCATCTTCAAAGTGATCAAATACAATAGTACCAACTTCAAAAGATTATTCTAAGTGTTAAGTATGAAATCCAATAGAAAGTGCTTAACACAATGCCAGTCACAAATTAAGTGCTTGAACATTAGCTAATATTATTAATGTGTTACTCCTGCCTGATAATATACTTTAACAATGGATCTTTAAGCACAATGCCTTAAAATACAATACAAAGGACAATGGAGGCAAAGCATGGGGGCTTAGGGCCAATGGCAACATCACTTGGGGGTGGCTTAAGACATTCGATGACCTCATTCAGGTTACACCTCCTGAAAGTTATTTGTGGGGTTGCTCCTGCTCAAAAACCCTAGTGACACAAATCAGGGATCAGAACTTTTTTCACAGTTTACACAGACTCATCCCCACATTAAACAATCAAATTTTTCAAGGTTTTTCATAACTCATCAAAATTTAAAACTGATCTCATTACCACACAAAAAGTCACTTTCCTGGTTTGCTAACTTCGTGACACCCTTTAAAACTGAAAGTTTCTTCAGAGCATCTATGGTTATTTATCCTAGTATTCTGATTTCTGACATTTGACGTGTTAAGTTGAAGAAATGTACAAAGACAAAATGGGGGAGGGGAGAGGACACCTTTTCACCAGCAGAAAACATAGTTATCTTTCAGATGAGAGACATCATACAACAAGAATATTTTAGCAAGCTCTTTGACGGACATAAATGCCCTGTATTTAGAAATCTAATCTTATCACCTTTATATAAAATTAAACACAGACAATTTCAAGATGATACTCATCCAGAAGTCGGATATGATGTACATAACAAATGTAATACCCATAGAATGTGCTGTAAAGCATCGTTCCTTCGTAGGTCTTCAGTTTAGTCTACAGCTTGATAACTTGTTTATGCCAGCATGCCTGTCTGCTAAGTAGTATACTGATGATGTTGATGTGCTTGTCTAATGACTTCACTACTAGCGCAACAGTTGACAATATGTTGCCACAATTGCATAACTTCATAAAAGCTTTCATCTTGATCTTGCCAAAAATGTAGACAGTCTATTTATAACCAATCAACAATTTTCAATGAGTCAGTCCTCTTTACATTTCTTGCATGAACAGTATGCTATGATCTAAAGTGTTTGATGAGATTGACTAAAACCCCTTCATGTACATTAGCCACAGACAGGTTGGTCAATTACTTTAAATAAGATGCTTCCTAACATCCACTGCTCAAGCAGAATTTAGGGACAGCACATATAGCCATTCTAGTTTTCAACCTTAGGCCAGAATTACACTCATCCTACACTCAGCACTTCCCTCTTGCCATACCACCCATTTCATGTATTCATGTGGAGTATTTAGTTACATTCCAGAAAGACTCAATAGTGAACCTACTTTTAAGCTTCTGGTAGAGAAGTGTTGGGTAGAAAAGAGGACATACCAAGAAGAACTATAATTTGTTGATGCCAAACATCTTTTATTAACCCCCTAATTTTTTTCTTGATCTGAATTATTAGAACTTTAGAAATTCTTCTCAAATGATTACAGATAAAAGGCATTTTCCAGGACTAGGTGATTCTAGGAATGCTATTCAGAACACCTTCCAGATCATCTCTCCTCTAAGTAGAGAGCTATATCCTCAAGAAACTATGGAGCAGTCTGCTCCCTGCTGGCAAAACTCAAGTCAATCAGTTGAATGAGAGAAATACCCTAGAAGTTGAAACTGGAATGAACAGACTTCAGAAATCATGTAGCCATTCTAATCCACATACTCATTTTACAAATGAGGAACTTAAGTACAGACTAACTATACGACTTGACCAAGATCAGGAAATCTATCAGAGGCAGAAACAGGGAGAACCCAGGCATCTGAATATAAAAATATTTTAAATGCACTGAAATTTTAATCTAGATTTGAACATGACACAAACAGATACTAACTTACCTCCAGGACATAGTAGATACAGAGAAACTAACTACTAACATATCACAAACTAACATATCAATTCAGGGTCAAGTAGCAGAGTCTGCATACAAATGTATTTATA
Organism: Galemys pyrenaicus; assembly: GCA_019455555.1. NCBI lineage: Eukaryota > Metazoa > Chordata > Mammalia > Eulipotyphla > Talpidae > Galemys > Galemys pyrenaicus. Next base: position 28,770,267 of record JAGFMF010011752.1, on the reverse strand, counting down.
ATAACAGTGTTTGAGAAGACATATCCTCAAATATTGCATTATTTGTGCTGACCCTTCTCTAAAATATGTCTTGGTTCCCTCTTCTTTCCAGTGCCATGGCTTTTGCTCAGGCTTCTATCACCTTTCTTGAGTCACTGCAGCAGGGTCTGAATAGTACTCCCTTCTTTAGCCTCTCAAGCATTCCAATCCATTTTTCTCTGCCATAATGTTATTCAACAAAAAGCCTGACTCTTTACATCATACCTTACTTTAAAACAGTCACAAAATCCAAATGCAATGGGCCTTCACACCTGGCTGCAAACCATATCCTGTGACATCTGTTAATACACACCGTGGATTTGTCACTTTTTTCTAAACACCTACCTTCCTACCTTAGCACAGAATGTTCCCAAAACTGGAAAGATCTGTCATCCTCACCACTTAATACTAAGGTAAACATTAGTCTATCTTAACATGACTCTTCCCCTGTAAATTCTCCCAGCCAGGTCATATGCCACTTTCCTAGTGAATTTTCCCCTGATTCTTCCATTCAGAATTGTTTGGTTTAAAGGAAAAAAAGAGACCATTGGAAGGTGTTAAAAAGGAGGGTCACAGTAATCAGATTTACCACTTGGAACATTATTAAGTTTGCCCGGGTAGTAATACCAACTATGGTGGACAGTGAATATGGAAGGAAGTATAGATACAAGATCTTGTGATTGATTAGATGAGAGGAATGAAGGAAAGGAGGGGGATATCAGTAACAATGCCAAGATTTCTAATGTGAGCAATTAGGTAATATATCATGTCATTTACTCATTCTTCAAAGAAATAGAACAAATATTGATGAAATTCATATGGAGACACAAAAAACCTCAAATAGCCAAAGCTCTCTTGACTAAAAAGAAGGGGAATGTAAGTATCACACTTTCAAACCTCAAACAATACTACAAAGCAACAATACTAAAAACTGCATGGTACTGGAACAAAACAGTCACACAGACCAATGGAATAGAATAGAAAGCCCAGAAATAAACCCAGGGGCTTATGAACAACTAATCTTTGACAAAGGAGCAAAAAATATGCAGTGGAATAAAGACAGCTTGTTCAATAAATGGTGCTGGTCAAACTGCACTGCTACATGCAAAAGAATGAAACTAGAATACTGCCTTTCACCATGCACAAAAATCAACTCAAAATGGATTAAGGACTTAGACATAAGACCTGAAACCATAAAATATCTAGAAGAAAAAGTAGGCAAAACTATATATGATATACACCTCAGTAACATCTTTAAAGACACAGCACCCAAAGCCGAGATAGTGAAAGAAAAGATAAACAGCTGGGACTACATCAAACTTAAAAGCTTCTGTACAGCAAAAGACAAGCTAACCAAAACAAAGCGACAACCCACAGACTGGGGGAAAATCTTTGCACACAACACTACTGACAAGGGACTTATTACAAAGATCCACAAAGAGCTAACCAAACTAAACCAAAACAAAGTAAACAACCCAGTCAAAAAATGGGCAGAGGAGCTAAAAAGACATTTCTCCAAAGAGGAAATGCAGATGGCCAACAGGCACATGAAAAAGTGCTCAGCTTCTCTTGTCATCAGAGAAATGCAAATCAAAACCACTATGACATACCACCTCACACCAGTGAGAATGGCACACATCAAAAAAATTAGCAACAACAACTGTTGGCAAGGATGTGGAGAAAAAGGAACTCTACTACACTGCTGGTGGGAATGCAAGCTGGTCCAACCACTACAGAAAGCAGTGTGGTAGTTCCTCAAACTACTAAAAATGGAACTCCCATAGGACCCAGCAAGCCCGCTCCTGGAATATACCCAAGAGACACAAAAACGCTGATTCAAAAGAATACCTGCACCCCTATGTTTATTGCAGCGCTCTTTACAATAGGGAAGACCTGGAAACCACCTAAATGCCCAAAAACAGATGATTGGATCAAGAAGACGTGGTACAAATACATGATGGAATACTATTCAGCAATCAGAAAAGATAAACTAGAGTCATTCATAGGAACATGGATGGAGCTGGAAGGGATTATGCTCAGCGAAATAAGTCAGAAGGCAAAAGAAAAATACCAGATGGTTTGTTTCCCCCCCTAGGAGGAATATAAGGGAAACAAATAAACGACCAAGGAAAAGAACAACAACAATAATAATAATAAACAAAAATAAAGCCAAGGACAAATAGGGGACACTTGGTGGGAGGTGGGGTAGAGGGCAGAAAGAGCATAAGGGACTGAGGTGATGGTGCACTGGTGAAATGGTGGCGGGAAATGCATGGGGATCACAATGGATGTCAAATATATATAAATAAATAAATATAAATAAATAAAAATTTTAAAAATATATGTATCATGTCATTTACTGAAATAACCCTGGATCTGGTTGTTGTTTTTTATGTTTATTGTTTTGTTTTGTGGTTGGTGGGAGGAAGGGACAGATAACAATTTTAGTTTTAACTGCTGAAGTTGATATGCCCCTTTGATACCCAAGTAGAGTTACTGATATAAGGGAGTTAGTTACCAAATCTAGAGCAAATTCCAGAAGGTAATGGCAATTCTAAATGAGAGAGATTTACCTGCCTGAGAAAAGGAAATGGTCTACCTTGTTTTCCTACTGCTTCTTTCTCTACTTTCTTCCAAGTCAAACTATTTAAAGGGGTTAAATATACCTGCTGACTTTACTTTCATACTATCATTCTGACCTTTTTCCTCCTACTACTTGGCGGTTCTTCCTACTCCATGAAAATTATTGTTCAATGGCTACGAAGATTTCTATTTGTCAAAATCAGTGGCCTTTTCCTTTCCCTTCATAGCCCCTTTGAAGTACGAGACACTGCCAGTCTTTACCATTCTTAAAACTCCTGTTTTGACTCCTATCATTGCCATATTCTGAGTCTCTTCTTTGCTCTCTGCTCTTTTTCCTATCTCTTTACCTGTCTTCTGTCTACCTTTTGTCACATAAGTATGAGTACATCCCACAAAATGTTCAGAATCAAAATTTTTAAATTCCAATTATTAAAGAATCCTATACTCATAGTCTTACTGTCAACTCTAATCATTATGGTATTATTATTAGTTCAGAAAAACAGTTCTAGGAGTTACCCAAATTTTGCAAAGTTCACTAGATGGACTTATATTCTAAGAAACATACTTGCTTCCTATATTCCTAAATTATAGACATGAGGAAGGGAAGGACCTAGATATTGATGTCATTAAACATTATATGTAAAATAATGTCTATTTTAACAACAATACAAAAGAACTCAAGTTACAACAAATATCATTAACCACAGTTCATTGGCTTGTGACTCATATCAGATTTCATGTGAAATAGCTCAAATTTCAGGGTAATACGATTCCATGTAATGACAGGAATAATCACTTAAAAGGATAATATAAAGACTTGATATAAATCGACTGTAATCACTAACTATAGTACTAATTAAGACAACCAGTCAGTTTAATAAGAATAAAGATACTATGGGGGAATATTTATGCTGTTTATTAACTGGATGCTTGCCTATTGAATCACTTCTATTATGGGTCAAATAGAAGTCCCTACTTAAATAAGAAAATATGTATTTTATTAAATTCTCAGTATACTTGTGATACCAAGAATTCTGAGGTCCCAAATCCTTTGAGAATATGTTTTTCAGAATGTCTTGTCTTCCAGGTTGTCTTCTACTTCGGCAAAACCTAAGATTTGGCCTCATTTATCTCTACAGTATTTGATAAGTGAACCACTGTAAATGAGGTAAGATAATCTATCAAGTATGTTTAGAAATTGAAGTTTTCTAAATTATTTCAGAATAAACCTTTTTTGTATTTGTTTTTATTCTGTTTTCATTGTTGACTACCAACTGGTCCATAAGATCTTGAGAACAATTTTTTTTTTTTTGGTCTATATGGTATACTCCAGATCCTGGAATATATTCTTCTGTGCCAGACATAATGAAGCCACTCAAGAAATAGTCATTAAATTGAATTCTTATCCCTGGAACAAATAAATGGTATCCAAGTAGGATAGGGTCTAAATTATTGGGCTCTCTTTGAAGTGGAAAATTTGTTTCAGAAGTCAACTAGGTAAAGAACTACACTTGTTCTCCTGGGATGACTTTTGAAATGAAAGCTGACCACAAAGGAGATCACTATGACAGACCTTAGCTCTGTTGGATTTAATCACCTATGAAAGATCTTTCCCTGTTGTGCATGTCAGGAGGCTTATAAATTGGATGCAGGCAACTCGATTGATTTCAAAAGTCAGCTCTCTCTGAAGGAATTGGAAAGAATGGTTTCATAATTCCTATAGTAAAAGGAGCTGCCACAGTAAAATAGCAGCAATTGGGGTTAGGTAGGCCCCCTCTTCCATGCTGATTCCCCAGTATTTTTGTTTCTTAGTTTTGTTAAAATAAAATCCAAGTTATGGTTTCATAATTTCCCAGTCATTGGTCCTAAAATGAAGTTACTACAGTCCTCAACCTGGAAGGACTCCACTAGCTGCATAGCAAACCTTTGTCCAAGATTCAAACCAAACTGAATGTTTGAGGGTTTGGGTTGTTTTGAGTTTTCTAAATTTCAAGCTTAAATTTTCATGAACCTTATTGCACTTCCTGATCTTTTCTGGGAGATAGAGTGGAAAAACTGACCTCTTCAGTGCCAGTGTTAGAAGCAGTCCTCCAACTGCTGTGCCTAACTGCATGAAGAGAACAGGGGCCTGCAGAGGAACAGTAACATGGTCAACTCTGGAACTATTTTCTAAAATTCTTTCTGACAGTTTCTTCTACATTCTGTTCTCCTAACACATATCACTTAATTAAAAGATTCAGTGGCATAACTAGAGGGCAATGTTCCTAAAAACCATAGCATAATGAAAAAGAGCAAGCCAGCAATTTCAGTTCAGCAATTAAATAGCTATTACCTATCATAGCAATAATAACTAAGAATTAAGCATGGCAATCTCCTCGATGCCTTCTTAGGAAAAAAAAAAGATTAATAGGAAGAGGAAGACCCATATTTAAGACTTTGGATTTACAAGATTCCTGAATTCTACATGGGGACATGTAGAATAGAGTGGAATTATATGAAGAGAAGAAGCTGCATGAGAAATAAAACGAATAGGAGAAATATGACTTCATGGCAGAACCATCTGGTGTGATGAAGACAATGCAAGCCTTGAATCAGACAGACAGGCATTCTCAGTAAGTGTGCTGAAGTCTATTCCTGACTTGGGTGAATGCCAATTCAGAGACCAATTCTCTCAATGAGATCTCCAGAGGATATGGATGGTCGTGTCAAGAGGGAGTTTTAATGAAAACTGACCCACTAAAATCAAGGAGGAAAAGGTAAACTATGGTCACAGTATTACTAGCACTGTCTCATTTTTCGTCACTGTGACGGGTAAGTTGCTTATACAGAAATCCACACCGTGGCTAAATACAAAGTTAAATGCATCTGAAGCAGCTGGCATGACCTTTTGCTTAAAAAACACCATTTTGACCTAATCATAGTCTCTCTTATAGGAAAAGTAAAGGGAATCATATGCAAGCAAGCCAAATTCTGAACAAGACGCTCCACTAACTATGTTTAACACTCTTATCTTGGAAGTACTCCTAGCAGAATCCCCATAACTAAATATAACTGGACATTTTTCTAAACAACTTAAGTAAGGCAAGTTTGGTCCATTAAATTCAAATTTTTACCTTCTTCCCACTACCAATATTTGGAGACTAAAGTTACCTTCATTTAAATCTTTGTAAATACTATCTTAAGCAATACGAACTGTAACTACTCTGAAGAAGAGCATACTCAAACAGCACTAACCATAGGGAAATCATCAGATGTGGAGTCCCAGGGTCACGACAAAAGGGAAACGGTTAGTCACAGGCAAAACAGGAATGTTGAAAATCAAGGAAGTAGATCAAATTATGGGTGAGGGGGGAAAGCAGTCTCAATTTGAAGCTGTAGAATCAGCGAGAATCAGTAACAGGATAACCAAGGATGAAACACACTATGTGAGTTTATAAATTGTCTTTTTGAAAACTACCCCTCCATTAAAGAATATTCCTCATATAAATTCTGATATAATTGAAGCAGTAGAGGTGAGTTCTTTTGTTTTTAGCCCTTTGTTTTTCTATAAAAAGGGACAATATACAAATTCAGAAGATAAACACAAAGAAAGTGTTACTATTTCTTATCACCCTACTTCCCAGAAATAACACTGTTGATACTTTAATGTATAATCTTTGAGATACACACAAATGAAAATTATATTCAGTGTTTCTAAAAGGTAATCTAAAATGATTTTGTAGCTTTCTTTCTCTAAATATTAAAAATATCTTGCCATGTACACAAATATATACCTACATCATCATTCTTACTGACCATAAAGTATTTTTATAGCAAAAGTTATTTAGCCAATCCCTTGTTTATGATAATTTAAACAGTTTCTAATTAATTTTTTGTATATATCTCCTGATTATACATATTTTCTGATTACTTCCTTAGAAAAAAATTCCAGACATGGAATTACTTGGTAAAAGATACATATGTTGGTACAGAGTTTTAAATTACTTCCTAGAAAGGCTTTATCAATATATACTTCCAGTAGCAGCATATGAAAGTCATTATTTACCCATATCTTACAGTTCTATGTTTCATTATTCAAAATCATGAACAACTTAATAGAAAAATGATAAGAACTTATTGGAGTTGTATTTTTTATGATTGTAATGGTATGGTGTTTTCAGTTTTGCCATACACAAATCAGATTTGAATACTCATAAGTTACAAATATATTGTTTATAGTATGTCTTTGGGACTACATATAATATGATATTTTCCTATCATAAGAGTACCTAACCACTTTCTTGCATTTTTTCCAGTCCTTTTATACTTTTTTTTCATAATTTAAAATATTTACTTACAGCTGGACTGCATTTTACTATAAAGACTAATAGAGTTGTAACTTTTACCCCCAAATGGTTAGTGCATATTCTCAATACCAGTCATTGAAAATAAAACAATGTTTCCTCACTGATTTGAAAGTATTATTTGGCTTACAGTCATTGAAAATAAAACAATGTTTCCTCACTGATTTGAAAGTATTATTTGGCTTACAGTAAATGCTAATAAAATATTTGGGTATATTTCTGAGTATTCTATTAAATTTATTTATCCATCTATACCTGGTTCTGCATGTACCATACTATTGTATTATAGTTTTCATAAAAAATAAAATTTATTATCTGGAAGTAAGGCCCTATTTATAACTCTTTTCCTCAAAGGTATAGGTTATTTTCTCAGGTGATCACACATTTTTTTATTATGATTTGAATTAAAACTATGTTACGGTTTTTAATCTATTTTTTAAAAAATTTATTTATGCATACAAGAGCTCGGATACAGGCCAGAGAGTGGCCGGAGGTGAGAGGATTCACCAGAGACAGAATGGGAAGCAGAACAGGCAGACTGCCTGAAAAACACTGCTGAGGGGAGCAGTTGGCGAGGCAGGAGAGGTCTGCTATGCCATGTGGGTCCCCACCCTGGCCAGGGGCAGGAATCGAACTCGTGCTGCAGTGGCTGCAGTTTGCTCCATAGTGCGTTGCTTAACCCACTGAACCACCAGGGAGACCCAGGTTTTTAATCTTGAAATAATCAATATTGTTATATCTTCTCACTCCATGTATTTATCTTCTCTTAAACTTCTGAGTAAAATTGTTTAATTCCTTTTAAAGTTAACTTGTCTTTTAAGTCTCTGAAAAGTTTTTTTTTCAAGTATTCTATAGGTACAATATATATTGTATGTATTCTATTTCATCACTCTGACAAATGGGATCTTGTTTTCTGTGCAGCTATTCCCAGTCTGTAGAAATGTCAGGTGCACCCAAACTACCTTCAAATTCAATGATTCACTAGAAGTGCTGATAATACTCAGAAATTGTTTATCCACCTATACCTGGATACAACCTCATAAGTTGTTGTGCCCATGGTTGTGATTTATTACAGTGAAAGAACTAGAGAGATTAAATACAACAAGAGAAAAAAAGCATATGGGGCACAGTCCAGAGGAAACCAGACTTACACCTTCAGATATTCCCTCCCAGTGGAGTTACATGTGACACATGTCATTCATCCAGTAACAATATGTGACTACATAATGCAATGAGTTGTCAACCAGGGAAGTTCTCCCAAGCTAGAAGATCCTGAGGTTTTATTGGGGGTCATTTATGTAGGTATACAGCACTTCCACTGACAGACCTCATTATTCAAACTCCAAGCCCCAGAAAGAAAACAGCTGTTCACCCTAAATCACGTTGTTAGCATAAACTATCTGCACAAACTGGTACAACATGGCTCAAGGCCTCAGCATGAAAAAACATTCTTATTAGACAGAATACTCCAAGAGCTCAACTCCCAGGAGCCAGCCAAAGGCCAGTCCTGAAAAATGGGCCTTTCTTGGGAACATGCTGGGATTGAGCAACCCAGGCCTGCTGAGTTAACTCTTTCTTGTATAACAGGAAGACTAATGATTTTATATATTGACTTTGGCCCAGCTATCATGAACTTATTTGTTTCCAATTATATTTTGTTGATTTTTGTAGCTAGACATTCACATTATCTTGAACAATGACAATTTGTCTCCTCCATTCTGTTAAATATAAGAATATGTTGTTTCTTGTTATTAGTACACTTGCTGGAATTTTCACAATAATGAATAATACTGATAACAGTATGTTTCCAATCCTGATTCTTGACAATATTTGAAATATTTGAATGTTAAATATTATAATGGGTGTTGGTTCCTTAAAAAAATATTTTCATGTTATTTCCAACTTATTAAGGATTTTTTTTTCCATGATGGTAGTATTATTTAATCAAAATGCTTTTGGGGCATCAGTAAAGATGATAGATAATACTTAGGCAACTCATAGAAATAAAGTGTGAGCTAAGAATTTTATATCCAATGAAATAGTTCTTTAATGATAAATGGTACCATAAATTAATAAATAATACATGAAAATTCAGAAAATAATGTTCCTACAGCCCTTATCAAGGAACTTATCAAATAGGCTTTCTACAATCAAAGTGATTAGAAAAACATCAACACAATTCTAGTAAAAAACATTAATTATATAATTACTTGAAAAACTAAGAGTAAATGAGTCCTAAAAGGAGAGAAACCAGCATGCAATGGTTACTTGCTTAGATAACAGCCAACTCTTAAATACCTACAAAAAGCAGAATGAGCATATGTAGGGAAGTAATCACATTGGTAGTAGAAGTATTGGTAGTATAATAATATCATGATTGTTAGATTGTTGATGTTATTTAAAGATAAATGAGTAATTATTAGAGGTAGTCTAATAGCAGGTACTAGAATTTCCATGGTGGGTAGAGAAGATCTATTATACAAAAGAGATTAAGTTAAAAATCTAGAGTTGAATTTAAACTGAAAGGAAGAGTGTGATTCATCGGATATTTTATTTAATATATTGTTTCTGCTTATTCTATCCTCTAAAGAGTCTTAGACAAAAATGATCAATACTGTAACAATGAATATCTCTGCTACTCACCTGGGGCACTGAATTACAATTCTTACTTCAAAACTTCTTGAAGAAATGACAAATTCCAGGTCTGGAAAAAGAAATGTAGAACCTGGAATATCATGTCATGTCAGATAGCAGGAAAACTATCAAAGATTCAAGAACAAATGTAAAAAAAAAGCTCCCACTGCCAAAGATGGGACACTCTGAGCTTCAAGTTGGGTAAGAATCACAATTGATTGAAAAACAGCAGTATATTTAAATCCATCCATTCATACTGATACTAAAAGAAAGCAAATGATCACTCTTGAAGATGAGAGGGAACCAATTTATTATTTTGAATACTGAGGATCATTTATTCTACATTTTTATATGTACTCTGCAGCTAGGTTACACAATATTAGATAAGGGGATGTATCACCTATAAAAGTATTCTAACTAATAAATGACAAAATTAGAATTTGAATATCACTGTTCTCCAACACCCAAAAACTGAGCATCAGCACCTGATAATAACACAAATTATGTGCCTCACTTATAGGCTTGCCAAAGGAATGAAACATGAGTCATTAAATCTCTGGATTCTACTACCAATTTGTATGAAATATGGATGTCAAATAAATATGCTGAATTTCACCATGAAATTCACCATATAAAATCAGCAATATCTTGTGGAAAATTCTACAGATCAAATCTTTTGAGTTAATCAACAAATAAACCTTAAGAAAATGTTAAAGTCGAAAACTATACATTAAAATAAAAGATATTACATATTATTTTAATGGCCAAGACTAAATTATGGTGTATAAGCATGCACACATAAGTACTCAAAATATGAAGAAATACAAAGAACTAGCTACTATAAAAACAGCAAGAGTGATTACTTTTGGTGACTAAAAAGGCCTTGAGATTGAAAGTGGGCACTAGGGTCTGTGGAGTATATGGAAAAGCTATTTCCTTACCTGGGTGCTGATATTCTATCTATAATAATTCATTAAGCTATATATTTTGGGGGCTTTTCCTTCTATTTGGATATTATTTAACAATAAAATGGCAAAAATCTCCACTACTTGATATTTGCAATGATATTTTATTGGTCAAATATGAAATGCTTTATTATAAAGTACTTAAGAGAATGTTGCTGTCATGTTTTAAAATAACATATATATAAACTATATAAAGGTATAACTTCTATTTGTATGATGTCATACTTAACAAAATGGCATAAATTATTCATGCTGGTGTGACAGTCTGAATTAATAAACCATAAGGTAAACTTTTACTAAAGGAGGATAAGCCTATATGATTCTTTTTAATAAGATTTATTGAGTGTCTACTATTTGCTTGATTTTCCTTTTCTGAATGAATATTTGGGATCACAAGAAATAGACGACTAACAATGATCAAATAAAATTTATCAAAATCATTTATCTTAAGCCATTTTTCCTTTGTAAAAGTACAAGCATGTTCGTATAGCTTTCCTTCTATCTATATTTAAGTCATATTCATAAAAGCTGATTCACAAGCAATTTCACACCCTTAAAATAGATTTTCCACCTGTCCACCATTCAGTAGTGACAGTTAAAGACCACTGACAAAACTAAACTACCAACACAATATCCATGCACCTAATTTCCTTACTAATAGAATTTCAGTGCTCTTTGGGGGCCCTAGTGGATACAGTTAAAAATGATTTCCTGGTTTCCTTTGCAACAGAGGTAATTATGTAAGAGATAAGTAGGCAGATGTCACTTTGTGGGGCTTTGAACATACACGTATCCTTTGCCAAACCCTGCCCCCTTCCACCTCCTTCCAGCTAGGAGTACACTAATGACCACAGCTGCAGCAATTAGTATGGTGACTGTAGACAGTATCCAGTATAGAGTGAGGGCAAGATTAAAGAACCTAGTTTCTGGTAACACCATGGAACCACCACACCAACCCTGTTCTGATTATTCTAGAGTCTGGTTCACAATGGGAAAACTTAATCTCCCAATTTTCTTAAGTGTCTCCATTGCATACCTTTATAATTCAGCTAATTATTAAGCAAAACAATAATCTCTTTAATCATTATCAGCATTAACAGTGCCTGTCAGCAATAAAAACAACACATACAGACACCACTTTAAATAATTCTAAGTTGCAAAAAGCAACAAAAAGAATATAATTCTCAGTGGTGAAAATGATACTTCATACCCCCTTCCACATTAAAAAAGAGTTGCTAGGACTTAATAGCCTAATAATCAAATTTGATGATTTGAAAGGAAAATAAAATCAAAATACATAAAGGTAGTGTCCATCATCGTGGTTTGTCTTCTAGAACTGTCTATGGAATGTCATTGGCAACAGCAGCAGCAGGAGCAAAAACATTTATTAGCTATCTGAATAACTGCAAATATTACAGAGGTAAGAACTGTTTGAATAAATCTGACAGCATGATCTCTGTTTCTTAGGAACATTCAGATATGCAAGTCACAACATGCAAAGAACTTCAAAGACGTGATGATTGCCATCAACAAGAAAAACATACTTCTGGGCAACTACCCGGACACATCATTTCTTTCCATCATTGGCAAGACCTTGGCTAGAATTCTTTTGGATCAGCTACTGCTCAATGATGGCAACTGTGTACTCCCAGAATAACTGTGGCTTTAAACCACAGGGTAACTGACATAATCTTTGCTCTATGTCAAAAGTAAGAAAAATGCATAAAAACAGCCTGAATATTACTAAATTCATTGACAGCACTGAAACTTTTGATGTTGTCTGTAAACCTTAACTATAAATTACTATGGAGTTTTGATGCCTCTAGTTTGTAAGGACCTATGAAGCCAGTGGGGTTGTGCATATTAGCTAATTAATCAAGTCATTTAAATAGTTACTACATAACCTGCACTGTGTTAGACAGTTATTTGCATAACTGTCTATATAATGACTCTCCCATAGAATATAAACCTCATACAGAAAAGCCTACCTTGATTCTCCACTGCCTCACATAGTTCCTACTTCATATTATTAGATGTGCAATAACCATTGGTTGAATGAATCACAATATACAGAAGAATTACAAGACATAATCCTGCCATTTGCCCACTGGGTAGTCAAAACACAAAATATTTACTATCTAGCTTAATTTTCACAGTTCCCACTGCCTATTAGTGCTTGCCTATAGTATTTTGGCAGTGATGAAAATGTCCTATATATGCAATGTCCAGTATCACAGTCACTAGCCTTATGTGGCAACTGAGCAGCTGGAATGTGACTAGTGACCCACACTACATTAGCCTACCCTCATTTTATCCTACACGGCCTTATTAAAATTTCCATTAAGGATTTCTCAGAGTTTGAAGAATGTGGAATCCTAATTTATGCTTTTCCATTAAAATATTCCTCTCCCCCCCAAAGAAACAGCCCCCAAATATACAATTTTTTTTTAAAATCTAAGAAACATGGTGCTGTGATTTTGTTTTTCGACTCTGCTGGCTTATGTAGGTACTAAGACTTGTTTTTGCAGTTGCTGAATAAGCAGGATAGGTGAGGGGTGTGGAGGGGCCCATTAATTTCTGCAAATATGTTGGAAGCGGAAGTGAACTGTTTGTGACGTGTCTGTTTCAGCACTGCCAATATCCCTGCACTCCAAGGCTCCAGATCTGAGACTGCAGTCTGCATTGTCAGTGCACTTCAAAGGTCAGCACCAGACCGTCTACAGCACTTTCCCTGTTCTCCTTACTGGGGACCTGGTTTGTGCGGGAGCACCCCAGCAACTCTGTATGTGTGGCCCCTCATTCGAGAGTATGCACTTTCACAGTTTCCACTGTGCCCTCCACAGTGCCTCACTTTGCCAGCAACCCTGCCCTCTCTATCCCTTGCCACACCATCCTGTTCAGTGAAATGGGACTGTTTCTGAGTCTCCTCTGTGCAGGATGTTGTTATCTGCAGAGTGGTGTTTCAGTTTTATCCCAAAGTACAGGACTCCCTTGGCATAGTGTCCCTCTGGCTAATTGTTAGGTTAGCGCAAAGTAAGAAAACTCCTCTATCACCATTTTGATGACACTCTTAATGTATGTAAGAAACAAGTATTTTTCAGATAGGATGATAATATATTACAAATGCTATAAAAGCTCAGAAAAAGGAACTTAGTTACAATAGAAAAAACTGCAAGATGGGCCTTAAAGGATATTTTAGATTTAGATGAGTCAACATATACAATTTCAAAAGCAGAAAATAGCAGGAACAAAATTATGATGGCAGAAGAGCACACCATCCATACACAGTATGAAAAGACTGACATGCAGCACCAAGAGCAAGATGCTCCCATCTGTCCAAGTCTCTCCCACAAACAGAAGAAAATGAAGTAGAACAAATGAATTTCATATTCATCCTACAGGGTGGAAACCACTGTATTTCAAAATATTTTGACTCTAGAGTTCTCAATGTGATAATCAGAAATGTCTGAGAACTGAAGACAGCCTTGAGAGTACAAGCAAAATTCCTAACATGTGCGACAATGAAGAGTCAACACAATATTTACCATAAAGGTGAAGAAACCTGAAATTATGAATCAATGTATACAATATAACGATCCCTTTTGGTAACCCAATGTTGAAAGTTATCATCAGATTGTTATTTTGGAAACCAGCTATCAGATGACTCCGAAATTGCTAAGAATCAAAACAATATCCAAAAATCATCTTTGCAAGGCAAGTGAAAAATTTGACCACAAGCATAATCTCAACATGTTCATGTAACTCTTGACATTGCCTAAACCTTGATTTGTGGCACTAAGGTTTAAAAATAATTCTCAAAATATTTGTCTAAACTCTAAAAATTGGTGATAATTCACTTGAACTGAATCTTCATATGGTTCTTTAAACAATTTTATTAATTCTGCTTATATGACACTAGTAACATATCATCCAGTAATGAGACTCAGAAACAACCAGTTCACTAATTTTCTTAGAGATGAATTCAAATATTTATACAATTAACTGAAAAGAAGGAAAAATTTCAAGACAAGCCCATAATTCAAATATATGTTATAAAAATATAAATATTTGAATGATAGATTTTAAAGTAATATTAAATTTAAATACTTACATGCTTAATTTAAATATTTAAATGTTTAGTTTAAATATTTAAATTGCAATGGTGGGACACAAAACCCAAGGGTACTGATATTTCTACTGACCTCACCTCCTTACTCACTGGACTAATTCCAGTAGCCCATCACTAGTTCTCCCTGTATTTTCCACCAAATCATACCACGAACCCACTGCATTGTGCATGGTGAGAAGCTATCTTATACATCCCTGCATTGGAACGAAACTGAAGAACTGTACTGCCTCCTCAACTTTGGACTGTGCCCTAAATTCATGAAGACTCCCTAATCACTCCCTACAATTCTGGAAGGTATAACCTAGAATCTCCTCTGATCCCTCAAATTAAAGACAGACTCAAGTGGATTTTTTCCCCAAAAGACTGGAGTCAACTCATCAACCAGATTCAAACTCTCTCACAAGAATAGCCATCCAATTCCACAGCTGAATTATAAGTGACCTAAATATCCACTAGAAGGTATATTTCCTTACCATCTAATTACAACCCCTTTTAAGGAAGTAGTAGGACACACATATCTAATAGACTGTGCATGACTGCTTTTTTTTTCTTTTGTCAGAGTTGAGCTAGATGGAATTGTATGTATGATCCACAAAACCTAAAATACTTGCAATCTGACTTTTCGTGTAGAACTGAGATAAGAATAATTAGATCAAGCAGCAAATTAGAGAGTCCCAAAATAAATATGTACTTTCAACCATTTAATTCTTGACAAAGGCACCTAAGCAACATAAATGGGAGAAGGAAAATCTCTTCAACAAATGGTGCCTAGACAGTGGCATATCCTTTTGCAAAAAAGGAACTTAAGGCTGACCTCATATTCATGCCATACACAAAACCCAAATCTGAAATGTTCATAGACCTTGATGTGAAAGTTAAAGTAAAATAGGCTTTTTTAAAGGAAATATAGAGGGATATCTTCATGTCTTAGAGGGAAGAAAAGATCTCTTAGAACACAGAAATAGTAACAATTAATCAAAGAGTGAAAAATAAGGCTTTACCAAAATTAAATAGTTCTGTTCATCAAAACATTGTTATAAAATGAATAGTATGGAAGTGACTGAGAAATCATTAAAGTTAAAAAAGGAAATGTACAAAGCAAAGGATATCTCATTAGGAGAATATAACCTATTCATGTCTCTGATGCCGACCACTGAGTAACTCGAATTTGCAATTGCAGAAATCACCTGAACCAGTATCCTGACCCCCAGAATTGGGGAATTTGGAGAGAATAGTACCAAGTCTTCTCAAAAAGACTGACAGATGCTATCTAAACTTGGTCTCAAAGAAGACAATCTATTAATTTGCATTAATATGCAAACATTTCCTCCCTTTCCATGTTCTTTCCCCTATGAAATGATTCTATTAGTTTAGCTGTAGGAGGCAGTTCTGCTTACATAAATTTTGTATTTTTCCCACAATGGAGCATTTACCTTGCTATGGGTTGCTCCCAATTGCAATCCCCTAAAGACCTCAAAGAGTCTTTTATATTCATAGATTTAAGTTCTGAATCATAGCTGGGTAGCTCTTTAGTAACAGTCATAAGACAATAATAATACACATGCATACACATACACACACACAAAGTATATCAAAGGACTAGTATTCAGGATATATACAGAACTCTTACATCTCAATAATAAAAAGAAACATCCCTTCCCTGAGAAAGAACAAAAGATTTAAATAAGGCATTTCATGAAGGATAAATATGGATAGTAAGTACAAGAAAAGAAAAAGTGTTCCATCATCACTTAGCAGGGAAATTAAAACTACAATGAGATTCATCTACCAATATTGCTAAAATAAGGAAACTGACATCAAATGTTGGTGAGAAAGATGTGGTGCAACCAAGGCTCTACTGCAGTCTTGTTTGAAGTGTAAAATGTTATAATCACTTTGGAAAACAACCTGGAAATTTCTTTAAAAATTTAAACATATATCTAGCCTATGATCCAGAAATTCCCAAGATAAATAAAAATACTAACCCACAAAGACTTGTATAGAATGTTCATAGAAGCATTATTCATAACAAAAAATCTGGCTACAACATAAGAGTCCCTCAATAGAAGAATGAGAACCAACTATGGCATTTTCATACAATAGTAAAAACTTTAAAATAGCTACTTATTCATACAATATAGATGGATGTCAAATCTGCTAAGTGAAAGAAATCTTTCATTTGGTGTACCAATGTATGTAATTGTTGGAAATGCATTAAAAGGGTAAGATGGTTAATGGAGGAACAGAAATACAGGTTATAAAACAAGTATATTAAAATGTTAACAGTAGAATGTAGGTTCAGGTATTTAGGTTGGTCACTGTATAAATTAGTAGGTTATATAAATTTAAGAAGCAATTCTAAGTTTTTTCTATCTTTTGACAATATAAATGAACAATCTTGGAGTTTAGACTCACAAAACTATCCATTAAGAAACACACAGATCTTAGTAAACCAATGAACATTCCCCATTTGATTTGCAATGAATTTACTGGGATTACGAAAGCAAAGATATGTTAACTGGAGATAAGTTTGATAGAGTGATTTACAAATATGTGGTGTTAGTAGTAGCTCTTCAGAAAAATGAAGATCATATTTGAAATAAACCATTTGTCTTTCCAAGGTTTTCTGAACCACCCAAGCCCTTCTGGCAATAGTTTTACATTTTCAAAGTTTCTGTCTACCACTTGGGGACACTTAATTTTCAGCATCAATGGAAAAGAAATCTACTATGCTCCATTGCACATCAGAGTAACCAATGTTTTTTTTTTTTTTAAAGAAGTTATCATTAAAAAAATTGGAAACTATCTCCATAATTAAATGGTTATGGGAAACCCTCTTAATGTTCAGCGGCAATGACAACTTAAGCAAAATAAAGGAAAACATTAACTTTTGTTAACTGTCAAAATGGTTTGAATTAGGCCTCATTTTGGGGTGAAGATCAGCCAAACCAATCCATTTAATAGAAATTTAAAACAAAATACATAATTATTAATATTTATTACACTTCCAGAACAGCAGCTAAGAAAAAGAAAATTTAAAAAGGTTGCCATCAACAATAACTTAGAGATTAAACAGTCACCTCCAACATAGGTTCAAACCCTGGGAAACAAACCAGGGCACATCTAACAACATTAAAAAGATGAAGAAGCTCTAAGAGAAAAAATGTCAAAGGATTTTAGAGTCATTTATAAATGCACTCTCAGAAAACGTAAGATTTTAACAGTCCTCAAGAGAATCAACTGATAACTATCCCCATCCCTGACAAGATATATTTATAGAAATCAGAATATTAAATAGTATTAAGAACTTGAAATATGGTCCTGTAACAAGAGAGTTAGTAAGGAAATAATATGAAATACATATAAATTCCAGGTGTTGAAGATGGATTCAAATTCCCTTATAGAGAGTTTTCACAGAAGAGTGAACTTCCAATAATATAGCAGACTACTTATATAGGGAATACCTACCTCTCAATAAAAAGTACCTTAAAATGCTAGAATAGAACATCTTTTATAAAGTTTGGCTGAACTGGTGGTAAATTAAGGGAAACCTTAGGAGGTTATAAAAGAGAAAGTCCAATAATCCACAGGAGTTAACAAGGATTAGAGGCAGTACTTTCTCTGAAAGAATCTGTGAATTCCTGGTAGCAAAGCTTCTGGTTTTAATGATCTATATGTCCTGGGACAGAAGACAAAAGTTAAGATCCATGCACAATGAAAGGTCAGAGCAAAAACTTCCACACAGTTCTGGGACCACCCCTCCCCCCAATAAAGAAGAATACTAGAAAAAATCCTGTAGAAGGATTGGGGTTGGTCTGGGATAGAGGGGTAAGAAAATACTATCCTGAGAATTCCTAATAATGGCATTCTCAGTCTGGCATTTGCATTTTTTATAAACAACTTAGAATTAAACACTAGATACTCTACTATCAGAATTGTAGCACTTAGAAAGAATGGTAAGAACTTGAAATAAAAGGAAATGTATAGCCTTAAGTGCTTATTTTTAAGTCTCAATATTAATGTTATTCCTAATAAAAAATGAGAAAAAGTAGAAATTAGATAGACAATAAAGACAAAAGTTAAGTTTTTGAAAAGGCTATCAAAATTGACAAGCCTCTAGCATGCCTAATCAAAAAAGAGGGACAGAGGAAAGACAAACTAAGTGACAACAATAATTACAACGAAATACAACTACAGATGGAGGAAGTTTTAAATTATTTTGAAGGAAATATTATTAATTTTATACTACCAAATTGGGAAAATGTAAGTAAAATGGATAAATTCAGTAACTTAAATAACTAAAACTAAAAAAGAATGAGAAGCTGAATGTTCCTGTAACTACTGATGAAAGAGAATCAATGATTTAAAATAAATCCCACCAGGTAAACACCAAACTAAATTGTTTTGCTGGAGAGAAAAGGCATACACCTTGCTCACTAGTTCATTTTATGAAGCTAGGACATCTTAATCACAAACCAGACAGGCAATATTGGGGAGAACACAGTTTAATCTCATTCATAATAATAAATGGAAAATGTATTAAATTAAATACTGCCAAAGTGGATCCAATAACACTTTTAAAGGGTCTGTTTTATGAACACATGGTTGGTTTAATAAGAGAAAATTCTGCTTACATACTAAAGACTAGGAAAAAAATGATATAATTGTCTCCATAAATGAAGAAAAGATTTTCAATAAGATTAAACAATTGATGATATTTTAGTAGTTGAGAAATTGCAGAGAATGTCTTGCAAATTATAAGTATCTATAAAAATCCTGGAGCAAATGTCATGTTCAATTGTAAAACATCAAAACCTTCTTGTAAAACCAGTAACACTTCAAAGATATCTTGCATCCTTTGCAAACATTCACTGGAGACTTTGGTTTGTACATACACATAAATACACATAAATACAAAAGGTTTTTAAAGAAGAAATAAAATGTCATTATTCTATTATTCATATCAAATGTTTTCGTGAAATATCCCCAAGAGTTAACACAATTACAAATATTTGGAATTAATAAGAATTTGGAACTTTTTCTGTATATAAGCACACTCCACAAAAACCAGTCTTTGTACAAAAGAGTTGTAATATTGGGAAAGGTCAATTTTTAAGATATCACTTATAATTAAAAATGAGTTTAATTAAATTAAAAATATAATTCCCAAAAAATATGCAAGGTCTTCATGAAAACAACTTTTTTATTAAAACATTAAATAAAATCTAAATAAACATGAAAAATTAACATGTTAACAGGTAAGAAAATAAAGGTGGTAATTCCCCTCCAGAATTAATCTACTAAACCACTGCAATTCCCTTCAAATATCCACCAAGATTTCTCACAGAACTAGAAAAGCTAATTTTAAAATTTATACAGAAAATAAATGGACCAAAATGCTGTCAAGAAGTGCTATAGAAGAACTAGTAGGTGAGTAGGGGCCTGGGAAATCTGATCTACTAGATAAAAAGTTATTTTAAAGTTATAATAATTAAGACTTTATATCTGGAAGTAGACAGAGTTCAAGTAGAGACCCCCTTCACATACACATTATCTATACAAATCTGAACTAACACAAAGATGATACCATAGGTTAGTGTGGACAGAATAAATTATTCAAGAAATGTGAGTGCCTTTGGAAAAAATAAATTACATCATACACACACACACATACACCAAAAAAAAAAAACCCAATGAATTAAAAATTTAAATGTGAATCAAACTTAAAAGCTTCTGTACAGCAAAAGACATGCTAACCAAAACAAAGCGACAACCCACAGACTGGGGGAAAATCTTTGCACACAACACTACTGACAAGGGACTTATTACAAAGATCCACAAAGAGCTAACCAAACTAAACCAAAACAAAGTAAACAACCCAGTCAAAAAATGGGCAGAGGAGCTAAAAAGACATTTCTCCAAAGAGGAAATGCAGATGGCCAACAGGCACATGAAAAAGTGCTCAGCTTCTCTTGTCATCAGAGAAATGCAAATCAAAACCACTATGACATACCACCTCACACCAGTGAGAATGGCACACATCAAAAAAATTAGCAACAACAACTGTTGGCAAGGATGTGGAGAAAAAGGAACTCTACTACACTGCTGGTGGGAATGCAAGCTGGTCCAACCACTACAGAAAGCAGTGTGGTAGTTCCTCAAACTACTAAAAATGGAACTCCCATAGGACCCAGCAAGCCCGCTCCTGGAATATACCCAAGAGACACAAAAACGCTGATTCAAAAGAATACCTGCACCCCTATGTTTATTGCAGCGCTCTTTACAATAGGGAAGACCTGGAAACCACCTAAATGCCCAAAAACAGATGATTGGATCAAGAAGACGTGGTACAAATACATGATGGAATACTATTCAGCAATCAGAAAAGATAAACTAGAGTCATTCATAGGAACATGGATGGAGCTGGAAGGAATTATGCTCAGCGAAATAAGTCAGAAGGCAAAAGAAAAATACCAGATGGTTTCCCCCCTAGGAGGAATATAAGGGAAACAAATAAATGACCAAGGAAAAGAACAACAACAATAATAATAATAAACAAAAATAAAAGCCAAGGACAAATAGGGAACACTTGGTGGGGATGGGGGAGGGAGTGGGTAGAGGGCAGAAAGAGCACAAGGGACTGAGGTGATGGTGCACTGGTGAAATGGTGGCGGGAAATGCATGGGGATCACAATGGATGTCAAATAATATAAATAAAGAAAAAAAACACAAAGATGAATTAAAAATTTAAATATGAAAGTCAAAACATTCAAACATTTGGAATATATAGAAATATGTTAATGTCAGGATTATTAGAGATTTCTAAGTAACAACATTCAAAAAAGAGAAACAAAAGAAATTTAAATATTAAAATTAAGCAGTATGGGTCAACAAAAAGACATCATAACAGGGTTGAAAGAAAAGTCATAAAGTGAGGAGGAATATTACAACACATATAACTAAGAGTTAAATTAATATCCAGGATACATAAAGAGCTCTGATGAAACAGTAAGAAAAAGGCAAACCATCCAATAGCAAAATAGACAAAAAAATTTTTTCCAAAGGCATTTAGTATAGGAAGAAAGAAAATAGGTTCCTAAATATATGAAAAGACATTTATTCTCCTTGATAGAGAATTAATTAATAGAACAGTAAGATACTCAAGTGCTAACTACAATATGGAACAATGGGAACTCTCATATGTGCTGGGAGGAGCTCAAACTGGTTAATACTGTTCTTTAAACACTGTGGTATCAATAAAGAGGAGGATGCAAATAACCCAGCAATTCCACACCCAGGAATTTACCTGGAAAACTCTTGCACATACGTACCATAAGCCAAATATTAAAATGTATTTTCAGGGCCTCCCTGGTGGCGCAGTGGGTTAAGCAACGCACTATGAAGCAAACCACAGCCACTGCAGCACGAGTTCGATCCCTGCTGCCGGCCAGGGAGGGGACCCACATGGNNNNGCAGACCTCTCCTGCTGTGCCCGCTGCTCCCCTCAGCAGTGTACTTCTGTTGATCTGTCTGTTCTGCTCCCTGCTCTCTGTGGTGAATCCTCTCACCCCCCATACCTCTGGCCTGTACCCCAGTGCTTGTATGCATAAATAAATAAATCTTAAAAAAAAAATAAAATAAAATAAAATGTATTTTCGCAAAAACACTAATTCAAAGGAAAACAAGCACTCCTATGTTTACTGCAGTACTATTTACAATAGTGAAGCTATGAAAACCACCTAAGTACCTAAATACAGGTAAGTAGTTTAGAAAGATGTAGTGTATATAGATATATATATATATTATATGTATCTACTGGAATTTATGTATGTACACACTGGAATACTACTCAGTTATCAAAAAGTTAAAGTCTTATTTTTGTGGCAACATGGACAGAGTTGGAGGGGATTATGCCAAGCAAAAAAAGTCAAAGGGTGAAAGACAAATACTGGATGGCATCACTTATTTGTGGAATGTAGAGAAGTCAAAATATCAGATAAAGTCAAAATAAGAACCAACCCTAGAAAGCTGACTAAAACAGGCTACCAGAAGCAGAGGGGGAAGGACAAGAACAAAGTTAGGAGGGAGCCACAATGAACTAATGGTAATGGACTATAGGTATACTGGTGATGGTACAGCGTGATAACAATACCTGAAGAAGGAGACCCTATACTTTTAAAACACAAGCAATAATGTAAACCAAGGTTATCTCAGTAAAAAATAAAAAAAAAATAATAATTCTTTTACTTGGTGATTGAATAATTGAAAATCAATGTTTAGTTTAAAAAAATACAACATACTCATATCCAAAATTAATGTTTATGTTCTTCTTAATTAATGGCTAAATTCATTAATAAATAGTAACCTTTTTTAAATCCAAAGATAAAGCACAGCTGGCAGGCCAGTTTCAGATAAAACACAGATGACTTTTTGTTAATATTGATAGGCACCTACTATAATCATCAAAGACTATGCCAAGCATTTATAAAAGAAAATTGAGTTTAAAGATTACTTCAATAATCGGGATTAAAAGTAAATAAAACTTTTATCCTTAATATCCTTGAGTGAAATTAGCTTTAGTTTCTTAATCACAAAATATACAGAAGGAAATAATAAGGGTATGGAGAGCCTGATGTCCTGTGGTCTTCCTTAATAACAACCCATTTTCAAGAGACTATAATCTACTCAACAGAAAGCTTTCTACCAAGGATCATAACTTAGATTCTAAGAAAATTCACACTCAAGATAAGTAATACACCACTAAAACCAAAACAACGTAGGTATTAGCAGCATACAAAAGATTAGTCATTTCTAAAGTGGTAAGTCTTTGAAGTGCTTTGTATTCAAACTGGAAAGTATATAAAGATAGGAATCATTTATGAAGCAGATTGGGAACTTTTTCATTTTATACATCCTCGTTTGATTCTATGCAAACATCAAACTAAGAATGGCAAAAATGAGTTTCTCTTTCTACATATTAATACTAACTTTTTCTCTGCTTTCTCAAGGCATTTTACTTTCAGCATCCAAGTCCATAAGAAATTTAGAAGATGACATGGTATTCAATACATTTAGGCTGGGGAAAGCCTTTCAGAAGGTAGATACTGCAGAAAAATCAGTCGTTGCTCCTTCCCTGGAACAATATAGAAATGATGAGACCAGCTTCATGAATGATGAGGAGAATAAAAATTCAAAGGTAAGTGGCATTGTGACTTCTCCTTTATTTCAAAGGAAATTTGAATGGTTTTTATGATTGTTTTAAAAGTAAAGTAGTACATCATAGAATATGGGCAAAGTGCCATAATACACATTAGTACAATTAAATGATGAAATTTCATATCTATCAGGCTATTTTTCCATCCTGGACAACATCTCTTTGTCCAAGCAGGTTTGTGTCCCCCCCAAAAACTGTATTCTGAGGTATTTTTAGAGTAAAACTAGTACAGAGCATTTTTAAATAGATCTATAAGATGTTACACAATTGTATCATAGTTTCAGTCCCAATAAGAGAGCTAAAACACAAATCAACCTTTTCTTTACAGAACGCAGGTGCCAAACATAATTTCCTAAATCATGGTCTACCACTGAATCTGGCTATCAAACCTTATCTTGCACTAAAAGGATCTGTAGTTTTTCCAGCTGAAAATGGAGTTCAGAATACTGAATCAACACAAGAAAAGAGAGAAATTGGAGATGAAGAAAACTCAGCTAAATTTCCCATAGGAAGGAGAGATTTTGACAGTGAGTAGTCTTTTTAAATTTTAATTCTCATATCTTAATACCATAAAATAGAACTCTGAGTTTAACTGAATTTGGATCCAATCATCACAAAATAAAATAAGACCATGGTTCACTTAGACTTAATATTAAGTGACCCCTACCAAAGATGTGGTATTAAAAAGCATTTAATTAGTTATTGCAATGTTAACTACTCAGAATTATATGGAAGCAATCCTTTTATATCTTGTAAATATGTATGATAATAAAAATCCTTTAAACAATTTAAACTTTTTTTCTTATCAGTGCTCAGGTGCATGCTGGGAAGAGTCTATCGACCTTGTTGGCAAGTCTGATACCTGCTGGTCCACATCACCTTTCCAGAAGAAGACAAAATCATTTAATTGTCTGTGGGGGAAAAAGCCCTTAATGTTACTATGATTTGTATTATTTTAAAATGTCTGTTCTCTAAAGAAATAGTATCAAAGTATGCCACTAACTTAAAATACATGCTTTAACTGTGCATTAAACTTTGTGAATATTCTGCATCATTATGACTCACTATATTTTTTTTAAACAATACCTAACATGCTAACCTTACACACACTCCAAAATGATAAACCATTATTGTTTATACCTTGATCTCCTAAAAAACTAAGTAAATCTCTTTGGTGAATGGTTTTATTTATATATACATATATATGCATATAAACCTAAAGCAGCACATAAAAAGCCAAATTCATAGTCTAAAAAACTGAGTTAACTTTGTCTGGCCAGTTATCAATTTGTTCTTGGCAGAACACTTGTTGCTTTTTGCTACTCTGGCTAGTTTGATGTCCAATTCATTCTGCAAATTGTTTGATATCTTAGGTATCTTAACGTTTTTATGTTGAGGTGGTTCATTTTCACTATCACACAGAATATTTTCATCATCCAAATCCACCTGTTTCCTTTTTAGGCTTTTATTTCCTGTCTGACTACTTAGTTTTCTTGCTACTTTTTCATTTTTACTTCTGTCCAGATGAACATTTCCAGAACTTGTTCCAATTGTTGGTCTTTCGACAGAGGAATTTACACCATCTGTTATGCAAGATGAAAAAAAAAAAAGGAATTATATAATATTTAGTACTACATGTGAGAATTTTACAATAAACTTTTAAAATGACTAAAGAATGTTCAAAAACTTATGATTTGCACTGAAACGTTATAAATGACATGATTAACAAATACATCTATATTACTACTTTATCACACATTAATGTGCACCTACCACACATGATTTTACATTACTTCTCATTCCTACAAATAAATCCATTACTTGAATGCCTAACATTTAATATTTAAATGCTACAAATTATTTCTTAAATATATTTAGTTAAATCAAACTCATTCCTACCCATAAAATTGCACAGAGAGCTAACTTAAAGTAAACCCACTCAAAAAATAAAACAAAAAAGCCCGGGTCTTTAAAAATATAAGCCTTTACATTTCATATTTCACACTTTGTAGAAAAAATTAAGTTAAACTCGATCAGTAGACTAGAATTAAGTTATTATTTAACTGTTCAAATAAAGTCAGTTAAGAACAATATTAATAATAACAATAACAGCAATAAAGACACAGAAACCAAAAATGAGGAGTCAAGGACAGACTGGGGACACCTGGTGGGGAGGGGAG
>JAGFMF010011752.1:28713892-28744151 GCA_019455555.1 Galemys pyrenaicus | reverse complement strand
GTGAGATGGTGATGGGGAATACATGGGGATTACAATTAATGGCAAGTATATGTAAATTTTAAAATATTTTAATAAAAGAAAAAAAAATGAAAAAAAAATAAATAAAAAAATAAAAAAAAAACAAATAAAGTCAGTTACCAGAGAGGTCATTTTCCATATGAAGAACACGTACAAGGTTTGATGTTGAATTAACATTATCCCATTTATCCTTGTTTATCATGAAGTCATCTTTATACGTACAAGCAAACTGAGATCTAATTAAGGATTGCTTCATCTGGTGATGGGTAGAAAGAAGAAAACATGCAATTTATTCTCTATTTTTATTTATTTTTTCATAATAGAAACATACTCTGTAGTAATCATGAAATCATAAAAATTCCCCTTAAAAATTCATTAAGAATGTCTAACCCTTCATAGCTTACAAATTCATTTATTGCTATGAATAGCATTTTTGTTCTTTTCAGTTAAACTTTATGTATACTTTTGATATTTCTTGTAATCATTCAAACAATTCAATTTTAGACTTGTCAGAGGTCTATGCTGTTGTACATTCTGTGTCTGAGTTACTCTGGAAAGTAAGTTTTATAAGATGCTTAAAAATCATATACATGATATAACATAATCACAGAAAAATACAAATTCATCAGTCTAAGAATTATACAGTATATATCAGGAAAAAGCAGCATAGGGAATTCAAGAAATTGAGAGAAAGAGAGAAACACTAAAACAAAAAAAAAAGAAAAAGGAGTGAAAGACAAAAATAGAAAACAGAAATAAGCTGAAAGATAAAGTAGTAACTGAAAGACTTTTATTCAAACCTTGAATATTTACAAAAATAAAAATTGTTCAAAGATATCATTTTAGTAAGATCTGACCAAATGATTTAATGATCAAAAATTCAGAATATACTCATGTCTTTACCTTTAATCATCACAATTAGGAGAAAATCAAAATGCTAACTTTAATTCTTAACCACTGACTAAGATGACAAGAATTTAGTTTTGAAAATGCATTCTGTAACTACAGGCTCAGAAGTTGTTCTATATTTTAGGGACAGATATTAATTTCAGAACAAAGTAATTTATAAAGATAATACAGATTAAAAAATTATAGCTGGTTAGTAATGCCATTCAAGTATAATAGGAAAATTTCTCCAAGTAATTAGAAATCACTCCTAATTCTTTTTAGAAATGTAAGTTTAAATTACAAATACATGATTAAGTAAAAAGGACTTTGAAACTTTTAAAATTTAACACTTTAAAGTATACTACATTATACTGGGCATTACTAAGAGTAATGCTTGATACAGTACATAAAGTCTAAGACAGAACAATGTTATATATAAGGTAGATATTTATCCTGTTATGTATCCAGGAATCATTGTATTAACACACTCAGAGAAGTATAATGGCTATGGAACAGGAGTGAAAAACAACGACTATGGTGAAAAATTAGAAGATGTAAGAGAAATTTGATTAGTCTCCATACTAGCTGCTTCATTAAAGCAAATTTTCTCAAAATGACAAATTCTATATTTTTCTGACAAATAGAATCTCTAAGAGCCTCCAGTTTCCAGATCTCTAAAACTTATGTTTAATTTGTTTGAATGAAACATTAGACAACTGAATTTTGCTAACTTCCATTTTAAGCATGTAAATGTATAAAATTGAAATTGGTGAAAATTAAAAACTATTTTTTTAAAAGTGAGTAGGCTTGACAATGGGTAGAATCAGAACATACTATCTTTATGAATCTACAAGAATGTCACTACTATTGGATAGTGAAAAGTCCTAAGACTTTTAACTGGCCCTTTCTAGACTTATTAATTCCACAAATATAGAGTCAAAGCAAATGATAAAGCTATTTCAAATACATTTTGTTAACCAAGTGAACTTTATACATTGTATTACATCACATCATTACTGTAATAACATTATTCACAAATTTTTATTGCCATTTGCAACACTAGTATTAGCAGCTGACATTATCTTTTTATATCTTTTTACATGTTTCTTTCATTTCATCAACTATAGTTGGTAGAGAATTATAAATATATTGCTTATAATAAAATAAAAATTTACTGCTTATAATAAAACTGCTGTTTTCCCAATCTCATGTTTAGCATGAATAAAAATTTCTTTAGGAAGTTGTACTATATTAATTTCTAACATACATACAAGTAAAACTCTTTTTTCATTATCTAATTAAAGTCGAAAGTGCGTGCCACGGTCCTCCTTACAAGGAGATGTTCTCTAAGCCTATGGAGAAATTGTTGAGCCCTCAATTACGATAGGGCAATTTGAAAAAAATAGAGATACAAAATCATGGATTCTTAAAAACTAAGAATGGGTTCAAGTGTGAAAGGAAAAGAGTTAACCATTTATTTACCATGAAATATTATTATAAATATAATAAAACACAAGTGAGAACTACACTGTCCTGTGAAGATACTGGATACTGCGGGATACTTATGTCCAAAAGAAGTAATTGAGAGTAAGGGAACATGGGAGGGGGGTACAGAGTGAGGTGAGGGCAAAACAGGGAGGAGGGTATAAAGAGCACAAGGGTCTAAGATGATGGTACACAGGTGAAATGGTGGTGGGAACTCCCTGGGGACTACAAATGTTGTCAAATACAATTAAATAAATATAATATGAAAAAAAAAAAGAAAAAAATTGAGATAGACAAAAGTAAAAAAAATTGAGAGTAATTATATAGAGGTTCTTTCTTTCTTTTTATAAGATATTATATATGAGCTTTCTTTACAAATATCTCTTTTTAATCACTTACCAAGTCCCAACTATGTTACAGGCAAATGCCATACCATGAAAATCATTAGTGAGGCTTCTATGATCACAAAGATATTTTACTTATAAGATTTGCTGTTGACTCATAGTTGGGAGAAATATTCAGTAAACTGGACAACAGAGTCAAGAGTGAAAAGAATTCAGAAGACTAGAACCATTCAGCTGAAAATAAAAGATGAAAATGAATGATTAACAAAGTCCCACATTTAAGTTCAAAATATCAAATGCAGATGCACAGAATGAGGAGACTTGACTTAAAAATAACTTATCAAAAGACCTACAGAGTTTCAGTGATCATGAACTTGACAGGGGCTTGCAAAGTGATGTCCAGAAACCAGCACAAAAAAGACACGATGATGTGATGTGAAAGGGACCAGATCTGCTGCCAAAATATTGGCATTGAATCCTGGCTTTCTCCCTTACTAATCAGATGACCCTGGATATCAGCCTCTCACTTATCTATGGAGTAATATCTACCTAAGAACCGTCAAGTTTAAATGAAGCTAAAAATATGAAAGGGCCACATAAGCTCTAGAGATCTGTGTTAATTCCATGCAGTGATTAATGTAACAACATATAAAGAGAGTATTTGTATAGAGTAAGAAACCTGCTGAATTTTATTTCTAAGGACCAGGCCAACTCTAGAAGACTCTAGTAATGCAGCTCAAAAAATGAATTTACAATCAGCTTCTTCATGTTAGTTATCAAAACAATGCAAGCTACACTGGTTCATATTTATAACTTAAAAGAGATTGCTTTTCCTTTGTTCATAAAAGTTGGGATTTTTTGCACAAGATTAGTGGCTACATAGAACTGAGATTACTTCCTGTTGCAAATCTTCCAAATCTCTGTGTATTTGATTTGGAATCACAAATAAGCAAAACAATTCCCTCTTGAAAGTGCTATTGAAGTACTGAACAACTAAGAATAATATCCAGATTCATACATGGCTGTTAAAATCATTTTAAAAGTTCAAGTCACATGAGAAAAAGATTGAAAGTTTTCCTTTGTAGAGTGATTTCTCCCCCTCTGGAAAGATTTCTATCCACAGTAAAATTGCAATGAACTTCAAACTTGCCAAGAATTGGAAAAGTCCTTTTGCCACAAACTCTTTTTAAATTGAAATTATTAGTAGATTCCTAGTTTGAGGAAAATAATACTTCACATAGGAAAGCTTGACTCCAGTTAAATTAAGACGAATGAGTCAAAATATTGAAAAGTCACATACACCCTCAGAGTTAGCTGTATTAAAAAGAAAATGAAAGTTCTAAGTTACTACTATCTTGATAAATTTATCAACAGTTTGAAAAAGGAAATTATTCTCTACATACATATTGAATAGGTACCAAAAAGTACATATTCTAAATGCATCTTTTTTCCTTATCCTTTCACATTTTCAAAAGAACATAGAATAGCTATCCTAAAGGGCTTATGAATTTAATTTGTAAATATATCTAACGCTCTATTTCTTCAACAGTGACATTTTGTTTACTGTACTGAATAGCAGAAACAAATGTGACCAGGGCAGTCACATTATGCTTTCAGAAATCATCATTATAATGATTACGTACTTATTTATATTTACTTTTAGGAAAGAGCATAAACCTGAATACAAACACTGTTATTGACTACTAGCAGAATAAGCTAAAAAATGCAGTCTTCCAGATCTGGACAAGGAATAATCGGGTTGAGGAATATAAAATGCCCAGTATTAACACTTACCACTTAGTTGGTACTCAATAATAAATAGAGTTGGTACCCACCTCATTATTCCAGCCAAAATTAATTTTATTTTAGTTTATTCTAATACAAGCATCCCATTTTCACTCTCAAAAAAAAAAAAAAAAATGCTGCTCACTACCTTAACGTCTTAGCTCAGTGTCACCTTCTCAGAGACCTCTACAGATCATCTGATTTAAAACCAAAACATACACAAAGGAACAGTTTCCTTATTCTCCTCCCCAACTTTGTTTCAAGTGGTGACACTGATAACTCCCTAATTCCCTTATCTGTTTTGTTTATTGTCTGCCTCTTCCAACTACAAGGTAAGTGCCATGAACTAAACTTTCAGTGCACAAACTGGTAGTGTGGTCTGGCCCACGTGAATTCCTTGGAGGAGCACACAGGGTCAATAGGAGACCGTGACCTTCCTTTGATAGCCTATTCCAAGTAGCTAGGGTCCCAGTATTCTCTGATCAAACATCCCTGACATTGAGCTATACCGGCCTCTTCTGTAGATTAAAGGCTGTGAATGGCAAAGATGATGGGAAATAGGTGTGTGCACCTCTTGGTGGAGTGTCCCTATGTTGGATCCAGCCCATGTCTTAGCATGTAGCTAGTCCGTATAAACCCCGGACCGGAGCCCTCAAAGAGGGTCGCTATGTGGCCATATAACATCAGATTGGAGAGCCAAGGCACGGAGACAAGTCAGCACGCCAGAGAGCGATTGGTTCACAGCAAACAGACTTTATTGCTAGCTCGAGCTAAGGTCCAACCCCGGGGAGCACGGGCGCAGCAGTCTCACCCCTGGAGGGAAGGACTCTGTGCTGCTTGTGTGCTGGGTTTTTATAAGTCACCTACAAGGAAGATAGGGAAAGAAATATTACATCTGGGGGCTTTCCAAGCTGGCGCCAGAGCCCTTCTGGTTTACCTCATCCTGGTTTCGACACCTGCTTTAACGGGAGGGGGAACTGTGTATAACCGATAAGGGAGGAATGGTTGAGCAACCATCCCTCGCATACTTCTACAATGCATTCTTTTGCTGACTCCTACACCTAAAAGTACAGTATAGAACCAAGGTTGCAGAGGGCCTGGGAGTAAACCAGGGGCTTCCATTTATATTCTTGCAGTCAGCTCCACCAATATTTGAGAAAATTTGTCCATGAGTGTAGGAGTTTTTGTCTGTTTTGCTCACTGACATATCTCCAGTGCCTAGAGCAGAGACTGGTATCCAGGTACTATTTAATACATTCATTAAATTAAGTAAAAATATAACAGACTATTCAAGTAGAAGGTTTGCGGGCATGGAAACTATGAGTAAGCAAAAGCATAGAGTCAGAAAAAAATCTACAGAATAGAGTCTATTCTTAATAAGGAATAAGGAAACCATATGATACAGAAAAGAGAGTAGACTGGAACAGAATAGCTAAATCACCCTAAGAACAAAAGTTTGAAAAAGAAAAATAAATACAAAGTATATTCTACTCTGTTCAATGAAGTAGAAAACTATTTGTATCAAAACGAGAGAGAATCACATATACAGAGTAAAGCTAATTAAGATTTATATATAGGGCCTCCCTGGTGGGGTAGTAGCTGAAGCATCTGTGGCACAGCTGCACGATTTCCATCCCCGACCAGGTAGTTGACCCACATGGCACAGCAGAACTCTCCTGCTTTGCCTGCTGCTCCCCTCAGCAATGTATTTCAGTTGATCTGCCTATTCTGTTCCCCACTGTCTCTGGTGAATCCTCTCACCGCCCTGGACTTCTGGCCTGTACCCCAGCTCTTGTATGCATGAATAAATCTTAAAAAAAGTTTAAGTATGTATAACTATGCAATTAAGTCCTAAGATCCATTACATACAACGTTCCCTTTAAGTTCTTAAATATTCTGCATTTTTCAGGGTCTCATTTACATATCCTTATAATAAGCCCTCCTAAAAAATAACTGTTCCTTAAAACCAAAAAAGTCATTCTTTCCTTGACCCGCATTATTTACTATTTTGCATAACTAATCAATACACAATATCTTTTTACTACTAAAGCAATCTAATACTTTCAGCAGCTTGTTTCCTCAGCCTGAAAACTTCTCTTCCATTCTGTGTGCTTACTTAAACCCTATTTATTCTAATCTCTCAGTGGTCAAAGTGCCATTTTTCTCTACTTATCTTAGGGTCTTTAGGTATTGCATTTCAGTGTATCTTTAACCCAGTAAAATTGCAAATGTTTAATAATATGCTAATCATGTGCAGTTAACTAAAACTAAACAAAATTTAAAATCTCACTGCAGTAGACACATCCTCAGTCATTCAATAGTCACCAGAGGCTAGCACCTACAGTACTGGACAGCACAGATACAGAACATTCCATAAAACTTCTGCTGCAGAACACTGCTCTAGAACAAAGGTTTACAGTCTAAGTCTTGCAGTATTTATATGTGCTACAGATGGGTTCTTGAAGGACGCTAGGGCAGTTTTGTTTCCTGGGCCCATAATATTGAGATCCAAGGCACTTTTACAAGTAAAGGAAATGCCATCTGTTCCCCATGTCTTCCAATTACTACTTACATGAAAGAACAAATTAAGCTTTGAGAGAAATGACAATTATTATGTCTTTGTTTTTTAATTCTTTTATTCTCTTTGCTTTAGCTTGAAGGTTTTGGGTTTTTTTTAACCTATTGATAGTCTACTACTGATCTCATCTAGCAAGTTCTTAATTTTAGGTGGTTGTATAGTTCTGGAATGTCTAATTGGTTCTGTTTCATAGATTTTAATTAATTGTTTATTGAAATTCCCCAATTTTTCATCCAATTTGCCCAACCTTTCCTCTGATTACTTCACATGTTAAAATTTCTTTTAATTCCTTGTCAGCTAATTCAAATATCTAGATAAATTGTGAGTCTGCCTCAAATGATATTTTTTTCTCTTGATTAAAGAACAAATCTCCTTTCTTTTCTCATGTTCAGTATATTTTATTTCATGCAGGATAATGTGTACATGGGAGTTAGAGGCTCCAGAAGTTTTCTATCAAGAAGAGTTTCTTGTGTCTCTTTTGGGCAGATACAGGGATGGACAGAGCAACTCAAAGCACTATGGGACTGGCCTCAACTAGAAGCTGAATTATAGTTGTCATAACTCATATTTGAATTCTGATTCTTACCTCATTATCAGGAATGTCCCTCCCAGAATTTGAACGGAGAATCTTATGAATCTCTATATAGTCTTTGATCTAAAAATAGTGAAGATTTAGTTTGTCTTTCACAGCTTTTTATTTACCGCTCTTTGGCACCCCATCCCACTGCAGTTCCCAATGTAACAGACATCTAAGGAGACAGTCGTGTGTCTGAGATAGCTCCCACTCTTTAAGCAGTGCCTTGTCTTCTAAATAATGTGAGACCCCAGGTGATGTAAGTCTTCTGCTTCTAGGATCCTCAGGCATCTACTTAGCTCCAAAATGCAGCATGTTTCCTGGGTGAAAAATAGCTATGCATTCAGAGCTCCTGAAATTTCCAAATCATAGCCAGCCCCTCAAGATACCCAGAACCTTTCACCCTGAGCAGTTTCTTTAAACAGGCCAACGCCACAAGCATTGGTAACACTACTATTGACTATGAATGCTTTGAAGGTACCAGAGTTACAGCTGGACTATTTTTTCATGCTACCTAAGTCCTAATTGTCCAAATAGTTCAAGTTTTAAAGATTCAGTGTTCTCTTGATCAGTTCACTTAAGTTATTAAATTAATGAATGCTGATGATTATTCTGACATACTATTGGGGGAAACATTAGCTCCGAATGAGTTCCAAATACTGCTAACCAAGCTAGAAGGAATAAAGCTGAACAATTAACAAGTATAGGAGGTATCACCTTGAAAAACCTTCTAATAAAAAAGTATAAGAGTACTTATATAAACTGGAAACTGGGGCTAAGAAATAAGTAAGAATTCTCTAAAATTTCCTATCAAAACAACAAAGAATGAGGAAGAATCTTCTGATTTCCTTTGCAGGAGAAATAAATTGACCATTACAGACAAGTTTCCTAATATGCTATAGCAGGAAATAAAATTTGAGGACTTAAAATGAATAAGCATTTTCCAAAGTAGCTTCATAGGATTCTTGTGCTCAGAGGATTGTCTATTTCTATTTATGAATTAGGAAACTAAATTCCAAGAAAAGTTAATTTGTTCCCTATAATAATGACATGGATACTTCACAATTAAGATCATCTACATCAAAATTCCCTAATATTCAGAGTTCTAAGTTAGTTCATCTAACTTAATTCATTTAAGTTCTCTAATATTTTCTACCACTGAGGTGCTCTTTCCAAGACAGTATTTTAAGTGTAGATCATGTACTCTTTCCATAACTCAAAAAAGGAATCCTATGCCAAAAGAGCAAAAATAACAGGAAAATAAGTTAAACTACTTTTCCAGTTACTTAGTAGCAAATATTAGTAATAATTTTTCTTATTCCAACAAGCACTCTACTTGGCAATGGTTTAGCCATATACCTGGCTAAACTAATTAATTTCACACTTCGTTTTTATAAAGAGTACTGTACTGTAAAATATAATCATAAACACCAAATCCTTTCTCTATTACCATTCTATAGTTTCAGAACTTTGCAGACTAATGCAGTTCCACTATTAAGCAACGGAAGCAATGTAATTACAATCTCATTAATACTAAACTATGGCTTACTTTGGCATATGATATTTCATGGTAGTCATAAGATATCAAATAGCAGCTTTCTATGGAATTTGACATTCTTCTCTGTATATGAGATGGATTAGATGATCTCTCTTCTACTACCCAAAACCTTCTAAACTTGTCTATACATTTTAATACCCTCCTCCTGCTTCAGAAAAAGTTTTTTATTTTGATATACTTGGTTCCAACAAAATATTCCCGTGATCTTTAAATAAAAAAGTTTATGCGGGGGCTCCCTGGGTAGCACAGTGAGTTAAGCAACGCACTATCAGGCAAACCCTAGCCACTGAAGCATGAATTCGATCCCTGCTGCCGGCCAGGGAGGGGACCCACATGGCACAGCAGACCTCTCCTGACTCGCCCGCTGCTCCCCTCAGCAATGTGTTTCAGTCGATCTGCCTATTCTGCTCCCCACCCTGTCTCTAGTGAATCCTCTCACCACCCTGGACTCTGGCCTGTTCCCCAGCTCTTGTATGCATAAGTAAATAAATCTTTTTTTAAAAAAAGTTTATGCGTATACATAGCAGGGTAAAATTTCAGAGTTCATTATGTTATAGTAGTACTTCTAATTAAAGCACATGTTTCTAAAAAATGTCTTTGTGACAGATTCTGGTTAGGTAGACAGGATAGCAGTTCCATGGAAAGTGAAAGTTATGAGAGAATGAAAAATTACAGGTCTTGTACCTGCCCGAAAGCAAGCGACAGCCTAAAATCTCGTTAAGAGGGCAGGAGGGGAGATGGTATTGATCCCTGTTTTGAGATGCCTGTGTACTAACCTTCCAGAAGCGACCTCCCTATGTGTGTTATTCAACTCATAGAGATCCCTTAGCAAGCTACATTTGGTATAAAAGACCCTAGACATGAGCATTTCAGGGGTAACCTGCTTCAGATGCCCTCTCCCTGTCATCACAGGGGGCTTCCATGCTTTCTTATCACTGAATAAACTTTCTAAAATTCACTCCTTGCAGTCAGCATCCATAATTTTCATGGTGGGAGACAAGAACTCAGCTGACATTGTGCTACATCTTGATTATAATTATGTTAATACAAGAGTGACAATTTTTATTCACAGAAAAAACTATATAAGACTCAATGATGTATTAATTACTAACAACTACTAGTAACCAACGAAAGACAAGATTTATAAATAAACTGAATGGATCTGGGATAATTAGATGAAACAGATGATAACCTAAAGCTCTTTTCCAAATGGTAATATAAAAAGCATACACACTAGAACTTTCAGAGTAGTATAAAGAACAATAATTGATAATTTAAGGATAATTATGAATCTTACACAAAAATTTTGTTAAATATTTAATGAATTACCAATCCTAGAAGAGTGTTTGGTATAGAATAGATATTCAATAAATGAATGTTTAATAAATGAATGAGTTAAGGTCGAGTTTCCTTTTGAAAAGTAATACCAGAAAAATTTTAAGCACTGAAAAACAAGTTACCGACTACTTAGGAACACAAATATTTCAAATGAGAACAGTAAAACAATTCAAATGAAATGAAAATATAAAGACAGCTCTAGCCAGTGGACAATGTGAAGTGTTATACTTGTCTAAATCTATTATTATATTCCATTATATGACTCCAGACAAATTCCACAGTCTCTCAAGATTGAGTTTAAGATACAGAAATGTAAATAAGAATACCATGTCTCCTTTATTTTCCCTTTCATTCACTGAACAGATATTTATTAAATTCTTACCAAAGCAGGTACTTAATTCTTTCCTTCTTTAAGGTACAGTTTATTGAATAGACCAGAGACAGATCAGCCAAGATTATATAAACGGAAGTTCTGTATGTCAACCATCATAAACCATTTTCCATTACTCCTATTGTCCCATATAAAATGTATACTTAGAATACATTTCTTCTAAAAACAAATAATTTTATCATTTTCATGACAGTAAATTAAATTATACCTTAGTTTTATTCTCCAATAGTGACTTATTGATACGTTCTCTTAGGGGTTTCAATGGTGAATCTTTCACTTGAGTGGGAGATCTAAATAAGTCCAAAAAAAGCAAAGATTTATAATTAGTTTTTGAATTAATACTCACCCTTTTTCTACCAAACAGTTATAGAATAAAAAAACAACATCTAGTTGTTCATGATACTACTATATAAAAATGTCAGTATTCCTGTGAGAAAGCTGAATATTAACAATGTGCTCAGTAAAAACTAAGTTTTCAAGTTTTTACTGAAT
Source organism: Galemys pyrenaicus (assembly GCA_019455555.1). NCBI lineage: Eukaryota > Metazoa > Chordata > Mammalia > Eulipotyphla > Talpidae > Galemys > Galemys pyrenaicus. Next base: position 28,732,700 of record JAGFMF010011752.1, on the reverse strand, counting down.
GTAAGACACTGTATAAGATACTGTGAAGGACAGAAAGTTGGTTAGTTCATAGCCTCTGGATTCAGGCATTCTGAAGTCAAAATGAGGAAATAAGATACCCACATAACTAAAATTCAAAATAAAAAAAAGACAAGTGCTATCACAGAGGAATTCAAGAGGAAAACATAGAAGTTGGAAGGCCAGAGAAGGCACAATGGAGAAAGAGGCACTGGAATTTGGGAGCCTGAGAAACCTGGAACCCTCAGTAAGACCTTTTTTGCTTAATAGAGCTGAGATCATGGCTTCTTCGGTGGCCATTATTAAGATTAAAGGATAGTCTATTATAAGAAAGAATAACTGATGACCTTACATTAACTTCCATTCATTTATCACATTGTTCTTTATTTTATCTTTCCAATGCAGATGGTTTAAATTTTACTTTACCATAGACTGGCACTTGTCTGCAAAACGACTACTTAAATGCTATGGTAATTGTCAACAATTGAAACGTGTTTGGCCACGTGACGAAGGACAGAAAAATATATTTTAAAATGAATATGGGATTAATCTTGCTTTAAAAAATTCTGTAAACTGAAAAGAACATATCTCTGTTCGATTGAAGAAAATATTAAAGTAATTTATATTTCTACCTAAAAGCAAACTTTATTAAAGCAGAAACCAGGTAAAAGGAAATAAAACAAAGGTTCATTTTCTTTACAATGTTTTTTGGAGTCAAGTAAGTCTGATAAAATAAGTATTTGTTGTTACAAAAATATGACCATATTTGATGTAAAATGTGGAAGAATTACATTGTAAAAGAATAATCATGGAAACTTGGAGAAATTAAAAGAATTAGAGGAAGCCACGGAACGATAGGCTACCACAAGGTTTCTTTTTAAAGCGACTATAAAAGATAGTGAAGCACAGGAAAAAGTATATGAAGCAACTGGAGATGGGTGTGAATAATTGTTAGGCCAAAACTAGATTTCTGGAAGTAGGTCAAGCAGAAAAAAAATAAAGGATCAAACAGTACGATGATTTTGTAAAAATTTCTACAATTTACTATATACAACCTTAAAACGTTGCTATAGTTTTTAAATGTCTATAAATTTTTAATTAATTAAAAATATCACTAACCACTCAATGATTGAACTAAGTGCTGTTGAAACTGTAGAGTCTTGTGCCTAACACCAACACTAATTTAGTAAGCACTTTTCTTCATAATGTGGGGAAGAAACAACACAAAATTCCAATGTGAGGCTGGTGTATATGCTGTCTCCTGTTCTATTCTCATGCAAATATGTGTTACACAATCCTTGGAGAAGCGAGACCTCAAGTTTGGGAGAAAGACACTTTTGCTACCTAACTGCTAACTAGTTCTCTCAGGAAAATTACTTAAATATTTCTTTCAAGTCTCTAATTCTTCTCCGAGAAATGGAGATACTATTACAAGAGGTTGTTGTAAGACAGTTGAGATAATATAAGCAAAAGTTTCAGCAAGCTTCTTGACATACAAAACAAAACAAGAAAATATTTCCAAAGGAAAAAATAAAAGGAAACAAAAAAAAAATCTGTACTTGGCTCACTGGCATACTCTCACAAAATGTTTCCTATTTATATGTAACCTCTTCACATTCTTTTGTCGTCTCTCTTCATACTCTTTTATAGGCTCCAAGTTTCCTACGACAGTATGTATTTCTTTCCCTTAATCAATGAAGTGATTTTCCAAAAGTTCCCCTATAGCCTGGAATTAACATTTATACATCTAACCTATGCAGTACTTACCTAAAAAGTGTAAGGATGGAAATGCCATAATGATCAGTTGTGTTTTCATCACCATATAAAAGCTCTGCTTTGTTACCGGTAGGAGCACTGGCTGCTTCTTCATCCAAAAGAAGTAGTAACATTTTCACAGTATCTCTGCCACAATATGCAGTGCCATGATTTATAGCATAAGATTTTGGCTAGAACAAAAATAATTTTAAGTAAATATGATGACCACTCCAGCTGGGTCAGTCAGTCACTCTTCCATTTAATGTGCTGAGTCCCTTCATCCTCTATTGTTTATTTTTTCACATACATTTATGTATTTTTTTTTCTTACAATGTTTGTTTTCTTTTTCTAGTTGTAGTCCCCATAGAATTTATACCACCAATTCACCTGGGCGCTATCACCATAGTCCCTTGTGCTCTTCCCATCCCTGCCTTGGTCCCAGTCCCTCCCTTTTCCCTGCAGAATGTCTCTGATTTGTCTGTTTATTTTTGTTTTGTTTTGTGTGGGTATTTTATTGTTGTTGTTGATGTTATTTTTTTTTTCCCTAGATCCTCTATTTTCCTCCTGTGATAACACTGAGAGAGTACATGACACTTTCAGGTACCAGGTAGCATGAAATAATGGCTAAAGAGTAGAATAACCACGGAGGGAGTTATATGAGATGAACCTTGGAAAATTAAAAAGGGGAGAGCTGGAACAACTTAGTGACTAGAGAGAAAGATTAGGAAAATATAAGGTAATAATATATATAGACATAAACCAGTACAAACTCTAGTTGGGTTTGATGCTAACTATAGTGGCATGTGCCGTATAGCTGGAAAAATTGCATTACTTCACTGTGCTTCACTTAAACTCACAGGTAAAACAGGGAGTGATGACAGTGCCTGACCCACTGAGTTGCTGAACACTGCCTAAATATCAAGGTTGCCTGCTGTGACATGCATTAGAGCCGAGACACTTTCTTCAGCTTTCATCAGTGTGGACTTGGCCTCCTTTCTCTACTTGGCTCACTCAGCCTACAGGGTGAACTATAATATATAGCTACTCTGGAATTATAACAAATTACCAATCACAATACAGTGCTGAACACAAACATTTCATCAGTGCCAGAGAAGTCCATGTTGTTTAATATTAACTTCATGGAGAATCATTACAATATTTTGCAGAGTTCTGGTTTGTTTGAAAACATAAAATTAAGAACTCGGTTCTTTATTTCTTATAACAGGAAATGGGAAAGATTTGGGCTACTAATTTCCTGAGTAGGGACAGTTCCTGATTTATACTTCTAGTAATAACCTGGTTTTCATTAGAGCCAAGTTGGATACAGGAAGTGTTAACACACATGAGGCAAAAACCCAGAATCCCCTCCCATTTCCCACCTTCAAATTAATCCAAAAACTTGCATTATTATAGAAAACCAGTGAAAAGTAGTCTCAGAAGGCTGTGAAAAAATAAATGAGTAATAAAAATAAGTAAAGTCTTTGTTCATACATTGGCTATGATAATCACACCTAATGAAAAGGGGCTTTTGTTACTGGATTAAACTGCAACAAATGGATTATAACACATACTCCCAGATTCTGTCTAGACCTAAAAGCAAGGTAGTCAAGCTCTCCTGTAATGCTATAATAGTGTAATGTTTTATTAATAATAATAGTGTAATGTAATATTGTGTCATGTTTCATTTTCCATGTAAAAAAAAAGGGCAAATGTTACAGAAATATATAGTTAAAAGATTTCTATGTATAGGAGAAATCCCAATATTTAAATAGGCTAGTGACGGAGAAAGAAAATAAAACCTTAGAGATAGAAAAGAAATCATGAACTACTGAATAAACATTTCTATCATTGTTATATACAATTCCTTGGTACTGGGGCAGAACCAAAGTAACCAGGCTTTTAAAAATCTGCGTGAATGGGAAAACAGTTGTTCATTATAAAAATTAACTCTATTGAAAAATATGGCAAAATCCCTTTCTAGCCATTAAGAATTATAAATCTCTAATGCTACAAGAGATACTGAAGATGATCCAATCCCCTACTTGAATAAATACAAATACTTTGGCCCAAAGATATTATGATTTATCCAATTCAAACATAATCCTACACAATCCTATTGAGAAACCAAATTTTCAACAACATCTTACAACACAGGAAACACATTTGTCTGACTTAAGGAGCAACAGTAAACTATTTCTACAAGTAGAAGAAAAATGTTTTGTGGAAGGATAATGATAAATAAAAAGCTCATTACCCGTGCAGGACTGATGTCAGTGGTGTTCACAGTTATATCTTCTTGTTGAGAATTGATAAGATTTTTAATCCTCAAATCCAAATCCTGAGCAACTTGCTCTACTGCTTTATAAAAAGGATCCCTGCTGTTCAGGCCTTTAATCAATTGCATCTTTATCACTGAGAGTATCCGACCCCCTGCAATGCTGAAAATAGAAATAAGACCTCTTTTATACTAGTATTAAAAGTGACAATATGCTTTTTTAAACTTGAAAATATAATTCTGAATTAATCAACACTTTTCAAAGAATATGGCTTTGAACTTATAAATCAAATAGTAGTACTTTTAAGTAAGAATGAAAATCACTAGAAACAAATTTTAAAGTTTTTCTAAAATCAAGTCATTTCAACAAGGTAAATTACTTCTTCCTCCATTTGAAAGCTGACGGAAAATGATATATATGATACATATATGATTAAGATGTACTTAGAGACGCACAATGTACTTTAAATATGTACTTCTTGATACAACTAAGATAACAAAATACAGCTACCTTTGAATTGAATACCTAGAATTTTACATTTCAATTAATCTTAAAACCAATTCAGTAAGTATTATTTCTCTTAAATCATAGGTGAGAAACCTGAGTTTCTAAAAGGTAAAAAAACATGCCCAAGAACACAGCGTTCTGGGTTAGGAAGGAGATACTGAAACACATTACTGTTGGGGCCTCCTGGTGGCACAGGGGTTAAGGAGCAGCACTATGAAGCTATCATAGACACTGCCATAAGAGCAATCCCCGACCAGGGAGGTGACCCACATGGTGCAGCAGACCCCTCCTGCCTCACCCACTGCTCCCCTCAGCAGTGTATTTCAGTCTATCCACCTGTTCTGTTCCCCACTCTGACTCTGGTAAATCTTCTCATCCCCTGTACCTCTGATCTGTACCCCAGTTCTTATATGCACAATCTTTAAAAAAATAAAAAGAAAACACATTATTGTAGCCTAATATGAGAAGGGTTAATAAAGAGGAAATTAAGCCAGTTAATACTGATTGAAAGCAAAGCAAAGACTGGAACAATTATGGTTAAACAGGTAAGTATTTTGAAAAACCTGAAATCAATTGTTTTTTTATATGGAGCCTGAACCTGAATGAATTTGGGTCGCCATTCTTCCTCTAGAAGGCTGAGCTAAAACCAGTGCAAGAAAGACGATTGGATGAATTATTAGCTGGTCCTAATAGAGAAGGAAAGCTAGGAAAAAATTGCCAAATCTGATCTCCCAAATTTGCCTGGTCATCAGATCATATCCAGCATTTGTTTAAAATGTCAATTTCAGAGCCCACTCTAGTGAATCACAATCTCCAGATTAGGGTACTGAATAGTTGCATTGTTTTAAAAGTGCCACAAGTAATTTTTATGACTAGACAAGCTGGGAAACATTTCATGAAAAAAATTAACTCTTAAGAAAGGAACTATCTTTTCACATTAACAGTTTACAACTGACACACACAGGAGATGACCCGTGTCACGAGCAATGTAAACTTTCTAATATAAGGCAAAAGATACATATTTTACTATTCATATTATTATTATTTGCAATACAAAAGTACTCACACTGTGGCAGACTAGATACTCTAGGGGAACAACTCACTAAATTTGGCAGGAACAGGAGAAATTCTCCAAGTCCCACCAAGCTGTCCCCAAAAAGGAACAAAGAGGAGCGGGAGTGGGGAGCTAGAAGATGTGTGTGGGGAGCCAGCAGGATGAACCGGGCCCTCCTGAGCATGCAAATCTCTAGTGTCACTGAGATCAAAAACACAAACCTGAGCAACGAGCCTTCATTCCAAGGTGGAGGCGGTCGGCATGGCTTCATTAGGGTTATGCATATACTTTATATTTTTGAAGTTCTTTTTATTTTGACATTTCCATTTGGTGATAGTACAGAAATCCAACTACTGTTTGTATATTGACCTGTGTCCAGTAATACTTACACTCTACTATTAATTTTCATAATTTTCCTTTATATTATTGGAATTTTCTACATATACAATCATATTCTGATTGAGTTTCACTTCTTCCTTTTCAATGGTTATATTTTCTATATCTTTCTCTTGCCTTTCTACACTGAACAGGGCATTTAATACTACACTGAAAAGAAATGATGAGCAGGAATTCCTATCTTATTATAAATCTTAAAATGCTAAAACATTATACCAGTAAGTAGATTTTCATGGGCATCCTTTCTCAGATGAAAGCCCTCATTCATAGCTCATCTGACATTGAGGCGCAAATATGTGCCAAAAGACTCCCAACCTGGACAGTGTCTTTCCTGGGCTTTGTCTTCTGTCCCTTCGACTTCAGTGGCTGCAAGAACAGTCTCCCCATAACACCAAGCTAGTTTCTGTTTTTGACCCACACCTCTGGTTTTCCTCCTTCCCCTAATTTTTGACCTATATTTTTATTAATTTGTCTGTTCATCAGGGCATTTGAGAAGCATTTTAAAAACATGTCATCCAGGGCCTCCCTGGTGGCACAGAGGGTTGAGTGCCGCACTGTGAAACATCTGCAGCACAGCGGCGCGGGTCTGTTCCCCGGCCAGAGAGGGGGCCCACATGGCGCAGTGGACCTATCCTGCCTCCCCCGCTGTTCCTCTCAGCAGTGTGTTTCGGTCCATCCGCCTGTTCTGCTCCCCACTCATTCTCTGGTGAGTCCTCTTCCTCCTGCGCTCTGACCTGTACCCTAGCTCTTGTGCGCATAAATAAATAAATCTTTTTAAAAAAATGTCATCCAGTAATATTAACTATTTTCAATGAAAGGACGATGGGGGGGTGGGGCTAGTTTGCCATACATCTTTAGTCAGACGTACACAGGCATTTTGTTTCAGCTGCTTTTTTTTTTTTTAAAAACACAGGAAGTAACTGGATAAAATGTAGTCAAAATGGAAACACACTGAAGATTGTGTTTTCTGAGAACTAATCTCTAATGGAAAAGTTTTAGAGAGGATTCAAAAGATAATAAAATGCAAGAAAATGTCTTAGTGCCAACTGCACTTGCAAAAAAAATGCTTTAAATGATATCAAAGTCACCTTGCCCCATTTTTCTCATTTTTCTACAGGAATAAATGCTAAATTTTAAAGATTATATAATTCACTGAATAAATTGTATTTAGGTTAAATGTGATAAGGTGCTATGTAAAATTTATCAGACATCCCTCTTGTAGTTTTAAATGAGAAAAATTTAACAGAATTTTGAACTGGGCAGTTCCATTGTTTATATCCTATTAATATATATTTAGGCCAATATATGTAATATTGCACTTGTGAATTAATAGTCACTGATTCGTGAAAATGAAATACAAACTTTTAAACATTTAAGCAATGGGGAACTAATTTATGTAACCTGAAATACCTGACTTAAGACATTTTCAGATGAAAGCATAGTATGCATTTTGTAGTGGCACCTACTGGCAAAGTATAGAAATACAGCCAAACTATAGTTAAAGATGGTCTGTGAGAAGACAGCAGGGGTGGGGTAAACATGAGAATCAATTCTTTGGTTTCTTTCCTGTCTACCTATTTTCATCTCTTCCCAAACGCAAAGATTATTGTGATTCCCTACTGTCCCCAATCTATTTTAAAACAAGTAGCATAAACTCATCCTCAGTTACAAGAGTTAAACACATTTTTATCTCTAAACTTCAATGTTGCGAGAACTCAGAAATTGAAGATCATACTGAAGTTATGGTAAAGACAGGGTTGCAAACAAGACTGAAACTGACATTCTACATCAGAAGCACTTGGATCCCTGAATCTCTTCCCTGAGCAGTCAGTCATCAGCACTTCTTCGGCACAGCATGGAGAAGGATTACTCAAGAAAATGAAGCAAGAGATGCTCCAGATGTATAGGCACCAGGACTGAAAATAGGGATTGACTTAAAGTCTATACATCGAGACTCAGCATCATTCTAACTAAGCTCAAAATCCAGAATATTGCTAACCCGACTTTTTGCTTTCAGAAAGAAACTAGAGGATGCCTCTCTAGAAACTTTTTAGGATGTACCAAAGAAAAGCCAATAGTTACTAGCATCTGGAGAATTCCCACCAAAATAGTCAAGTGGCTACTATGCTGTAACCAAGTTGACTGTCTAGGCCTCATTGTCCAGAATCACCACACATTTCAGTAGTACCTCAAGTATGAATAAGGGAAAAACAAACATTAAACTTAAACAAATCAAAGATCATCCCAGAGGCAAGTAAAAATAATCTTAAAAATTAAATATAATAATCTTAGAGAAATGTATGAGATATAAGATCACACATAATCAAATGTGAGAATAAAGACATTCCCTTCCCATTTACTTTTTCTCAAAAAGCTATTTGAGCAAATAAAAGGTTTACCAATTGTAAATAAAGTCATACAATCCAGGAAGGCAGAGACAAGGAAAGTTCACAAAGTATTGATGAAGCTTCAAGGTTGCCACTCTGAAACAGGCCTAGCAAGCAAAAGCACAGATTGGATAAAGATAGAGAAGTCTCCAAAAATAGTATCTTCAAGGGCAAAACAGGAACAACAGATGACCTGATATTAAGAAGAAATTGTAGTTTTGTTGACAAGCTTGAGTGTGTAGGAAGTGAAAAAAAAAAAGGTAGATAATTATTAACTCTAAAAAAACTAAAATTTGTACAGAAAATATAATACACATATAATACAGTATTAGTTTAGCAGTAGGAAATATTTGCAGAAATAATAATATAAACTTTAAAACATGATCTAACCTGATATTGCAATATAACTATATTAGAAGGATGAAAGAACAGAAGCATATGTATTGTTTGTGTGTGTGTTGGGGGAAAGTGTTGGGAAGTTGATGAGTGGGTCCAAACCACTGTATTTCTTGGTTAAAGGTCAACAAACAAAATTTGTACTGAAAAATAAAAATTAGCCATATCAAAATTTCATTTAAGTAAGGTAAATATAAAAACAAAACAAAAGATAATTATTTCCTCTGGGGAATACTTTTCCATCTGATTTTAACAACATGTACCTATATTGCTTTGTTTTGCTAAAATTAATTATCTGTTATCTCAGAATAAAGAGCCCATCAATATATTACCTAGTTCAGGAAATGTCACTAATATTGACTCTAAATGATATTCAAAAGCCTCTTCCAAATTTACTTCTTTGTAATGGATGTCTATAAGAAAATAGAAAGATGCAATTCAGAATAAAAACCTTAGAAAAAATTATTTTGGAATCTTAAAATTGAAAGAAGTTCCATGGAAGAAGATACAGTGATTAAGAAAATGGGTTCCAGGATCAGAACCAAGCTCAGATCTCAGGTATACTACTTCATAACAATATGACATGGTAAGTTACCCTCAGTGCTTCAGCTCCACTCTAATATGAGTGGCATATAGTACCTATTACATAAGGTGGTTGTAATGATCAAATGATAATCCCCTTAATGAGCACAGTAAAATTTATGCCACAAAATGATTCGTACTACACTATGGCACACCAACCAACCAGACAGTGATGCTAACATGTGGGACCCACTTCTATGCCCTACAAACATTAATTTAAATAGACGGATATCATAAACGGACAAAATCCATCAGATTAAAAGGTTTTTTTTCTACATCACATAAAAGTGAATTCCAGATGAATCAAAGATTAACATACATTGAAAAACAAAAACCCCAAGCAGAAAGTAGAATAGAGAATTCATCTTCTAATTTCCTTACTGAATCTTGGTATAGGTTTCTCTTATTGCTAAATATTTTAAAGAAATTATCTATTTGATTATTTCCAGTTCTCAAAATATGTGTTTCTTATATTTATTTTTTAAAAGATTTTTCATTTATTTATGCATATAAGAGTTGGGGTACAGGCCAGAGGTGCAAGGGGTGTTCACCAGAGACAGAGTGGGGAGCAGAACAAGCAGATTGACTGAAACACACTGCTGAGGGGAGCAGCGGGCCAGGCAGGAGAGGTCTGCTGAGCCATGTGGGTCCTATCTCTGGCCAGGGATCAGTGCGGTGCTCAAACCCTGGCGCTCAACCCATTGTGCCACCAGGGAGGCCCCACATTTCCTTTAGATTAAAAAATAAAATATAAGTCCTATTCTCTAATCAAATTTAATCTGAACATGTTTCTTGAGTTTGGCAAAAATTTTGGAATCCCTGGTATGAAGAAACTTATGGAGAAAGGTCAGGTGAGTATAATTTATTTATATAGCTATCCTGCTTCTTCTCCCGACTGTTTAATCTGATCCATGGTCATTCCAATAGCACTTATATTCTTACCTCTCATTCTATAAAGTGTTCAAGATAGATTAATAATAATTTGCATTTTGTAATTTATAAAAAGTCATTACCTTGGATTTGATATTTCTCCAAGAATTTCATCTAATTTATCAATGAAGTTAATAAAATTAGACAATCCTTTTACATGTGTCATTAAAGGATCAGATGGCGACGGTGCATATCCTTTCCCTCCGAGTTGTATTGTTCTAATAAATGACGTGGCCACCTATGAGTCAAAAGAAATAATTTAGTTACATCTAATGATTTAATAAGTTAAAATTACCATTTATAGTTATATTTATATAATTCTTAGAAAACTGGGAAAGTGAAACATTTCTTATGACTCATGCCACGCTTTGATTCAGAAGCAAGTAGTCAAGTAAACAGGTGCCATGCAGATTCATACCAGCAAGTGTGATGGCAGTGGAGACAGAGATGAGAAAATGGGTTAAGGGACAAATCCAGGGCATAAGAACATACCATCAGAATCATATCACTGGCTATAAAGAATTAGTTTATGAATATATAGTTTGAATACTGGCTACTAGAATTGTTAGAGTTTACTCTGTTGATAAATTAAGTTTGGGCAATTAATTCAGCTCTGCTAAGTCTTGACTTTTTTATTTATAAAATGAAGATTTCAACTAGATAATCACTAAGTCTTATCTAGCTTTCATATCCTAGGTTTATTCAATCATGTATAATTTATAAGATCTTGCCTTACAATGCTGCAAATATATGTAGTGGCTATACATAAGAGCATCACATAAGAGATGAAATGTTTTGAAGCAGTATTTTCCAAAGTCTATCCTAAGAAGGATAAATTCTATGACATTTTTATAATTGGAAGAAAATCAATGGTCAAGTAGCATAGAAAACAAAAGGTTAAATAACAAGGCTAACTTCAGCAGACTTCTTTATAGCAGGACTTTTCAGTCTTCTTGATACACAAACATACATTACATGTATCTAATAGAGGTATATAAAATTTCCAAACATGCTATCCTTGGAAACATTTATTCAATGAACATATAACAGGAACCTTTTCTCCTTCTCCCCTTTAACACAGTCAGCTAACAGTCTACATAGCGCATGGAAGGAACACTGCATTAGAGAAATTCTCCCTTATCAAATTTAAAGGATATAGTAAAAAATCAAAATACCATGGATTTTTCAAATACAGAGTTAGAACATTTAAAAGCTATTTTATGATAAGTACAAGAATTCTTCATTATGGTACATAGAATCTTGAAAAATCTTGAACTGCAGCATGGGCATACCAAAAAGATAGACATTTGTTTCTCTCGAGCCGCATGTTTCAAATCAGTGAAGGCTTCTTTTCCAAGTCCTCTATCAGGAATATTGAGAATATGAGCCAGAGCCAGGTCATTCTTTGAATTCACTAGCAGATTTAAGTATGAGTAGATAATCTTCTTTGCTAGTAACTGTACCTATATAATAAAGCATTGACATTTTCTTTAATGAAGTTGTACTAAATCCATAAATAATCTGTATTATAGGCAGTAAAAATACATAATCATTCAATGATAGTATCTCACTTATCTGAAAAAGGATAAATACCTTATGAACCAAAAGTTTGTGTTGGACAGTCAACATATCCTTGCTCATGAAACCAACTTACTGCCAGTGAGAACATATGAGTAAATCTAAACTACCATTATTGTTGAAAAATGGTTGTCAAAAACTGATATAAAAAAATTCCAAAGTCTTTATTTTTCAAAAGACCTAATCATAACCCCCGGTAGCCTTTTGCCACAAAACAACAGCCAATAATGAAACCCTCTAAAGCTTAGGGCTTAGGCCAGCTGGCTCTATTTGGTCCTAAATCTACATTCCTTATAGGACTAAAAATAAGAGATGAAGTTAAATAGCTAATTTTTTTAGAATTATTAGATACTGACTTTGACAATACTAAATAACCAATTAAGAATTAAAATGAAGAGATTCAATGAAATATCAAGCAAATAACAAGTAGTTGATATTGATATTCACCTCAAATAGAGCTATAAACCATTTACGCACAAGATAAATCATATTTGGGAGAACTTGATATTGGCATCAATTCTTTCATAAATAGTGTCCTTCACAACCAAATGATAAACCAGGGCATTCAATGATTGTATTCTTAAGATTACTTATACCTATTCAAGGCCTTGCAACATCTCGTATAAAAGAAATGACCATGGAACTTTCACAGATAAAATTTATAAAATATTTGGTAAAATTACAAAAAATAAATATGTAAAGATATTTGAAGTATCTAAAAAGCAGATACAAGCTGAAGAGGATTTAATTATAAATGAGTTGCAACAAGAAGTGTAAGAATTACAAGTTTGTAGTTATTTAAGTTCCTACACTTTCCAGTAATAAGGAAGAAATGAGCAATACTGTGGGCCCCTACAGATAACAAAATATATTAAATAAAAATTTCAAAATAGTATTTAAAGATACTAGAAAGTGTCCAGAATATAGAATATAGAAGGGAGAGGAACATTTAATTTTAAAAGAAATGTAATAAAAGGGTATGAATCAAATTTGTAATTTACTAGCCTAGGCGTACAGAAAACAGAAGTGTCTAAACATGTCAGAGATGAGAATTCAGTGCAACTAAAAATTTTAAGGGGGAAATCTTGGAAACAATTGAGAGCATAGATGTTTATTAAAGTCCCTAGCTCACATCTAAACTATGCGAGTAAAGGGACAATTCAGGGAGTCCATCAAAAACACAAGCACTAGGATATATATTCTATAAAGATTGAGCAATGGGGAATCTGAGCCATAGTTTGAAAGTTTGCTAATTAAGTGCATTTCAAAACTGCACAGAGCTTAAGTAAGCTGGACATTCTTGAAATGCTAAGTATACAGAGCCTGAAGTAGTAAAAACAACTAGAATTTAGGAAAACCCCAAAAAAAAGGAAACCACAAAGATAAGTTCTCTTCAAATCCATGTTTAGCATGCAGAGAAGCCAAGCTAGGAAGAAAAAAAAAAAAAACAAGCAAGGAAGAAAAAAAATAAAATAAAACAAAAAACAGCAGAGAGAAGTCATAATAACAGACATCCACAATGAAAAATACCACCAATAAAATAAAGTATGAACTTGGAATTCATCCAATATTCCTCAGAGGAACACGACAAATACCAGAGTCACTATAAAATACTATCTGTAATGTTCAATTTTCATCCAAAAATTATCAGACAGGTACTCAGGAGAAAATGTAATCAATAAAAACTGTCAACAAACAGACTTAAATATTAGACTTAGCAGACAAAATGTCAAGGCAATTACTACAAATATGTTCAAAGAACTGAAAGAATAAAAATTCAATGAAAACACATTATAAATTAGTTAACAGGGTAAAACAAGAAAGTGGACAACATAAAGAAAGTAAATTCCAGACATGAAAAATACAATAACTGAAACAAATTTGCTGGATGAGCTCAACAGCAAACTGGAGAAAGCATCAAGGAACTTAAAGATGTAGAAATAGAATCATCAAATCTGAAAAAGAAGGGAAAAAAATGAAGGAACAAAAGTGACCTGTGTGACATTTAAAGAGGTCCAACATACGTGCAATTGGAATCCCTATACAGATATGAAAGGAACAGGGAAAAATATCTGACAAAATTATGGTGAAAACATCACAAATATGGTAGAAACCTTAATTAATAGACCCAAGAAGTCACTCAAGTAGGAAAAACTCAAAGAAACCACTCCAATAGTTATGCATTGCTTATAAACAATTATACGTTCAGAGAAAAGTGTCATGGGGTGATTTCATCATTGTATAAATGTAACAGAGTAATTAGAGAAATATGGATGGTATAGATCTACCACACACCTAGGCTATATGATATAGCCTCTTGGAGCCACCATTGTGTGTGTACTCTGAAGCTGACCAAAACATTGTTAAACACATAACTGTACACATATAGCCAAACTCTGCAGCCATAAGTGTGAGAAAAATTTGAAAATAGCTACAGCAAAAAAACATATAAATGCTGGAGAACAATGATAAGGATAAGGTATCTAAGCTGGAAGACAGTAGAACAACATATTAAAAAGGCTAAGAAATGACCTTAAAAATTACTGTACAATTTTAAAAATTGAGTATTTGCAAAGGAACAGGCTCACAGATCATGGAACAGAACAGAGTCCAGAAATAGACTCACACAGATATTACCTTTGCAGAGAGGTGTCTATTTTTTTGCAATAAAAAGCCATCATTTACATTCTCCCTTTCTTATCACCTTATTTAACTCTCTGCAGAGATCTTGATACTTCCTGATACTTTATTTTCTTAATCTTTCTATTACTTTATGAGTCCCATGAAAGGAAATGACATATGCTTAGAATTTAGGAGAATGACCAGTACCCAGTACAGTAGTTGGTGATTGATCCATTTTTGTTAAAAGGTTTCAGTTTTTTCAATGGTGAATAAAAAAAAATTAATACATGCATTTGACCCTTATAGAATTTCAATCCTGATTCTAATTTCAGGATTGAAACTATTAATAAAAATTTACTGGAATTTAAAATCATCTTTTCAGATTGATCCTAAAATTTTATAAAATGTAAATTTTCTGCTTACATTTCAAATGTTATTTTATCTTTACTTCTACAGTAAATCACAGTACGTCATGTGAATCTATAATACAAGTTTCCATTTTAGCTTTACAGGGCAAGAGTCTCTTAAACACATGAATCTCTCCTTTAGCCCTTTGACGTTTGGGAAGAGTAACAAAAATTAAAGCACAGAAAAAGTGACATTCACATCAGAACATTTTAAACTTTGTCTACATTTAACTTAATGCAATCTTTCTCTCACTATGCTGCTATTGTCCATAAATAACAATGTTTTACCAGCACCTATGATCCTTATTTTATACAAAACCAGGGCATCAATTCCCACATCTAAACTTGCTCCTTAAGGCTAGGAAATTCTGTCCCAACCTGTGATGTAAGGCAAACATTAAGGGAAAAACATCTTGGAGTCCTCACAGCTAAGAGAGTTTCTTTTAACTATGGCTGCTATTGGAAATCTCTCTCTATCATTATGGTCAGATTACATGGCAGTTATGGTTTCCCTGTTCTTGTATTTGTAAGTGGGTTTTAAAGAGGCTCTCTGGAAAAGCAGTCCACATAAATACAGTCATGAGGTCCAGAAACAAGGACCTAAATTGAAAAATCCACAAGATTGAAGCTTTCACCAAGATACCAAAATTAAAGATACTGTTCTGTGTATTTGTTTAACAAACTGATTCTCTCATTGCCACAAAGCATTTGCAATGTTTGTTTAGAAATTGAACAATTTTATTTAAGCTTTCTGACAACTCCAAGTTTGTTTTCCTACCCCTTAATTACTGTTCAGTGCAGATATTCTCTCAGCTTGAAAAAAACTCAGGTTTTCTGATTTTTAAGATATTAGATATCTGTTAATAATATATACAGGTGTTTTACTTTCTCTGCCAACACATCATTCTTACACATGACCAAAAAAAAAATTGGAACTAGAACTAAAAGTAGAAATTTTTACTTAACTGATGATATTCTTTCAGGAACTTAATTTTTCTCCTTTACAACTTCAGAATCTCGAAAGCACTAGTTTAGAATCATTGGAAAAGTAAAATAAAGTAAGGGAACGATACTGTTTCTCAAATTCACTCCATTCATCTGCTTGAAGACTCAGGTTGAATATCAGCAACCACATCTGGTGATCACACTCTGTCTTTGCAGGACTTTAGACCAAAAACTCACTTCAGAGTTTTATTTTTTTATTTTAAAGATTTATTTATTTATGCATACAAGCACTGGGGTACAGGCCAGAGGTGTGGGGGGAGGGTGGTGAGAGGATTCACCACAGAGAGCAGGGAGCAGAACAGGCAGATCAACTGAAGTACACTGCTGAGGGGAGCAGCAGGCAGAGTTTTAATAGAAATATATTTCCTTCAAAAAATATTTTGTAAAAAGGAAAATTAAAAGCCTACAAGTAACAGAAAATGACTGAAGATGGTTGCTACTTTAATAATCCCCATGAAATCAAATCATGACTTAAAGAGTAGATTAAAATTATCTTAGCAAATACAATCTAAGAAGGCAAAGATAAAAAGAGGACTAATACGAGGGAACTATCATTTTTTTACCTGAGA
Source organism: Galemys pyrenaicus (assembly GCA_019455555.1). Classification (NCBI taxonomy): domain Eukaryota; kingdom Metazoa; phylum Chordata; class Mammalia; order Eulipotyphla; family Talpidae; genus Galemys; species Galemys pyrenaicus. The sequence goes on along the minus strand of JAGFMF010011752.1, from coordinate 28,716,239 downwards.
AAACTATATTATTACAATGAAGACACATCAGTTTCTACATATACACTATAATCCTTTGTCATGAATATTCCTTTAAGATAATCTTTGAGGCCCTTCCTGGTGGTGCAGTGGGTTAAGCAACGCACTATGAAACAAACCACGAGTTCGATCCCTGCTGCCGGCTGGGGAGGTGACGCACATGGTGCAGGCAGACCTCTCCTGCCTTGCCTGCTGCTCCCCTCAGCAGTGTGTTTCCGTCCATCTGCCTGTTCTGCCCCCTGCTCTGTCTGGTGGATTCTCTCACCTCCCCGCACCTCTGGCCTGTACCCCAGTGCTTGTATGCATAAATAAATAAATCTTTTAAAAAAAAAAGATAATCTTTGAGATCTGTAAGCAAAATTCTAAAAGGCTATGTCAAATTTTTTATATTAAATTAGCTCTCATATGTCAGACTAGCTCATTCCTTTTAATTACAGTCACACTAACAATTGTTTCCTCCCAGCAGCGCCTGTAAGATATGATCAAAGAGAAAAGATCTGTAAGTGTGATCTCCATATATGAATGTACTCCTTATACCACTGAGAAAAGATCAGGTTTTTGTCAAGATGTGAATGTACTCCTTATACCACTGAGAAAAGATCAGGTTTTTGTCAAGATGTGGGACAGGAGGGAAAAAATGTAGACTGTTTAAGCAAAAAAAGTAATGTTAAGTGAGAGAAAATAGTTACAAATCACTAAAAGGGAACCAGATCTGGGCAGGAAACATTCAAAGATGGGTTTAGAATATCTTCTTGTACCAGAAAAAAAGGAAGTGCACAAAAAGTCTAATAGGGTCTGGAAAAAAGACACAGAAGTCAGAGTGAAAGGTCACCCAGTGAAACAATTACTGACACTGCCATTTTAAGATACCTGTACTTCAAACCAGCAGATAAGTAGACAAGCTAAAGACAAGATAAAGCTCTTTATTCAGAAATGGCACTTAATTAAAGACATGACAAATGTTAGAAACTCACCATTATACAAACTCTAAAGAAAAACATTGATACAAACAAAGATGGACTTCTACTTAAAACCATTTGGTGAAGTTGTTGGGAAATAGGACATTTCATACAATGTCAAAGTACCACGCACACCTTTGATAGCAGCAAAGGGAAAATTATGTCTTTATACTAGAGAGACCTGGCAATGCATCTTCTGATATGATACAAGATTAAATATTCAGCATCAATTATAAAGTATTTCCTACAATTTTTTCAATTGTACATGTCCTCTCAGGAACTCTTTTAATTACAATTAAAAGAGTAATTGGTGATGGTCACCAAATACAAAGATTCAAGAACACCAGAAATCTGGACATTCCTTTCATCTTCTGATATTCAGAGTGATACTCACTTTTGAAAGGTTCTTCTATCTTTACCCAAAACAATGAAGAAATTGATTATCATGTTTTTGGCAATATCTAATATATTACTTTTTACAAATATAGCTTTGCTTAAATGAATTTTAAAAATTAAGTAATAAATATACAGTTAAATATGCAATGACTTGAAAGAGAACCATATCCTGCTTTAATTTACTCACAACTTATCAGTACCTTTTTGTCATCCTTTCTGTGTTCACCCGTTGGTGATGCTGGCACATAAACATCAGTTTCATCATCTACTGTATACTGTTTGCCAGTCAGAAACTCCAGTAGCTGACTCTGTAGAACATACAGAATATTACTAATAAAATGACATACCACTTATAAAAGTATTTCACATCTTGCATCTTAACATATGGTCTAAGGATTCCTAAGGTCCCTAATACACACTCAGGGGTTCCAGGAAGGCTTTTTCCAACTATGTGTCAATATGAAATCATTGAGCTATTTTAATCAAAGCAACACATCCAATAGAAGCAGATAATATTTTCATTGGTTTATTAGAAGATCCCCTTTTATGGTTACTACAATCCAATTAATGCTTATGTTTAATTACCCTCTCCCCTCTCTCTAAATCAAGTATGTGAATAGCAGCCAAAATGAACTCCACAAACAAGCAATGAAAAAAACTCAGTTCTCTCAAGTATCCCTACCAGAATGGAGAAGGATGTGTGGATATGCATGTATATGTATGTTCATGTGTTTTGAGAAAGTTACAATAAGGCAAAGATTTTCATGATAGCCCAGTGAGGTAAAGACAGCAAACTGCCTACCATTCTCCCCTTTATCCTTAGTAACCAGGCTTTAGTTTTCATTTTGGTACATTACCACTCAAAATAAAGATTGTCTTTTCCATGTTCCCTAGCACCTTGGTATGGATGTATGACTAAGCTTTGGGCAAAGAGTAGGAGGCAAAAAGACAGAGGGGAGGGGAGGGGAGGGGAG
>JAGFMF010011752.1:28703619-28713853 GCA_019455555.1 Galemys pyrenaicus | reverse complement strand
GGGGGGAGGGGAGGGGAGGGGAGGGGAGCTGTTCTCCCTTACTCCTTCCTGCTCCAAGGAATGTTGATATACTGTCTGGGGCGCCAACAGTTATCTTAGACCACAGATGAGTGGTAGAGGTCAAGAACAAAGATAAGAGAGTAAAATGACAAAAACAAAACAAAACAGAAACAAAAAGTACCTATGTCTCTAATAACCATGCAGTTGTAACCTCAGCCCTAGGTACTTATTTTCAGAGCTAAACATCCATGTTCTTAAATCACTGTTATTATAGTTTAATACTACTGTACTGTAATAAGAAAAAAACTGTACTTATATTTCAACCAAATAAAAGTAATACAAATTAAACAAAATTTACCACCAAAAATTCTTTGAAGTAATGACTATTTAAATTTTCTATTCTTAAAGATCTATTTTTTCACTTATGCATATAAGAATTGGATTGTAGGCCAGAGGTGCAGGGGGTGAGAGGATTCACTAGAGACAGAGTGGGGAGCAGAACAGGTGGATACAAATACACAGGAGAGATCTGCTGCATCATGAGGGTCAGCTCCCTGGCCAGGGATTGAACTCATGCTGCAGTGGCTGGCGAGAGCTTGATAGCACTAAGACTCAACCCCTTGAGCTTCGAGGAAGGCCCCTAAATTTTCTATTATTAACAGAGTCCAGGAAGCAAAAACATTATCAAGTTACTAGAAATGCTGACACTGTAGCTAAAATAAAAACGAATCTGGCTAAATTTTAAATTAAGATAGAATTATTTTTAAAAATACTTACCGGGGATATGTTGGTACTATTTTCACAACTGGAAGTCAAAACATCACATTTTTTGTAGACATCAATCAGATCTAACATGTTACTATTCTTTAAGAAATCATCGTAAGTCCTCCTAATGTCCTCATAATGGTCTATCACTTCCATATTTTCAGCTGGTAAGTTCAATTTCTCATGTAGTAAATACTTCCACATCAATAAGACATCACTGAGAGAAACTGTGAAGTCTCCAATGAGCTGAAAGAGACAATGCCAGAAATAAAAAGATAAAGTAGGGTGCCAGAATATTCATTAAATTATTATTGAGAAGACAAGTATGAGTTGATTATTATAGTAATATATAGATATATTGAATTCCAGTGGTTTAGAAGAAAACATCCAAATTAAGCTACAGAATAATTTTAAAGTGAGATATAAAAGAAAAAGATTTGATGAATTCATAAAACATACACAACTACATTGTTCTGCACATGATAAAGTTGGCAAATAGAGACATCATCTTATCTTACAAAGTAGGGGCGAGGGTGAGTGCTCAATGAGCTACACTTAAGTACTATTGATTGAGGAAACATTTGATCCTGTTAATATTTAATTCCTTTTAGTTCTTTAGCTAATGTACTTTTAACCTCTTCTTTAAAGATGGTCAGTGCCATAGTAATTCCCACATGCCACACTATTTCAAGTTAGTCTGAAAGATCATAAAGATGATAAAAATTAAAATTTTTAAAATGTTCCATTTCATTACTGTATCAAGGAAAACAAAATACCAATGCCAAAACTCTGGGTCACAGAAGAATTCTGATTCTTCCCTTTTCATGGACACACAAAACAATAATAAGTGCTAAAATGTCAACATCAAGTTTCTCTCTATAAGCTGTCATATGTCACTATATTACTACTCAGGCAAAATTGTTCTTTTTTTCCTCTTCTTCAATATCCACAGGATAAATTATCTCACTATATAGCACTGAAAGTTCTTTTTTTTAATTGCACTGTGCTCTCACTTTGGTATCCCAGATATTAATAATGGCAACCTCTAAAAAAATACCAATTGTAGTTCACTGAAAAAATTCTAGCTACTCCTTTCCACTGCAGCACATGTAACAGATATTCTTAGGTATCCATATAGGGTATTGTGAAATGTAGTATGTTGTTCTTCTCCACAATTAAATCCTATCAAAATATTAGCAGCTTCTATAACACCAAGATCTGTCCATTAGTTGCATTTTAATAGAATTATACAATTCACTGGAACTAGATTTAACAAAATCTTTAATCAATGAAGAATAACAGAAAGAAATCAGAGCCAAATAATATATTACTTTTTATCCATTTGATTCCTTTAATTATATATTTTTATCTTTTATAATAATCCGTCACATTTTCTAGTTATATCCAAATTTAAGGCAATATGTCCAAGATATCTTAAAATAATGAACTCTTTATTTACTTTATTGAGGCAACTAATAAAATTATTATTATTGTCCTTAGAGAAGGGACCTATGATATAATCATGAAAATTAATTATATTTCATGAAACTAGTTCAATAAACAACCAAAAAAAAAACAGTAACTTTCAAATCTTGGATCCATAACCCAAGCATAAGACAAATTTGCAGTTTCTCACTCTGCATGAAAAAGTAGAAATCTCACTTCCCAATCCCACAAAGGTTACACATCATAAAATTTCCAAATGATAATTAAGTTAAATAAATCCTGTTATTTAGAGTTTCAAAACTAAATTGTTTTATCTCAAACATTCCTAACACTATTTTGGTAGACCATGCTTCATGTTAAAAATAAATTAAGATTTTGCCTAATGTAAATGCACAATTTATTCTCACTCTGTTCACTATAACTAAAGTGAAACTTCGCCAGCTCTTGATCTTGTGAGGAAAGGTTTTGACTAGATTAACAGTGTTTATACTGGGATTGTAAAAACATTCTAAATCCAAATAAAAATGTACTCCAGATATCAGTTTTCATGATCAGGTGCCCACCATGACAGCATATTCTATTATTCAAACCAGTAACAACTGATTGAGAGAGTCTGTGGTCAAATCAGAAAATGTTTTGCTAGGAAAACATGCCAGCTGGATAGTATTTGAAGGAAGTTCAAAATGTCCAATGCTTTAATTCTCTGATGAACATAAGAAGGATTGTATTTCATAAGAATAGAATGAGAAAAAGCAAGTTATACTTCTTCAGTGCAATTGTACTTTACATATTTTACCAAAGGTACTTTTTATAATAATTCAAATTTTTAAATTAAATTTACATTTTTAATTAACTGGAAATTTTGTTATAAAAAAAGACAGTTGGTCTACTTAATAGCATTCACTGGCTGTGTGACTTTGGGTAAAATACAGAAATCCCTGTCAGTTTCCTTGGTTGTAAAATGAGAATGTACAGATTAACTAACACCTGATAAATAGTACATGAACAAAACTATCAGTTTTCTTTTTCTTTTTCTTCAAAGTAATATATTTTTCCATTTGTTTACCAGGGAAGAGGTAGTAGATAAGTGTAATACATTAGTAAAAATTATATCTTCTTATTTGTTATGTCATTGATAGGTCACTTTCAAACCTGAAGATCAACCACAGGGGCTTTGATTCTATCCATGAAGTTATGAAATATCTTTGTTTCACCCAGTGGAACATTTGAAACCTTTTAAGACTACATAAGGTGAAAAATAGCCTTATAACTTGATGCCAGACACATTCAAACCATGAAGTCAATTTCAAAAAAAAAAAAATGTAAAAAAAACTCTGTATCCTAATGAAGTCATATATATTTGCCATAGAATGAAGTCAGTAGTCCTCAATGAATCTCCAGTAGGTTAAATATTAGAGTGGTGTCACACAATTCAAGCTCAAAAAAATTTCCCCCTCAGGACACTTGCCAAAAACCTAAAACTCAAAGATTATTGACCTATCCCTCCACCCACCCTACAAGCAGTTAAAAAAAAAAGCATGGCATTAGATAGACTAACAACTCTACCAGGTATTCAAAAGTTTTATTGTAGTCAAATTCAGTTATAAGGATTACACTTTAGGGAACTTCCGAGAAATAAAAACTTAAATAGAGCTCAAATACAAAATGAAAAAAAACAGGTGAAAGGAAAACAGACAAACTAGGTCAATTTGCCCCAGAGAAACTCTTCCTGCTATAAAATATCTACAAGAGAAAGCAGAAAACTTTTCTTAAGCATGACTGACTGGTCAATAAGAGAAAGGAAACTACAAAAGGTCAAGACCAATGAGAAAGTGCCAATGTAGTAGGGTAAGCAAATAGTGGGGCCCGTGTTTCCCTGGTATCCACCATGCCAGGCACACAAGAACCTGCTTTTTACAAACCCTGAGTAGAGTTTAGCAGACAGTGCTGAACCCAATAACAGTAGGAAGCTGGGTCAAATGCCCTCTCCTCCTACCCGACTACAAATAAAGCCAAAGTCCCTAAAGGGCCAATGCTCTCAGTTTGCACAATAGAAAATAACTCCGCCCAGCAGAAAGTGATGAGATTTTTTAAGGAAACCAACCACAGTATTATACTTTACCTCTCTGGGTAATCTTCCTTAGATTTTTGCCTAATAATTTAATTCTGCCAAGATAGAGTAGAGCAGTCATCTAACTTGGCAGAAAATTGGAGGTTAAGTCCCTGAACAAGTTGAAGACAAGAGTAGCCTAATGAAAACCATAGGAATCACATGACAGTTTAGATTCTAAATTTCGACACTCCATTCAGGCACTCAACACATTGGCAGCTCCACTTTACACCATTCATGAGAGAGGAAAGAAGATTCTTTTCTGAAGAAGCTGTGTATCCAAACGGGATATCCTAAAGATAGGAATTATCACCAGAGGTTCCCTAACCAACTGAGCAAGTCAGATTAGGTTAACAAGCCCTAACCCTGAACACAAGACTTCCAATAAGCATTTTAGTGTTCCATTTAAATACAAATGAATGGCCAAGAATCATCATGAACAAAGTCTTCCCAAATAAAATGAACAAAAACAAGAACTTGGAGGAAACATTATGCAAAGACAGGAAAACTTCATCAAAATATTATTAATATTGTCAGAAAGTAGAGTATCCTTGAAGCAAGAACAGGATAAATTTTTAAAGAACCAAACACAGTTCTTGGAAATAAAGAACAGAAAATCCAGTAACTATTAAACTCAAAAACTATTAAATATTGAGTAGCTTATTGAATATTGTTTGGAAGAAAAGTAAAAAAGGTGAACAGATAAATAAAGTGATATACTGAGACAACATAATATTATTTACTCCTAAAAACAAATGAGCAATCAGGTCATGAAAAAACATAGAAGAACCTTAAGTGCATATTATTATGTGAATGAAGCCAATCAGGAAGATTACACACTATGTGATTCCAACTCCATGACATCTTGAAAAAGACAAAACTATGGTGACAGTAAAATAATCAGTGGCTAAGGAGAAAAGGATGAACAGGTGAGACACAGAGAATTTTTAGGGTAATGAAACTATTCTGTATAATACTGTACAGGCTATCCATGTCATTATACATTTGTCAAAACCCATAGAATGTGCAACACTGAAATTATTTAGGGATGAAGACCCAGGATATTCTGCTAGTTACTATCAAATAGGTCATCATGAGTAACAATAATATGCATGTGAGTGTATAGATGATAATTTATACATGTGCATATATTCATAGATTTATAAATATAAAAGAATAATAATGTAAATATGGCAAAATGTAACAAGTGTAGGTGTAGGGCATAGAGGAATTTGATGCAATATTTTTGTCACCTTTCTTGAAATTTAGTATTTTTTTAAAATAAAAAGTGCTACTTCCACATTTTTTAACATGCTTACATAAGACTGATTTACAACAATGGCTGTGATTAAAAATAGGAACAGACAAACTGGACTTATAACTACCACCGTAACTCCTGCTACACTGGTCCTTCTGCATTTCCTCAAACTCTGTCTGTATCACATACCTCTTCCTATAGCTGTAATTTATACTGATGTATGGTTCTCTACTTAATAACTGCCTCACCTATCAGGCAACAAGAATTCTAACTTACCACAAAATCTGGCACTTAGTTGTAAGAGTGGAGAGAAAGGGCAGGAGGGAAGGGCAGCCATGTCTATGGAAGGGAGGAAGAGAAGAAAGTAACATTTATGCAAACAGCTATACTGGTCTCCTTATTCCTTGAACTTGCGAGGTATATTCCCACCTCAGCACTCTTGAATCTGCTATTCTTTTTGCCTAGTAGTCCCTACCTACAAAGAGCCTCATAAATAGCTCTTTTTTTCTCTTCTTTCAATTCTGTGCTCACCATGGCAACTTGTAGATGAGGTCTTCCTTGACCAGTCTATTTAAAACTGCATGCCAACCTTCCACACTCCTTAGTTGTATCTGCTTTATTTTTCTCTGTAGCACTTACTATGGCCTACAGTACTACATAACTTATTTATTGGAATACTACCTGCCTCCCTATAAGATTAACAACATTAAGGCAGGGATTTCCTTTAATGCTATATTCCTCATATTTAGAGTAATGTCTAGTATATAGTAAAAACTCAATAATAAATATTTGTCCAAATATAATGACTGACTACATACAATAGGACAGAATTTTGTCAAAATCTTGCGTTCAAAATCTTAATACACATCGTTTTCAAGATGCAAAACTGTCATTATTTACACATAGAAGGACTATCACTTACTTTAGTAGTATATAATTCCTACTTTTTCGGTGTTAATCTTCCTTTTTCAAAGTGATGCTTCCAAATCACTACTTTTCCCCAATGTTCTTATTTACCAAAATGAGAAATGGTCAAATCTGTCAGTCTACTATCTTTAATAAATTGTATGAGCATAGACGGGGGCTAGGAGGCCTGCCATGCTCCTAGCCCTCCGATACCCCTGCCTGCCATGTCCCTGGTCGCCTCTGACAATAAAAGTATAAAAAAAACAAACAAAAAAATTGTACTAGCATATAAAACCTAGAAGTACTGGGATTATTGATAAATAGGATTAAAAATCTCAACAGGATGTCATTTCACTATCTAGCGCAACAAACCCATTTTAAAAACCATTCCCAACCTTCAAATATCTTCTACTCTAATTAAGTCTATTCAAGCCATCATGATTTTGATTCCTCTGTGCTTCTTGTGTACCGACATTCCTCTTCCTTAATTCCCTCTTTAAATTCCTCCTATTTAAAGACTTCTCTTCCTTTGTATACCAAGAAGCCATTCTTTACCATTCCAACCTACATTCATCCTTCTCTCATCTGAACATCTCTAGTCCTTTAGGTAGGGCTCCTTCCAAACACTAGTTTGGCACAAGCTAACTTTGTAAGAGTCACTTTGGGAAGATTAAGAAAAAGGCAACATCGAGGGTCAAAGTACAGATTAGGAGAATCAGAAGTTTCAAGATGGGGAAAAGGAGCCAGTGTCTTAAAAGCTTTCCCAAATGATTCTGACCCACAGCCTGATTTAAGAATTAGTTTATATAAGAGTCTGAAATTTATCATAAAATCCATTCATTATATTTAAAGACTTACCTTCTAGAACTTCATTTAAAAAAGAAAGGAAGTTTTATAAAATAAAATGTCTTAATCATAATATCACAATAGTGGCATAATCATCTTAAGATTTCAAATTAAACATCCAGTATGTATGCTCAATGCTAAATCATTCATAGGAAGGCCTTGATTTTGAAATTAATCATTTCAAACACAATCTTAATATTTTGACATAGGGATACAGAAGCATTTGTGAAAACAATATACTGATATTATCATAGGAGGGCATATTTCAAAGAAATTAATGTAATTTACTCAAAAGGGGCAGCAACCAAAATTCAACTTTAAAGAGTCAACCTAAATATAGTCTACAAACCTGTTTGTTGTTCTCTGCTATAGCCAGCTGCAATGCCAAGAGCATGGAGTCTGCACCACATATAGTAGTTCTCTCAGAGTTACAAAGCGTGTGCCAATTCCTTCTGAACTTTTTAATCATGTCCAACACAGACTTCTGATTAAGTACAGACATCCTATTAAAGTAGGACAGAATGCAATGTTAAAAGGCTTATTTTAATTGGAAATTAATATTTAACATGTGTAAGCAAGCAGAGTCAGAGGAAAAATAAGTAGTGAACAAGAGGTCACTTCATATTTACCAAGATTGCTTTTAATTAAACTTAGGAAAACAGACTAATACAATTTTTGCCCAATCATATTTTCCTATCCTTTAGTTTCCTTAAGCCAAATTTTTGAAATAACAAAATTCGACCTTGAATCTGAAAATTCATATAAAAGATGCAAGTTCTACAAACTTACAATTGTAGACACAGATATAACTTATTAAAGCTTTATGTTTAAATTTTTTAAAGTATCTATTATTTTAAAAAGTGTCTATGCTAGATTTAAAAATATATAAGCCGATTTTTCCCATTGCTATATTTACCCAAATGAGGTGTTCTGTTTCCACCCCCTTTAAATCTATGTCAGCCTGTGACTCAATTTGACTAATAGAATATGACAAGAATGCCATCATAGAAGTTCTGAACTTGAACCTCAAAAGGCCGATACAGAAAGAGTTAATAAGACATGCCTGGCTGCTGTCCTTTCAAAGTTCTGCTCATATGGTGGGCCCTTGAGTGGTCTGGGAACTTGATTTCAGGAGTAAAAGTGGCTCCCTGTGAAAACATTACAGCTTATGCCAAACACTTAAGGTTCTATGTTCAGCCTCCCAGGAATAACTGGACACGGAGTCGCTAAGGAGCTTCCCTGATAGACGTCATTTCACATGAGCTGCTGCTGTAGAATAAAGCATGTTCAGTGTGACTCCACTAAGAGAAGTCTCTTAGAAACTAGTGTCTGGTTACCCCTAGGTTTCACCCTATGCTCCTTCTCCCTTTTCTGGATTTTGCTTAGCCTATTTTTCGGTAATAAATTATAGCTGTGAGTATATATTTATGAATACCTGCTGAGTTCCCTTAGAAAATCATCCCTAGGGGTGGTCTTGGCCTTGCAGTGCTAGCTCTTATCCTCTTGCATTTCTCTGACTGCCACCTGAAATAAACCAAGCTAGCTACTGAAGAGGCCAGATGATCTGAGGCACTCCTGCTGACAACCAATACCAACTCAGATGTGTGACTGAAGCTGTATTAGACTATCTACTCCCAGTCAACCTGCCAGATGAAACACAACCATTGAAGCAAGACAAGCAGAACTACCTAGCTGAGTGCAGCCCCCATTGCTGATTCACAGACTCAGAAGCAAATAAAATAGCTTTTTTTAAAAGTTATTACATTTTTGGGGATGGCTGTATATCTATTGATATACAATAGATAACTAAAGCACTAGTTAATATCTAGGAGCTTCCTTGATTCCAGATGCTTTTCAAAAGCTCAATATTTAATACCTCAACCTCCCCAATAGCCTATATAGAGGGTCTATTATTATCCTTACTATACATCTGAAGAAAGACACACCACATGTCAATATGCTAGTAACCTCACAGGCCTAAACCCATCATGCCTCACTCCACCAGGTGTGGGCTTCAGTAACTACGTCACATAACTTCCCCTGGTGCTTTTAAAATAATTTCACATAGTTAAAGGAAGTTCAAAATAATTTAACATAGTTCCAATGTTTTACACAGCCAGGATTATACAAGGCTCTCAGTTTCTTTCTCTGAATTTACAGACATGATTGCTACAAGCTTTTTTTTTCTCACTTTCTTTCAAGTATCCCAGTCTCCAAACTATTCAAAGGCCATTGTTATATTTTTGCTATTTTATTATATATGTTACATTTGCTTATCTGTTATATTTTGTTTTATTTTTATGTGCCACAAGTAGAATCCCAGAGGTTTACTACATATTCAGTGTGTAGTACCATTTACAAAATGTTAATATACCAATACAATTAATGATGCAATTTAAAGACACAGGTAGAAGACTATAAATATCTATAAACTATCTACATAAATACAAATGCTTGTAAGCAGCTAAGCCATAATTCTCTCCAAAACATTAACTTCATCTTTTGGGGAAAAAAAAGTAAAAAAGTAAACCTTCAGTGATATGATCCATTTACCTTAAATAACTCTTTAGCAGTAAATTATTTACTTGGTACTATTTAAATATATTATGACTTCAAATTGCTGAGAATGAAGACTAATCCAGAATTAGACTGTTCAGAATCCTGGCTCCACCACTTATTAGCTATGAGATCTTGGCCAAGTTATCTCACCTCTCCCTGCCTCAGATCCCTTGAACTGAAAACGATAATAATCATAGTTTCTACCTTACAGTTTAGTAAAAAGTAAATGACATAAATAGTTGTTAAAGTATTGAAATAAACCACAAACAAGTGGATGTTGCAAAAAAAGGACAAGAAGTCTGTGTCAAGATAGAACCTATCCCTGGTGAATCTCCAAAAATGTA